>JAQFVV010000012.1:11007533-11607533 GCA_028023455.1 Epiperipatus broadwayi | reverse complement strand
TACATTTTAATTTTTATAATATTATAAGTTTACATTTTAATTTTTATAAGTTCGCACAGATGGATTTATGAAAGTTTGTTTTATAATGTTGAGTATAGATCAGTTACACAGATTACGGGTCAAAAACATTTCAATAATAAACATAAACAATCAAAATATAAAGTCATTGATGGAATTGCAGAGGGAAATTCATAAGAAACCCAATGGCATTCATCATAAGATGCTGCATTTACACCAATAACTTAAAAGACATCCGAAATAAATACATCTTAGATACCATAAGGTATCAGTATTTACCGAATATCTATATATTTTGATCAAATATGAAAACCAAAAACACAATTAACCGATAACGAATCCATGCAAGTGTCTATACCCAACTTAAATTTAATGCATTTTTATTTAGAGTGTCGAGTATGAATAGACTACATAGATTGCATTTGAAAAGAAAATATTTTATCCCTTATTTAACCTTAGGCCAAAAGTTCACAGTTAAACCAACATCAATCCAACTGATATATCGATGTGTTCAATGTAATACGAATACGACAGCACCAATAGGTTAAGAGAAAAAATTACCTCTCATCAGATAAAAATACCAAATCTATCTGATGATAAGAGCAATAAAAAAACTCCATAGGAAGGAACTGCAGTCTCCATCTTATAATTCCCTCCATAGGCAAAATGAGAGGGTGTGGCATATAAAGTGATTCTGCCCATAGCTAATCTTGTACTACATCTACTAATTACACCAATATATCCAATCCATTGACCTAATTCAACTACAAAACGAATAACCTAAGCTTACCCTCCCCTAATAAAACTTTACAAATCTATATAGCCATTCATGCCCGACTTAAGTTTAACATTTATATAATTTAATTTAACGAAAAACAGAAATCATAATAAAAACTTAAAAGAACAAAAAAATAAATAAATAAATGGAAATGATTTTACAAAAGAAATACATCCAATTAAAATTACTTATTAATAAATAAAGTTGGTCAGATAGGATTCTATTTCTATAAATTAAATACTGAGAAAGTTTATATTTTAAAGTTCTTAGTGTTTTCAAATTAATATTCATTTAAGTTCATAACATGCTTACGGTTTTAGAAATGTTCATTAGTTATCCATTGCTTGCCATGTGAAATCCATGATGATCCTGTGGTCCTCAATATAGGAAAAGCGATGTTTCATTTTCCTTTTTTTTTTGTTATAACAACTGAAGGAATTGAAAGTGCGTCTTTCAATCCCTTCATCACCAACTCTCCGACTTAACACATCTCAGTCCTCTCTTAAATTTTCTTTACTCACTTTATTTCCAAACCTCTTCTTTTATATGTAACTTTAGGATCCAATGGACATTACATCATCGATGATGATGATCCTTCCATTGAGGTCCGATTTCCCGATGGATTTCTTTCATTGGCCATTAGTTTCTATTGTTTTCCTATCTGAGCATTGCTTATACATTTAAATGCCCAAGGGCTAGTTCACTTGGACTAATTAAATTAATCATTTCCATTTTTTCAATAACATTAATTAATTTGTTCTGTACAAACTTAGATATATTTTTATCTTTAAATCTTTACTGACAATTTAGTTTTAAAATACTTTTTCTTTTTTTTAATATTTCTTTTTTTTTAATTTCTCATCTGTGCGATTTTAAATATATATGAGTTTAGTATAGAATTTTAATTTTCAATTTTTAATTCTTAAAAAAAAAGTTTTATTTGCGAACTTTTATTTTTTTCATGTTTAATAATAAAAAAAATAATTTAATGTCGTATGTGCCCATTACAAATAATAATAATAATAATAAATTGAGTTCACAGCACTCCAGAGATAAATAGGTTCTAATAATGTTAATTATGAGAGTTTGATCCTGATTCTTTTATATTAATAACTGTAAATGTGTACCTCCATGTGTTGTAAAACAAAACAGGGCATTGAGGAAAGTTGTTAAGGAAGTAATAAAGAAAACATACATACCAATAATTCTTAAAAAATAAAGTGAAACAATGTTTTATCTGATACTTATGTACATTTGTTAAATCAATTTCTTATCTAGGTATTTTTCTGCAAAAACTTTGGTTATTTTTTAAAATATGTAACATTTACACTGCCATTGTGTAGTCATCTAAAGATGTGCCATTATCTTGCTTAATTTCTAGAGGTATATGTGGCATTATATAAAATGTTTAATTAAGCTAACATTTATAAATAAAATACATTATTTGTTGATACAGAGCCTTTACTTGTAGTCTTTAATTATATGCCTTTAATTACAATGGCATATAGTGATATTTAGAGATCAAAAAACATATGTCAGATATAAAATATATTTTAATTATGATAATAATAATTAACATTAATTAACAACATCTCTTCAAAACAATGTAAACATATACCAATCATCAATACTGAAATTATAATAATATAATTTAAATTATACTATCTGTATAATCATTTTTACTCATGTTTTATTCTTGTGAGAACTTTTATTTAACAGCACAATTAATATAATAACAAATAAAACAAATATCATTTGTAATATAAAATTCAATTAATGTTTTAAGAGTTCCAACATTTTATTCCAGTGAAACCTTTTAGAATGTTTTTTTTAAATGAACAAAAATCTTTAGGTGTTTTAGATGTAAATCAGAGTGGATGAAGTCAGAATGAATCCTTGTAGAACAAGGAAAGGATAATAAAATTTCTCTTTTGAATAAAATCCATTAATAATAAGATTTAATTATTCAATTAAATCACAAAAAAATATTTTCTTCATTTCTAAAGGTGTGAAGTAGGTAATTAGTTATTTCCTGGGATGTGAAATTCATTAATTGTAGCATATCTTTAGAAAATTAGTTTAAATTAAATATTCAATGGATATGTGTTTATACAATAAGTTTTTAACTATATGATTTAACTATGGTAGAAGATAATCCATCTGAGTGCTAGGATTTTCAAATAGTTAAAAATTTTGCATTTCAATAAAGTCTTTACATTTCATTTTCTTCGTGCTACTTCGTGCATTTTACCATAATGAATATTTTTCAGATATTTTGTTATTCATTTAGACAGTTTTTGAGAAATGCATTTACCACAAGAGAAAATAATTGTTGAGGTTACTATTCCTTCATCATCGCAGTTAATTATGCAAATATAGCTAAATTCAAATATTGGCTCTGTGGAGTTTTCCAGAAGATAACTAGCAATGAAAGAAATATTTCTTTTGTGTATATATATTTATAGACTTTAACCATATAAATAAATTCGTCATCATCTTAACTCAAATTTCTTAACTTTTCCTGAAGGTTTATGATGATGGTGTTTTAGTAGTATTTATTGTTTTGACTCTAATCAACTGAGCCATCCTGCAGTGTTACCTTAAAATTAAATATCAAGAATCTAAGCGTCCCGGTTCGATTCCCATGCTAATACTGTCACCGGTCAGGCCAGCAACATCTGAAAAGAGGTGAGAATAATACCTCTTGAAATGTTCTGCATATACTCACCTGTTTGATGTTCTATTACTAACAGTTGAAAATATTTGGAATATTTAAATAAAGTTAATTTTTTTTAAAGACATTCAATACTCCTATCACATGGTGAAAATAGTCCAAACAATAAATACAATCAAATTGCTTAACTCTTTGACTGCAAGTCTTTGAAAAAATTTTAGCACCCACTAAATTAAAATTATTTTAAAATTATAAATAACATTTAAAAATATATTTAAACATAAAATTATATTCTTCAATCAAAATTTATAAACTGTTAGAATAAATATTTATATTACAGATAAAAGTAGATCATTTTTACTTTATTCATTTGTAATTGTTCTTATGGTAAATTGCATTTTATTAAAATAATAACTTTACCTAAAGGTTTTAAAATAATATTCATTTAAATTTAAAATATATCAGAGAAACGTAACATTTGTACACACACACACACATTCAAATATTGCATTAAAAGTTTTATGTCACAATTATAAATCATTTTACCATTATGTCTATACTAATATAAATATCACTTTATTCTTTTTATTTTAACTAATTTATCTACTTGTTTACAATATTATGTATTTTCTTAGTGCATTGCCCTTTTAACAGATAACTTTATGTGTGTATGTTTTTTTTAAAATTAAATAGAAAACAATATTTTTTTAAATTACTACAGGAATTTCAAATGCTATAAAAATACAGGAAGGCATCTTGGATTTTAAAATTTTGCTTTAGATGGTAATTTAAATATTAGTATTATTTTTATAATAAACCAATAAAAATTTTCAAGTTATCAGTATTATGATAATTTTAACAATATTGAAATCTATCACAATATATTTTTATATGGAAAATACACATTAAACATCAATAATCTAATATCCTTGATTCATAAGTTTTCTGAATTAACAATTTTGCAGAATTAAAAAAGATTATCCAATAATAATGCACCTTGGGGATCTTTTTTTAAAGATATCTTTATTCATATGTTTAAAAAAACATTTGGTAATGTGGAGATTAAGTATATCTATAAAAGATATTACATACAAGAAGAGAAATGAAGTTGAATTACTCTGTGTGAGTGTAAATAGACATATTAATATTTAACTTAGATTTAAAGTTTACATCTAGGCTAGGGATAATCTCTAGTTCAATAAATAATTAATGATTATCATTATTGCATTTATCTAGAGTGGATCATGTCAAAGTTGTGGATGAAATAAATTTGACACTTGCAAATCAAAATGTAACACTAATTCCATTATATACAGTATTCTTTATCTCATACTTTGTTTTTTAAACAAACCATATACTGCTGAAAACTTGAATAAATATTAAATGCAAATATTAATAATAATTATTTATTTTAATAGTTATTCAAATTTTATATACTACACTAAAAAGTAAATTAAAATCTAGCAATTTTTTTACATTGCTTTTTTAAAAGAATCTTCATGTTAAGTTTTTAAATAGTGATTAGTAATAAAAGATTAGTATTTTATTTTTTTATTAACATTTTAATAACCATTTTCATAAATAGTAGTTAAATGTATTTAAAAAAAGTTTATAATTGAAATTTAATATTTTTGAAATTTTATTTTTTAAAAAAATTGTTTAACAATATTTGTTCATATTAGACAGGTATATTAATTTGTTAATTGTAATCAATCTATTTTTTATTTTATTTTTAAAATGTATGAGTATTCATTAATAAAAAAAATGTTATTTAAATCTTAATGTAAGTTAAAATAGCACTTTTATAACTTATCATCTGCCAAAATATTGATTTAGCTCCTGCATTAGCCATGCATCAACAGAAATTTTAATTATGCTGCAATCTAAAGTAATTATTCTGTAGGAAATAAACCTTCCTACTTGCACTGTTTAATTTTGAATGTATGAATTTATGTGCACTCATCCATAAATAAGAAGTTTTAAAAGAACAAGCGAATCACTTATTGAATTTCAAAAATCTTACACGTTTCACTTTTCAGCAAAGAAAAACTTTTATTAATGATTACAGTTTCGACTGTACCATGCAGTCTTCATCAGATACTGGTCATATTATTCATTATATATATATATGAATCACTTATTCTTAGAGCTTATCTCATATATAACCCAACTCTTATTTAGCATGCTTATCTCAAGGCTTGATTCTATTGTATGCCTGATATTACAATTCACAAACTAATTGTATCAGATAGATACTGTGCTGTATCAATAAATAATTATCAATTTATAGTAAACTAAAGTGTAAAAAATTAAATAGTAGAATACTAAAAAAAAGTATGTATTTTTACAATTAATATTATGACCATGTTATAACTGAAAAGCTTATTCTATAATAATATGTAGCAGCAATGAATTGGTGTAATCTACAGTTCCAATATATACTAGCATTCCTATACTTTTGTTTTTGTTCATGACTAATATTATTTAGGTGTAATTAAAAATACCATAGTTTTAAAGTACAAGTACCAACTTGCCAATTTTGGTGATCAATATTTAAATTATGTTAATCAAACAAAAGAGTATATTTCTAAACAATGAGGATTGCCAATTCCTCTACAAGCTTTGTGATAAATGCTTAGCCAGAGCCAGCACTTAAAATTTAACTGTCAGAAACCTTTCCCCAAACCCCTGATCTTGGTTTCATGCTTTGGCACCTCTCTGAGGAGTGCCAAAGCACGAAACCATGGTCAGAGATTTGGGGAGGGATTCCTGACAGAGATATTTTAAGTGCTGGCTCTGGCAAAGCATTTATCACAAAGCTTGTAGAGGAATTGGCAATCCTCATTGTTTATAACTTATAAGCTTAAGAGATAGAGTCATGTGATCTATGACTCTTATTTTGACTAGTATATTTCTAAGTCTTTTTAATACATCTTTAGCTTTAGAAACATTTATATTTATTTACTTGAAACATAATATAATTTTAAAAATTAAATGTATTTTATGTTTATTATTACAAATATGTTCTTTAAAGTATTTAACTTACATTGTAGAAAATAAAAAATGTTTTTTACCTCATTCTAATAAAATCAGAAATGTAAGCTCTTGTTTTTTTAAAATTTCATGTAATGATTTCATTGCTTTTAAAATACTTTCATTTTTTTAATATTTTGGGAAATAATTTTTATTAATAACTATGCAAAAATAATTTTGTTTTGTCATAACTTTAGGGTTTATTTGTCTTTTATTGTATCTTTATTTATATGAAATTATTTATGAAATAAAAAAGAATGGAGAAATATGGATTATCTATCTATAAAAAAGATACATATGTATTAAAATTAATTATATGATCTAAATACTGATTTAATTATAATTATTCAAATACAGAAAATTTAATAATCATTTAATTATATGTTGATTACATGTTTGTTAATCTTATAAAATAATAATAATAAAAACAATTAACAATTTATGGCAAAACAAGCTATAAAAATATGGATATTTATGTTTTAATAATCACTATTTCATTAATCCCAATTTCAAAAACAATTTTACATAAAAAAATATTACAAATTAATAGAAAGGCCATTTAAATTTTTATGTTTCACAAAGGGTTGAGTTACTTAATTTAAATAATTCAATTATAAATTATTTCCTTCTTTCCTGAGCTAATGTAATAAATGTCTGTATATGCAGAAAAGGTAGATTTTTAAATATTCATCTTTATTACTGTTTAGCATGCTTTAGATTTATCATGTATATCATATTCATTCTAGTAATATGACTCTAGAGTTTTTGGTATTAATGTATATGTCATATTTCAAAATATTAAAATTTATTCAAGTAGCCCATTTTTTTTTATAGAGGGATGCTTATATTCTTTTTATTTATTGAAAAGAAGTCACTTGCTTTTGCCTGACCTGGCATCTTTTATTTTTTGCTTTCTGTCCTCTCTCTCTCTCTCCATACATATATATTTTTTTTTCATAATTCAAATCTATGGCCAATTTTTTTGTTTGTGGTCAGTGAATATTGATGAATATCTTTTATATTTGAGGGCTCTGATGTATAAATATCTATGTTGGACCATTCTAGCTGACAGGTTTGCATGCAAGTCCCCATAATATTCTAAGTTGTATGCAAGTTGGCTGCATTTATTGATTCAATAGTTTGTCTTTGGAATTGTTAATCAATTGGTTCAGTAATGGAGGGGTTCAAAAGCTTACATTGAATTTATATTTGCAAATCTTTTTTTAATCTATAAGCAACTTTTGGATGTAAAGGAGACTAATCCATTTTTAGGCTCTTTTTATCGAGTAGGATGGGGGTTTTTATTTTGTAAAATCTCTTTAGAGTGTTAATAATTTTGTTATAATTATATCCTATATTTTGAAAGTCCTTTATATACTCCTCGATATTGTTCTTCTTATCACATTTATATTTACACAAATTGTTATTTCTATGCAGAAAACCTTTAAGTCTGTATTTATGTGAAATGGGTGTTATTGATCTGAGAGGGGAATTGCTTATCTTATGTTTATAGGTTTAAACATCATTTATAATCTAGTGTATTACATTGTTTTTGGATGTATAAATTTAGAAATTTAATTCCTCTGTTTCTGTCTTCTGCCTGTGTAGTCCATGAAAATGCAAAGGGCTTGTAAGTCTGGGTTTAAAGACACAAACTTAGGAATGATATTATTTTAATTTTTTGCTACTAATGTTACTAATGGGAGCCTCATTGACCATTTATGTTTCATCTTGTAATTAATGGAAAAAACATTAATCATGGATAGCCAATGGGGCTCGCCATTAATGGCATCATTAGCAGTCTATTTTTGGCAAAAAATGAAAATAATGTTTTTCCTAAGCTGATGTCTTCAAACCAGACTTAATATACATTAGCTACATTGATGACACATTTATATGTTCAAAAGAGAAACACATTAACAAAATACAGCAAGAATTAGAACAAGTGTCAAAACATTCAGGGACCATGGAGATAGAAGATAGTAACAGAAAAATTAAATTCCTGGATTTATTGATCCAAAAACAATGTAATACGCTAGATTATAAAATGATACTTAAACATATAAACATAAGATGGGTGATCCACTCCAGATCAATACCCCACATTTAAAATAGATATATAAGAATTAAAGATTTTCTGCATAAAAATAACAATTTGTATAAATGATAAATGCTTATATTTCTTTTGGACGAGTTGTAATATGTGTTGAGTGCACTGAAACATAGCAGTAGAGAAGCTGATAAGAGTAATGATACAATGGCTGAACCCCTCTGAGAACTTAATGAGTTCTCATATTCATAGCAAGATCAGAATAGGGAAGAAAAAAATGGAGGGATATATTTATCCAGCCAATGATATTCAAATTTATGTAAATTAGTATGACAAGCCAGAATATGATTTGATCTTCCTAGAATATCTTACCTCAGCTGTAAGACACAATACATTGAAAGAAATGACTCAAAACATAAACTTTGGGAAGCTTGACACATAGCTAACAGCAGCACTGCTATAAACCATAAATAATCATGCTTTCACCCTAAAATGGACACTCTAATTTACATAAATTTAAAATACCATCAGCTAGACATATATATATTTCTCCATTTTCTTTTTTCCCTATTCTGATCTTGCTATAAATATGAGAATATATAATGTTCTCAAAAGTACTCAGCCATTGCATCATTACTCTTATTATCTTCTTTATTGATGTGTCTCAGTGCACTCAACACAATTTGTGTAAACATGAATGTGATAAAAAGAACAATGTCAGGGAGTATATAAAAGACCTTCAAAATACAGAATATAATTACAACCAAATCATTAACACTATAAAGAGGTTTTACAACAAAAATAAGAAATCCCCACCCCACTCAATAACAGTAGCCTAAAAATGAGTTAGTCTCTCTTACATCCCAAAAGTCACTCATAAATTTAAAAAAATTTGCAAAGAAAAATTTAATGTAAGATTTCAAAATCCTCCAATATTGAACCAATTAATTAACAATTTCAAAGGCAAACTGTTGAATGAATCTACATATAAAATGGTCTATAAAATTAAATGCATACAACTTAAGCATGTTATGGATAGTTGCAAACCAATCTTTCAACTAGATTGGTCCAACATAGATATTGATACATCAGAGCCCTCAAAAATAAATAATCATCATCAATATTCACTGACCATGAATAAAAAAAACTGACCATAGATTTGAATTATTAAAAGCAAAAATTATATGTACGGAAAGAGGGGGGAACAGAAAAGTAGCGGTTTTCAATCAATAGAAAAGATACAAACATCCTTCTATCATTGAAGTGCGCTATTTGAATAAATTTTAATATTTTGAATAGCTAATCAATCATGACATAAACACTAATACCAAAAACTTTAGAGTCATATTACTAGAAGTTATGAATATGATATACCTGATATATCAAAAGTATGCTAGGCATTATTAAAGCTGAATATTTAAAAATCTACCTTTTCTCCGCATATGTTTATTAACAGTTATAATCTAACACCAAATATTGAATGTCTTTAGAAAAAAATGTTAAATTTTATTTAAATTTTCCAAACCTTCAGGCAAATAATATAATTTTATTTGTCTTTTTTTTTTAAAAAAAGAGAGAGAGAGGGAGAGAGATGATATCTTTGATTTTACAGAAAGATCATTTTAAAAGTAAAAAAAAAGTTTTTTTAAAATATACAGTATTATTTTTTTAAATATTACAATTATAGTTTACAAATTTTTGTTAATTTAATGTGCATAATTATTAAGATATATCATTGATATACGTAAATTTATGTAAATTAGAGTGTCCATTTTAGACGTGAAATATAGTGATATTTTATATTCAATAATAGAACATATATATTGTTATATACATACTGAAAACATCTATTTTAAGTGTGTGTGTGTGTTTAAAATGTTTATTATATACCATTTAATACTATCCATAAATTTCAATATCCATGAGGTTTGAAAGCAAATGGCGTGAGTATGAAAGCGCTAATATAAGAAATGTTACTTCATTCAAGTAAAAGAAAATTAGATTATTCTAATATGATTATATAAATTTTAATTTAATTAAAGAAGAAATTTTTAAAAAATTTAAGAATACTAGTATAAAATAAATATTTCTAAACATATGATGAACACATCAACAAAAAAAAAAATCCTACACACTTAGAGAGATAAGAATATTATAAAAACATAAATCCTCAAAATGAGAAGAAATTAGTCACATATTGTAGGTTTCTTCAACAGCAAAGGTGTAGGTTAAAGCAAGTGTAAAAGTTTATTATGTAATAAAGTATTTTAGGAACAAAAATTTAAATGGATTTTAATAATAATAATTTATACGTTATTATTTATGTTAGAAGTAATTTCAGAAAATCCATTGTTTATTTTTGGGTGTACATTTTAACAATCATTAAAAACGTAAATAAGGTATAGCTCGGGTTTAAAAAATTGAAAAAGTAATTTTAAAAAATTTATATATTATTGATAAGAGGGATGAGAGAGTGGCTGTAAAAGAAAAAAGAGAAGAGAGAAATTTTACAAAAAAAAAAAAAAATCGGTTAAATAAGAAATGACAATGGAAAAATACTGCTAAAATTTTGTAAAAAAAAACAATAACTTGTAAATAATGAATAATCTATTTACAATGCATATAGTCAAGATTCTTCGAAAATTATTAAATCATTAATTTTGTTTGATCTGATTAAATATTTGAAAATGAATCGAGAGTTAAGTTACTGAAAAAACACTGCAGACTCACCAAAAATCGTAATAGATAAGAAGTAATCCCTTAAAGATTTTTTATATTTGGAGATTTAAAAAGTTTCCACTACAGCATTTTCAAGTTATAGTACTTTATATATATTGCGCTAAAACGCAGAAATGTGAAGCTATAATAATAACCAAAATATAAAGGTTAAGTGCTTTCAGGAATGTCTAGTTCCCATATTCATAGCATATGATGGAAGTGCTGGTAAAACATTATTTATAAACTCAGTATATGAAAATTTATGCAACGAATTTAGGTGGCCCATTTTTTAGAAATGGAAAAGCAAGATTCCTTCCGATTGATATTTGGTTGTTATTATAGCTTCAAGTTTCTGCGTTTTAGTGCAATATAAACACTACTTTGTTATATGTGAAGTATAATTAATTATTTAAATACTTTTATATAATAGAGTTGTTGTTGTTTTGAAGATTCACAGAATATTTTATATACTTAGAAACGTTTTAATTTTTCATAATTTTTCCATTATATAAAAATATTGATTGTCCTGTTGCAATGTTTTCAGCAAATTGATTTAATGTTTTAATTTGCCTAAAAAATTTAACATCAAAATTTTTCTTAATAATTTATCTTTAAGTAGTTTACATTGTTTTTTTTTTTATATGGTGAAAAGCATTGTCTGATATTTTGGTTCCCCCTCTCCTTATTTGCAAAAGCAGAATTTCTCTTTATTTTTATTAAAAGTACTATCTCTTTTGCTTGTTTAATGAAAAGAATTTATATGTAACATTTGAGATTTTCAATAATTAAACACTAGTTATTAAAATATATTTCATTTCTTTCCAAGATGTTACCTCTATTTTATATTAGAAGATATCACAAGTGCATAAATGTAATATGATATTTTTTAAAAAAAAAAAATTTGCAGATGTAAATACAAGGTTTACATTTTAATAAAAAAAATTTTTTTTTTTTATGAAGTTGTCATATTATAGTTTTAAATATTAATTGTGATAGCTCAAATGTAAATGAAATTTAGGCAGAAGTTACTGAAAAACTCAAGTGAGCTATATGTAAACTACTATAACTCCATCAATAAAGAAAAAGGTACAGAATGAGTCACTTGTACCTTACTTTGGATCACATGTAAGCATTCAATTTATTAGTGTGCTACAATGAAGAATCTTTTTCTGTGATTTTTTATAATGATTTCAGAATAGCTTGTTGTTGTTGTGAAATTACATTAATATACAGAATTCATACTCTGCATTATAACACATTAATAAATGTAATGCTTATATATGATCCTAACTAAAGTGCAGATGACTTCTGCTCTACTTTTTAATTTACTGATGATGTTGTATTGGTTTACTTATAGTTTTCTGGAGGTTTTCAGTAATTTCCACATAAATTTCATTTTACCCAGTTGTATACAATTCATTGTGGACAATCAAGATTGAGAAATTGTTAAAGATAAGAAAAATTGTCACTGCTTCACAAAAAAAGTATAAAAATTAAAAATTTGTAAATAAAATCCTTTCACAATATATAAACTGAGAAAAAAGTGACTAAAATAAAATCGCCATTTTCAGCCAGGTATTAACATATTCTGCTTAGAGTCATCTTAGTGCATTTCCTCTAGTTGCAATGTAACATCAAAAACTTCTAAATCTTATAAAATATTGTTTATAATTGTTAATGCAAAATTAGAAAGAAAATGTAGATATCACCTATTTTATGACTTTATTTTCATTGCTTATTTTTACTTTTATCTCACATCTAATATCAATGCTTTAATTTTATCTACATTTACTTTTATCATTAATCTTCTGACAAATTTTATAACTTCACATAAAATTTAGTTATTCTTATCTTTGTTATTTGCCAATAATACATAACATGAGCAAATCTATTTTTATCTTCAATACTAACTCTACCATTAATAAATCAATAATCATTTCTGTTTCAGTTAATGTAAATGAAAAGAGATTATAGTTTTAATTCCAAAAACACATATTTTTACCATATTTTCAAGGACTTCATTACAATTCTATCTTCATTTATTTTCTCCATCTAAATTGGCCAACTCTAGCTACATTTTCCCCACAATTCTTTTTATGTCCCTGCATTACTATTCTGACTACTTTCTTTTAAATTTACTGTTTTACATTTTAATTCACAAGTTTTCAGTTCAAATTCATATTTTCCAGGAATTCATATTTTTCCATCTTCATTTTTTTCATTTTATTCATTATCTCATTACTAAGCCAAAACTTTTTATTCTTATATTTTTTTCATAACTAACCATCTTTACTGCATTATTCTTTAAAACTTCCTTTAATAATTTCTACTGTTTAATTAATGTAATATTTTAATTGACTTGCTTCTATTCTTACTTATTTTTTTATTCAATAAGTGTGGAAATGCTTTCTTAATATTCTCCTTTAGTTTATCAATGACCAACTTCTGTTTTGTCTCGGTTTGTCATATTGTTTTAAAAAAATAGCTTCAATTCATGTCAGTTGTAATATACACATGTGATATTGTTTCTAAACCTATTTTATATTAAAATATCATCTAAATGAAATATTTTTTATCATCTCAGCCATTCCATGTGTAATTCCTTCTTTTATAGTTTTTAAATGATGTGTTTTTTTATTAACATACTCTCTTTATTGCAAAAATTAATCAATCTTTCTTCTTTATTATTTTTTATTCTCTAATCCATAACTTCCTATCAATTTAACAGACCAATTTCATATTATCACTATTCAATTATTGTAATATTTTTACAATTAAATTTTCAATTTGATCTCACACAATTTTTATATTTTCAACATTATAGATGCATAATCTACCAACAATCTATCTTTTACAAGATTAATAGTAATAATAAATATGTTTTATTCTTATATCCAAAGTAATAAAAAAAAATTAATTTTTCAACTATTTATTTTACCTCATAGAATTTTATAATACTTCATCCCCCCCCCCCAATTCTAACAATAATTTATTTTCTTTGACCGATTCATAGTTTAAACATTCTATATATCTATTCTTACAAAACATATGAATCCAAAAGTTTTAAATAAGCAATTATAATTGCATTGAAGCATTTTATCCTGAGAATATGCATCTCTGATACAACATATTTCCTTTTAATTTTCCAGCAACTTTGTTTGCAATCCCAGCTTTAAACAAGAAATCTAATATTAAGATGACTTTCCTTAGATTTTTAATTTTTTGCTATTAATAAATAATCAGTAAGATAATTCAAAGTTGCAATGAATAGAAATTTTTGTTTTACACAACAGATAAGATGAATGTATTAAGATTAATAATTAAGCTGCCTTGACATTATTATTAGGGTTACAGAAAATTTCTACAAATTTCAAAATTAAAAATAGTTTAAGTCAACATAATAATGTTTCTCTAAAAAGAAATTTATAAAAATCTAGATTAGCAGAGCAATATATAATGATTGAATGACTAATTATTTAGTGTTCATGTGATTTTCAAGCTTTAGAAGTAACATATTAAGCTTTGATTTAAAAACTTTTAACTCTTCAGTATATCTATCACTCTATTCTTGCACTACACTGCAAAGTATAATAATGAAATTTAATTATATTTAGATAATATTGTTATTTTTGCAATAATATTCACCAAATTACAGTCAAGCATGTCATACTTATCCTGTTTGAAAAAAAAGACTTGAAAATAATTTTAGCAAAATCATGCTTAATAGTTTTTGCTTCGCATACTGATGCTGTAATAATTGTACATTAAAGAAGTGAACAGTTATCATTATTTAGACTCCTAGTATCAGTTAAAGCAATCATCAAAATCAAATAAATAAAAAAGTAAAATTGAAATGAAATGTATGGCAGGCTTACTATTATATGCTTTTAAAAATTATATTCTAGTGTTTAAATATTGCAAATATATTAAAAATAGTAAAAAAGTCAAAAAATAAACTATATTACCAATTATAATTATGATTTTATGATAAGGATTAAAGAATTTACATGAAAATAGATTAGGTACACAAAAAAGCTAAAAAAATCAATGCATAGTATCTAATTTAACATGTAATTTGTGTTCATACTGATAAGATCAAATGGCTAGACTGATTAGAATGAAGTAGAACAGACATATATAGAAAAGTATTAAAATAGCAATTTGTTCTGCAATGATCTATTGATTGTTAATGATGATTAATATTAAAAATTATTTTAAACTTTCTTATGGGAGCTGTTTTTTTTTTTAAATTATTGCAATAATTTTAATTCTGATTAGAAAATTTCCACATGACCCTCCCCTCTCATTTCTACATTGAAAAAATAATTTAAAATTTGTTATAAATATAGAGCAATACAGAGACTGCAGACCACTCAAAGAAGTATGGAGATATGCATGTTGGGAGTAACAAGAAGAGATCGAAAACGCAATGTATGGGTAAGAGAACAAACAGGTGTTACTGACCTCATTGAAAAAATTAAAAGATTGAAGTGGAGTTGGGCTGGACATATTGCTAGAAGAGATGATAATAGATGGACAATTGAAATCTGAAACTGGAGTCCAAGAGATTTTGAAAGACCCAGAAAGAGACCACATGTGAGATAGATGGATGAAATAAGAAAGTGTGCAGGGGTGATGTAGAGAAGAGAAGTTAAAGATCAGAAAAGATGGATGAAACTTGGAGAGACCTTCATCCTGCAGTGGATTGATAATGGTTGATGATGATGATGATATATTTGTTCATTACATAAATTTTAGTTTGTAAGCAAATTTTACTAATTATTTTTGGAAATATAAAATAAAAGGCAATATAGATAGCTGGAATTTCATTTTTCAAATTTGAATTACTCATCTATTTCTACTTTTTTTTGATAAAAAATTACAAAATGAAACAAATTTAATAAATATTTAATATTTCTTAAGTCAAAAATAAAAAGTACCCTATCTTAGAAAAATTCAGAAAAGAAAATTTATTTATAGTGATATGCAATATATTTATATATTTAAAAAATTATACATATTTATCTTTAAAATGTTAATAAAATAAGTAAAAGCCTTAATATTAATGCAAAGCCAGTAGCTATTTTAAATATCTGAAGCATTTTCTTTTACTACATTTTATTTTTGATAAAATGGAATTATGATCTTGATGAACATTTATACAAAATATTTTTTTATTTAATTAATTTCTCATTTTATCAACCTCTTAGTTGGTGAATATTAAATAATGTAATTATTTAAAATATTTTATTACTTTTTATTTTATTTGAAAGAAGAAAGAAGAAATAAAAATTATAAATAATTCTTTACCTAAAGAGCCTGGAGTTATTTAAGACTTTTTATGTAATGTAAAATTACATTTAGCTATTACTTCAAAAATTTAAGTAAATGAATTTTTAAATTTAATATTTTTTTGCTAAATAAAATAAAAGAATAATAATTCTTAAAGTATATGTATAAAAGATTAAAACTAAATATAAATAACAGCAAAAAATTATTCAAATTCTTTAATAAAAATGAAAAGAATGTATAAACAGATAGTTTTCAGGAAGCATAATATTCTTTTAATTTAAATTGATAACTTGAAAAATATATTTTTAAATCTATTTCCTTTTGTAATTTTTCTTTTTAAATTTTTGGTATAATATAAAATACTATCCTTACATTTTTTCTAGTAATGATTAATTGCACATAATTATTTCACTATCAAATAAATATTAAAATATGTTTCGATTTTTTTTATTTATAAAGCTATAGCATTTTGTTCTTTTGTTGCATATAATTTAGATTTTGACATTTGTAATAGAAATAACTTTTTAAAAATTTTTTAATTGAAGTGTATCACATGCTCTTTAAATAAGAAAATACAACTACAATAATAGTTATAAAATCATTTGAGGGATGGTCCTTAATGAAATTTCCTTTTACCCAACTTTTTTATTGTGAAGGCATTTAAAAATTTAAACTACTTTCACATAATGGTTGAAGACACTGTAGATTAAAATAGACCCAAGAAATTGTAAAAGACCCCAAAATTGATTATGAAAGGGATAAAAAAATTTCTGGTAAATGTGGAGAAGAGAGATTATGGATTAAAGAAATTAGATAAAATTGGGGAAATTTTCATCTTTTAGGGGTGATGCTCCTTCTACCCTTAAAAAATGAAAAATTTTCCAATTTTAATCCAGTTTCTTTAATCCATAACCCTCTTCTTCACACTATACCAGAAATTTTTTTCATCCATTTCATAATCAATTTTGGGGGCTTTTATAATTTCTTAGGTCTATTTTAACCTACAATGGCTTCGTCCATTATGTGAAAGTAGTTTTAAATGCCTTCATTTTATTTATTTATTTTAATTGACCAAGTGCCCATTTTAATATCTTCCTAGATATATCTCTATTTTTCAAAAATCAAATTAATTTGAATTTAGCTTGTACAGTATAAATGTTAGATCTTTTTTGAATTCAGCAGTAACTTATACCCTTGTAGACTAAATGGAAATAAATTTTCATTGTATTTTGCATATTATTGCTATTTGTTTACCTTTTCTGAAAAATATGATTCACTTGGCTAGAGTGTTGCCTTAAAATTCAATATTAAAAAATCTGAAGGTCCAAGATTGATCCCCATACTAGAACTGTCACTGGTCAGGCCAGCAACATATGAAGAGAGATAATAATATCATTCTATTATTAACAGTTAAATGTAATTGAAAAATTTAAATAAAGTTTCAATTTTTTTCTAAAGACAGTGATCTAATGTTTGATGATGGAAATAGTCCATCATATAAATGCAATTGTAATACTTAATGTAACTAATACTTATAATAATAAAAGTAATTTTATTTTATTTTAATAATTGATTGTAAGCAAAGATCAAATGATTCCTGGTACAAGCTGTTTAAATTCCAAGAAACTTTAACTTTTCTCAAAAAAACAATATAATTCTATAAATAATACGTACAAAGCATATCCTTAAAAAAAGCTTGTTTAATGCTTTATATATATATAAAACCATTAAATGTCTGTATTTTTAAATCATATAATAATAATTCAAGCAAATTTATTTAACACAGTATTCAAAATTAAATAATATATTTTTTGCCAGAAGTACTTTCGATTGTTTCACTGACAATCTTTATCAAACATTAATACAAATGCACAGCAGGTTGATAAAGATTGTCAGTGAAACAATCGAAAGTACTTCTGGTAAAAAATATATTATTTAATTTTGAATACTGTATTAAATAAATTTGTTTGAATTATATATATATATATTCAATGGACCATTAGTAAGAATGGATTTCCATTCTTGCTATAAAAAAGTGTGAAGGTTGCCTTGACAGCAGTGAGAAATATTGATTACTATATTTACTGTGAATGTTTAGGTGGTTACTGGTTGGTATCTAATTACATCATTATCCCAGATTAGCTTTAGGCACTTTTTCGCTTATTATTTCTAAATAATACATGGAAAATTTAAAAGTATTGCAGTTTGTAATGTTATAATTGATTATTTATTAGTTTGCATTACAGTGACATGTTTATTTCATGTTTAAAGAGATTTATTTAAACTTCATTGTATCAATATTTCATACTCTGTAGTTAAGTTGCAATCTTTATGAGTCCATATATATTCAATGGACCATTAGTAAGAATAGATTTCTATTCTTGCTATTAAAAGGTGTGAAGGTTGCCTTGACAGCAGTGAGAAATATTGATTACTATATTTACTGTGAATGTTTAGGTGGTTACTGGTTGGTATCTAATATATATATATAATGCTAGATACATCTAAATAGTACGCTTAGCATACTTTCAACAAACTGATAGTCATAATTGTAATAAGGAATGTCCAAGAGGATTAGCAATGAGTGTCCAAGAAGATTACACAAAAATAATTTTATTTTTTCCATTTTTGCAATTTTATTATGTTTTTTTATACTTTTTAATAAATATTTAAATATTCATTGTAAATAATGCTTATAATAAAAGAAATCAAATTTAAAACAATAATTATTTAAAACAAATACTTTTCTTAAGAGCAGTATGACAAAACTAATGTAGCTATTGCAGATTAAACATTCAACTTACATCACTTATCATTTTTTACAAATATGTCCACCAAGCTCCATTTCAGTCTCTTGGGTTTTTTTTTCTTATACATTTCATTTATTTCATTTGCAATACCCTCTTGTACCTCCTAATCTACTTCTCCCCATATTTCTGTTAGGTGTGGAAGTCTCAGATTTATTAGCAAAAATTGGTACAACACATCTATTTAAAAATATTTCCTTTCATACACATAGGCATATTTCCTTTTAAAGCAAAGTTATTTTTACAAGCGAATATCATCAAAATTTGGCTTTATGATTAATTTCATCTATTATATTTTTATTTGCATTAATAAATTAACCAAAATATTTGTAATTATAAACTTTTTCTAATTAGTGATTATCAATCTTTATTTTTTTTTCTAATAAGAAAATCCATTAAACATTATTTTTGTCTTTTTAGTATTTGCCTCTAGTCCATTTTACTTTCATCTGACAATTCTGAAATTCTGAAAACATTTGCAGAAACAATTACAACCTGTAGAAAATCTACGATTTAAGTAATCATTATTTAATTTTATTACCTTAACTTTCCATTTTAACTAACATAGTACTTCCTGTAAGTTACTATAAAAGGTTTTAATTAAAGAGGATTTGAATCCAGACTTTCAAGCTTCCTACAGTCTTCCATTTTATCCAACATACATGTGAAAAAAGATAAATGATCTCCAATATACATATTTCATGCTGAATTAGAACTCATCAGTTGGTCTGAATCATCATCTCTCATATACATATATAATCAGTGCTCACTTTATATTAAGATAGCATATCTACACACTTTAAAAGACAGGTTTCAATCCTCTACTGAAAGGATTGAAGCCTGTCCATTAAAGTCTGTAGATTTGCTATCTTGAAATGAAGCCTGTCCATTAAAGTATGTAGATTTGCTATTTTAATATAAACTGAGCAGTGATTATATATATGGGTGGGACATGATGATCGAGACCAACTGATGAGTGCTGGTTCAGCAGGAAATATGTATATTGGAGATTATTTATCTTTTTCACATGTATGTGGTCATATTGGATAGAGTGGATGACAGTAGGAAGTTTGACAGTCTGTATTTCAAATTCCCTTTAATTACATCTAGGTTAAGTATATACACTATAATTGTATTTCAATATTATAACAGGTTTTGGAAATGTGAAATTACTGCCACTATTCTACGTTAATATTCTTAGTGTGACCATGTAATTTAATTATTGTTGTGCATTTTAGTAAATGGGTATTAAGACATATATAAATTAATTTTATTTGAAAGAATATTATATCAAAAATCAAAATTGAATTACAATCCAAATAGCCTAAGGACTGAAAACACAATTTAATTTAAAAAAAAATATTGCTTGCTAGGATGACCATTTTTCAAATAGTTTATTTTATAATATTATATTAACTTTATCCATTTTTAGTATATTACTTTTACTTTTGTATTTTGAATTATTCTGGTAAGTATAACATACAATCATTATTTTCAACTATTATTAATCCACTGCAGGATGAATATCTCTCTAAGATTAATCCAATTTCTATTGGAGATTTTTTTTCTCCATATCACACCAGCAAACTTCCTTATTTCATTCATCCATCTTACATGTGGTTTCTTTCTATAATCTCTTGGGATTCAGTTTAATTTTAAGACTTCAACTGTCCAATATTATCATCTTTTTTAGCAATAGGATCAGCTCAGTTTCATTTCAGTCTCTTATTTGTTTAATGATGTCAATTATATCTGGTTGTTCTTGCACCCATATATTTTATTTTGGATTCCTTCTTGTTATTCTGACATACATTTATCCAAACTGTATTGAATAGTCTGAAGTTTTTATATGATCCTTTTCATATGTATCCAAGTTTTAGATTCATAAGTAAAAACTGGTAAAACACCTTTGTTAAAAATTTTCCTTTTCAAACACATAGGCATATTCATTTTAATAATAAAATTTTCCCAAAAACATTTCATCCAAATTTAATTCTATGATTAATTTTATCCATTGTGTTTTGATCTTTATTAATGATATGATTAAGGCAATTGTAGCTATTAACTTCTATTTCATTATTATCAATCTTTATTTTCTTTTTCTGAGAAAATTCATGGATCATTAGTTTAGTCTTTTTAGCATTTAACTTTAACTTTACTTTTTTATTTTGTCTGACTTAACTCTTGCAGAATTTACTAAATCTCTGAAACATTATTTGCAAAAACAACCACATCATCTGCAAAATATAAATTATATAAATAATACCTATATATTTTTACTTTCTTAGTTTACCATTTTTAACCATAAAATACTTCTTGAAAACAGCTATAAACAATTTTGGAGATAAGGAAAACTTTGTTGTACATATTTCTCAGAGTTAATCTTCATAATATCATTATGTATTCTAATCATTGTTGTTTCATAGTACGGCAATTTTTATGTCTATATCTTGATCATCCAATATTTTAATCATTGTAGGAATGCTTATATAACCAAATGTTTTTTTACAATCTAAAGCATAATGGCAAACTCATATTCATTGGTCTTTACTATAATTTCTTTCAATACTTGGATGTGATCCACCATAATAAAACTACTTTTATATCTACTTGTTTTTTGTTTTTTTTTTTGATTGTTTAAAATCCAAAGTTCACTGTAGATGAGGTGTAATTATCTTTGCAAAAATTTTGAACAGAACAAAAAAAACTGACCAGGTTTATAATTTTTAGTATCTTCTTTGTCACTTTATTAAATATCAATATTTTTACTGCATTCTTTCAACCATTTGGCATGACTTTATCCCTTAAACATTTGGTATATAATTTTGCCAATAATATTTATATTTCTTCATCTGCTTCTTTTAAGATACTGATTATAATTCCATCATTTTTAGAGCTTATCTCTTCTTCATAGATTTAATTGTATGTCTTATTTCTTCATTAAAATTCTGGGCAATTCAAAATTAGTAATTGTAAAGGATACTTTGTTTTCTTGTTCTTTATTACTATATAATTCTTTGTAGAACTCATATGCACATTTCATGAAATCATCTCTCTAGCTTTCCTATCAAGACCAAGATTTTGTTTTACACTTTTGGTATTTTTATTTTCTTTTATAACTTTACTTCTTAATTCACAATTATATGTTCTTATACCATTTATTAATTCTTTTTCATATCATTTTTTTTAAAACTCTAGATATTCAAAACTTCTTAAAGGATGATTATTATATATTTTCATATTCATTCTCACACATTGAAGAAAATTTACTGATAAATTGATACTTTTTTGCACCTAATTATCTCTACTTTTGTTCTTAATAAGGTAACAGTTATTTTCCTACTGATTTTATTCAAATCTGAATCATTTTCATAATATTTTAAATGATTTGCAAGTTCTAATTTAAATTCATTGAAATGTTTCTGAAGATTAGAAATATCAATGACAAATGCTATTTTTCTTAATATTTTTTGTCTCTCTAGTTTTGTAGTCATATATATCTTGCATCTCATTAATCAATTTCACTTTTTCCTGTGTTCAATCTATTAAGAACATTACTATCTTAAATATATATTTTCTGTTAATCAAATTATAATCTAATTCAAATGTATTTTCATTTGGATGCTGTTTTATTTTTTTCTGTAAATTTCACAAGTCTGTGTTTTCTCTCATTTTTATTGCCACAAGAAATCACTTTTATCTTTCAATTATTTATCAGTTCTAGCATTAAAGTTTTTTACAACAATTTTAGAATGTTGTTTAGGGTGTCAAAAGTATTTTATACATTGACATAAAAGTGCTCTATTTCATCATCATGACAATTTATTGGGACATAATTCATTATCTGCATTTCATATCTTCTGTTAAGTTGAATAACAAATCTTGCCTTTCTGTTTGTAGACTATTAATCTCCACAATATTGTTCTTTCACTTTTTTATATAATTAATCACACTCCAGTTGTGCCTAAAGATTTGTGCCTTTATAATAAAGAACATGATCACTTTTTAAATCAATTGTCTCTTTGCCTTTTCTTCAAAATTCATAAAATCCAACAGTGACACAATTAAATTTAGATAATTCTTAATCCAATTTGTGCAATCGTCCTTCACATGAAAATAATCTGCAGTTGTAAATACCTAAATAGAAGGTTGTTATTGAATGGCAGATTGAGTCTGTAATCTTAGACCCTTCACACTCTCCATCTTTGGCCACACTGTCTTGGCTGGTGACTTCAGAGACTCCTGGAATAAAAACCATAATTTAGTTTTGTCTGGCATAGTTGTAAATACTTATTTAGAAAAAAATTCTTTGACACATACTTTCATTCTGCTTTCAAAAACACTCAACCAATATTTTAATTAACAACTCATCAGATATGATTTTTTAATCTTAAACTCAGAGGTAAAAACCCAATAAACTCATCATGCTAGCTGAAGCATATTGATAAGCAGCCCATCTTGTATACTATAACAGCTGCAATGACAAGAACAGTTGACATTAGGAATTTGCCTTGCTCAGTTTCTTTAAGGTCTCAAAGAAGAATTAAAAGGTCTCATTTCAGTTAACACTAAATTCCTTTCTGCAATGCATATAAATATCCACTATCATATTAACAAATTAAATTGCAATTAATTTATTTGTAAATTGAAAAGTTCCTATTTAAATAAGATAGCTATTAACAATACAATTAATTATTAATTTTATTATTTAATCATTTTACCTATTTAAAAAAAAAGCTTTATTATTATTATTATTATTATTTTCTAATTTAAATGAAAAATTTAAAAAAATCATGAAATTAGCAATAACTCTATTAGTTATATAATAATGTGATATAATGGCTACTGTCTTTTATTGCTACTAAAAACTTGATTTCTTTCTTCGTTCTTCTTTTAGACAAATAAATGTCATTATTTTTAAATCATTTTCATGCCTAACTTTTGCGAAATACTTTTGGAAAAATATATAAAGCTACATCTGAAAAATTAGACAGTAAAATTAATAGTAAAAATAAACACTAAGTAATTCTTTAGACTGGGAAGGTTATCTGGAACATTAAAACAATATAAAATTAAAACTGCCTTAGTCAGCATATCAGATGAAAGTCAAGGCATTTTAATAAACAAACATTTCTTACTGACATATTGGACAGATTTCATAGCTGGAGAAAATAGTGGTAAACACTGAAATAAACTTGTGCGGCCAGTATAAAAAATGTATATATCAAAGTGTTAATAAACATCATTTTTGTAAAATTCACATATATTTTGCTATTATAAACTGATAATTAGATAGTTAAACAAATATGCTCTCTCCTCAGCAAATATTAGAATTAGAATCGGAATAAATAAGAATTAGAATAAATGTCACTAAATCTATTAATTTTGCTGTAATATTTTATATAAATATAATTTGTCCACTGCATTTAAAATACGTTTTAGCAAAAAAAAATTATTGTATATATACACACATAATCTGATGTTTCAACTATCTTGCAATCTTCCTAAGAGTCACACTTATTTATATTTATATTTTTTGAAGAAATTTTTACAAATTGAAATAGGAGTCGCTCTGAGGAAAACTGCAGGATAGTCATTGTGTGTGTATATTAAAAGGGTTTAAAGTAAGGTGGGTGAATTCTATTTATAAACATTGGAATACTCCCTTTCTCATGTGCACTTTTCTATAGCTTCACTATAATGCAAATATTTATATTTTTAGGTTTATCTATTTTTAGAAAAGTAAGTTATAATTTTTAATGTTAAACAATTGGCACACCTTAACCTGGTCAACAAATAAAATTAAAATATAACCTTAATTAATTCAAGTAGAAGGAATCTTTTATAGGCAATAAAAATTAAAAATAACATCAGGATAATAGGGTTTGCACTCTTACTTTAAAAGCAAATAAAATAAAATTGTAAATTAAAAATTATATCCAATTTTTAATTAAGCTTCATTTACACTATTGTTTTTAAGCATTTATTTTATATAGTGTATGTAAACAATTGTATTACATTCAAATATCAGCCTTTCATGCTAATTGTGCATACGCTTTGTGAGTGTTAATAAAAAATGAATACTTTCTCACCAATACAAGATATAGTATTTATGCAGGAATAAAAAAAATCCTCTTATTCCTATGATTCAAATGCTTATATATGAGCAAATCTGAAGTACTGGCAAAGAAAGCGTGAGGATGGAACAGTCACTTTAAATTACTATATACGATGTCTGAATGAATGACGTTTAGTAAATTCTAGACAATTTCACCGACGTCATTCATTCAGACATCGTATATAGTAATTTAAAGTGACTGTTCCATCCTCATGCTTTCTTTGCTAGTATTTCAGATTTGCTCATATATAAGCATTTGAGTCATAGGAATAAGAGGATTCCTTTTATTTCTGCATAAATACTATATCTTGTATTGGTGAGAAAGTATTCATTTATTATTAACACTCGCAAAGCATATGCACAATTAGCATGAAAGGCTGATATTTGAATGTAATACAATTGTTTACATATGCTATATAAAATAAATGCTTATTTACATATTATTAAGTTTTAGTTGGAATGACGTTTAGTAAATTCTAGATAATTTCACCGACGTGATTCATTCAGACATCGTATATAGCAATTTAAAGTGACTGTTCCATCCTCACGCTTTCTTTGCCAGTACTTCAGATTTTCTCATATATAAGTGTTTGAGTCATAGGAATAAGAGGATATTCTTTTTATTTCTGCATAAATACTATATCTTGTATTGGTGAGAAAGTATTCATTTATTATTAACACTCACAAAGCGTATGCACAATTAGCATGAAAGGCTGATATTTGAATGTAATACTATTGTTCTTGTAAAACATATAAATCATAAAGGTAGAATTAAAAACAAGAAGATTAAAATAATTTTTTGCATTTCTCAGTTTATATTAAAACATAAAACTAAAACAATCTAGTTTGTATATATATAAAATTTTAGTAATAAATTTTAGCAATCCATTGCTTCTACCATAGTAAAAGTTATCAGTCAACATAAAATTGAACTGTTTCAACATACATAAGTTATAATTTTAACTACTGAAGATGGAATTCTTGCATATAACTTCATTAAAAAATATTCTAATTTCTTTAACTATTTTTATTTCATATTGTGAATATGTTATCTATGATACCTTTTTTTTTAAAGAACATTGTATTGGTTGTGAATGAAACGATATAAAACAATGAAAAAAGCATTATAACAAAGTTATATTTCAATTTTTAAGATATAGAATTTTTTTTTTCAAATTAAACCTTAAAAGGTTAAGACATGAGTATAACTTGGTAATGAAAAAGTTAAAGTACTTAATTATTGTGGATACTGACATAGATTGAACTATTAATAATAATGGATTTGCTCTAATGCATTTCTCAATATTATATATATATATATTAAAAGCTAAAACATCAAAAGATAAAAAGTTACCTTTGTTTATGGATAGAATATTTTTATTTCTATTCTTTATTATAATAACAATCCATAAAAATATTTAATTTAACATATATAAGTCTCTGGAGATGTTTAAAATATTATTTGCAGAATATCAAAAAAAGTGTTATTCTTTCATATTCTCACATCTATAAAAAAAACTCTGGGTTTAAATCCATTTAACAATTTGGGTTTGAAGTAAAATAAGACCTCCTTTACTTCACTAAAAAATCCAGAACAAAAATGCTATTGTATAGATTAATGGAGAAAATTTGTTTAGCTTCAGCATGTCCAATTAGTAATATATTTCCTGGCAACATCAAATCATAAAAGTTATCTCTGTTTACATGAATACAATGTCTTTATTTTTATCCTTTATTATAATAACAATTTATGAAACTATTTAATTCCACATAGCATTAGACACTATTTAATTTTTAATTTGGTTTAAATATATACTAATATGTAAAATTTATAATTTTTGATTTATTATTATTAGATACAAAAATATAGAACAAATTAAAAGTTGGGAATAAAAACAAGCAATAGAAAAAGAAATAAATGATGAATCTTAATCCAAATAAATATTTAAAATCAAAAAACTTAAACTGAAATGATCAAACATATAATGAAAAATAATAATTGGTAAACCAGATCAATTTTTGGTTAAATATTAAAAAATTATCCTAAAATGAGATAATGTGATCAAAATATTAGTTTAAATATTATTGAAAGAAAATCATTTGTAACAAATACAGGTATTTATAAATATATATATATAATATTTGGTGATCATATATGTTATGTTTAATTTGTTATAAATATTTATCAATTTAATTGGGTTATAAATATTTAACAATTATATTGAAATTTGTTTTATCTTAGAAAGTAAAATTTACTGTCATTAAGATTGTAAAAAAATAATTCATGTAAGGCTCTGTTAGTCAATATTTTATTTTGTTTTCATTTGATTTTAATTTAGTTTTAAAATACTATTTTATAAATTAATATATTTTGGTTATACATGTTTTAAATTTAAAATTATGAATATTCATGATTATTTTTTAGTTTAAAAGATATACACACATTACTTTATTATATCATTCATCATTAACAAACATTCATTAATAAATACTGCAGTAGAACTAGCATACAATCTGATGTTCAACATCAAAAGCATTCTCAGCAACACCATAATAATAAAAATAAATATAAAAAAATCTTTACTTTTGCTAACAGTAGAAACATTTCAGCCAAATTATTGCAAACATTCATAAATGTAAATGATTATTCAAAAAAAAAAGAATGAAGAGAAAACCTAGAATTAAAAAATATATATATATGTTGGAGTTCAAATTTTTATGGGTGGAATTGAAAGGATGAAAATGTTTCAGCATAAACACACAACCCAATTAACTCAATTAGGAAAGAAGATGGCCAGTAGTGAGAAAGGCTCATAGTATCCAGCCCTCTAATGATCTAAGTAACCAAAGACAGTAAAGCAAATAAAAAATGGAGAAAATATATTTTTTGATGATTTCACCATGTGGTGGGTTAAATTTTTTTTAGGATTTGAGATTATAGTTTCCTTTACATATAACCTTATTTTAAGAGGTAAAATTGCTAATGTATCATTTTGTTAAAATTTCAAATATTTAATGACACTGATTAAGCAATTTTTAAGACAAGTGCAGTTTTGATTTTAGATTGTCATCTACTGGACTTAATTTAATGTCAGTTATTTAAACAAAATTTGTCTTTTTCTTGTTATACTAGAAAAATAAACTTTTAAAACAAGACATGGTTTGTATTGTATGATCAGGTAACCAATAGCTCACTACTATTTAAAAGAAATTTGAAAGTTTAATTGGAATAATCAATAATGTGAAAAATATCAAATAATTTTAATCACAATTAAAATCAGGACACAATGCCCTGCATAATTTCTTGTAGTGATAGAATAGTGGACTCTAATATTTGGGTTCCACAAATCATAATTTCAGCTCTACCACTTTTAGTATTCAAACTTCCAGGCAATAAATGAATCGATTATTCTTTTTAGGACCCAATATTCTAAATTCACAAATCAATTCCTATGTTATAAAAATTGAACACACAATGATTTTACAATGATTATTATAAAATATTATTATCTAATAATTCAAAAATGCTTTCAAGAATGTTATTGAATATGTTGTTTCTAGGCATAGTTGATTATTTATAAGAAATTTAATATACTTTAAATGGTAAAAACATGGCTTTTGTTGCTAGACAATTGTAAAGATATATATATATATATATTAAAAGAGAAAAAAATAATTAAATGAATTTATTACTCAGAAGTTTATATGAGGTTCAAGTGCTGAAGACGCCTAAACAATCCATGAATCTTATACTACAATATCTGATACTCTGTCACTGCATTAAACCATACAGGGCAAAAAATAATCAAATAGCTTTGATACTCAAGAGTTTATAAAAAGTTTGCTGGAATCAATCTAAGGACTTCACAGTGCATCGTGAAAAAATATATATGGTATTGGACTAAATTAATTGATAAAATTTGTTGCAATAGTTAAAAATAACAATCTTATGTTTAATTTTTTATAAGAATAACTTTTGGACCATTTCTACATAATTTCAAAAAATAGGCATCAATGTGAAAATAGCTTGATAGTAGGACTTATTTTTCATATTATTTTATTAGTACTAAGTTAAATAATAATTTTAACATGTCTAATGTTTAGAATAAAATCTACAAAAAATTGGTCTAGTAAACAAAGTACACAATAAGCAATTGCATTGTGAAAAAAATAACCTTCAGAAACTTTTAGGTAGAATGAATGTGAATAAGATTTTGAGCAAAAAGACAGACTTGAAAATTGAAATACAACATAGAGTCTAATGACTGCTAGTGCAGTTAAGAAGTTTAAATATAAAGTATTTCTTTTCACAGAAGTCTAATTAGTTCAATCAAATTCTTAAATTAGTTGTACATAGAAATTTTATTCTGCTAAATTTCTATAGAAGTGAAATTTGAAATTTATGAGTGATAATTTTAGTCAAACTTTGGTGACCTAGCGGTTAGCATAGCTGCCTTCCAAGCAGCTGACCCGGGTTCGCTTCCTGGTCAACGCTTTGTCATATCAAAAAAAAAAGTGATAATTTTAAACCTACAGTTGCAAAGACATTATTTGGGCAATGTAAATCAAATAGAATTATTTGTAACCGGTTTTTATGGGAAAGGAGGGAAAAGATTTTCATAAACACCTTAAATAGTTGCAATATTGACTGCTTTCATTGGGAAGATATATATAGTCATGCATAAATTATAATAAAAAGTTATAAGTAGAAATAATGTTAAAATCCTTTCAGAAAAAGCATCATTACAAAATTATAATTAAAAGATCAATATACGATATACACGAATTATGTCTTGCGTATTGATTTGTAAAATCACTGCAAAATACAGTCATTTTTTCTTTTTTTTTCATTGTCTTTTTTCTCTTCTTCTGGATTTAGAATAGCTATATCCATTTGCAAGTATTAGCTTTTAATCATATATCTAATTTAAAAAAAAAAAAAAAAAAAGATTTTCCTTAACGAAAACGATCATTAAAGTTATAACAATTCTCTTATTCAAATAGTTACAATAAAAATACTGCTGAAGTTTAAACAAAAACAGCATTGTAAAATGACAAAAGAATAACCATGTTAAATAATCAGATGCATTTGTATTTTATATATTCATTTGTATACTATGTAACTCATCTTTAATTTATTTGTTCTTTTTTTTTTTTGTGAAATTAGAAAAAATATATTCATTAATCAACATCTACTGATGTTAAAATAATCTGACTTTATAAAAGTGTTGCTATACATAGTAAATTGCTTTTTTTAAAAAAAAACTATTGTAAGATTACTTTACATGGTACATTTATTGATTACTATGATATCCATATTATATATGCACAACATTCAATTACATGTACATTGTCTATACTAAAAGGTTGCATTATATTACACTATATATTTTATTTTAACTGTAAACACGTTGAGTCTTATCTGTCCAATCCATTTTAAATTTAGAATTTTAATCTATAGCTAAAAATATAATACAAGACAACTAGCTAATTGTTAAAAGGTCAGCTCCCTTAAAAAATCATAAGATCTACTAGTGACCTAATAAAATTTCTAGGGATCTTTCACATTTAATATTCTAAATTTAAATCTATTCTAGATCCTATTTTAAAGATAATGTCAATGTCTCTGGGGATACTTTATAAATATTTAAATAGATTAAGATTTTAATACCAGAACTTTATATAAAATAACTTTTGTTTAATTATTTGATAAACTGTCATTTAAATCTATCTCTCTATATATATAATCAAATTCTTTAACTGTTTAAAATTAATTACTATATATTCTCCACTTGAATGGATGAGTAAGAGATAGCTCTTTATGGTGGAATCATTAAAAAATATTTTTTTCTCCATTTTTTATTTGCTTTACTCTCTTTGGTCACTTAGATCAAAAGAGGGCTGGACACTATGAGCCTTTCCCACTGCTGGTCATCTTCTTTCCTAATTGAGTCAATTGGGTTGTGTGTTTATGCTGAAACATTTCCATCCTTTCAATTCCATCCATAAAAATTTGGACTCCAATATATATATATTTAAATCTAGGTTTTCTCTTCATTCTTTTTTCTGAATGACCATTTACATTTATGAATGGTTGCAATAATTTGGCTGAAACGTTTCTAATGTTAGCAAGAGTAAAAAAATATATATATATTTATTTTTGTTATTATGATGATGCTGAGAATGCTTTTGATGTTGAACATCAGATTCATAGCATTCGTGGGTATACCAATTCTACTGCAGTATTTATTAATGAATGTTTGTTAATAATAAATGATATAATAAAGTAATGTGTGTATATTTTTTAAACTAAAAAATAATCACGCATATTCATAATTTTAAATTTAAAATATTTATAATGAAAATATATTAATTTATAAAAGAGTATTCTAAAAATAAATTAAAATCAAATAAAAACAAAATAAAATATCGACTAACAGAGTTTTACATGAATTATTTTTTACAAACTTAATGACAGTAAATTTACTTTTCTAAGATAAACCAAATTTCAATATAATTGTTAAATATTTATAACCCAATTAAATTGATAAATATTTATAACTAATTAAACATATACACATATGATCATTAAATATTATATATAAATATATATTTACAAATACCTGTATTTATTACAAATGATTTTCTTTCAATAATATTTAAACTAATATTTTGATCACATTAATATATTTCAGGATAATTTTTCAATATTTAATCGAAAATTGATCTGGTTCACCAATTATTTTTGTTCATTACATGTTTGATCATTTCAGTTTAAGTTTTTTGATTTTAAATATTTATTTGGATTCAGATTCATCATCCTTGGATTTTCAATATTGATATAAATGAGTGAAAAGTTGAAGGGTGGAAAAGATTAACGCTTGGCTATTGTAGTTTGAAGATTTGCTATCTTAATATTAGCTGAGCACTGATTGTATATATGTATAGGAGTTGGTGATTTGGAACAACTGATGAGTGCTGATTCAGCATGAATATGTATTTTCGTAATCATTTATCTTTTTCACATGTATGTGGTCATTAGAATCGGTTGTATAAAATGGAATGTCCAAAGCCCCTGTTGATGCCAATATTAAGGCCATACTCATGATGACTTTAAGTCACTTCGACTCCTCACACACAGGATCTTAATATGTCCATTTAAACACACAGAAGCTTATTTATTAAAGTTTGAATACTTATTATCTTAATATAACCTGAGCACTGATTGCATATATGTGTGTGAGATGGTGATCTGTACCAACTGATAAGTGCTGATTCAGCATAAAATATGTATATTGGTGATCATTTATCTTTTTCACATGTATGTGGCCATGTGTATCAGTCGTGTAAGATGGAATAGATAGCTGTAGGAAGTTTGATATTCTGAGTTCCAAGTTTCTTCTAATTACATTATATGTAGATAATATACATGTACTTAAATATTATATAGTTAGCATGTATTCTGCCCATCCTTTTTCTCATATTTAAATGAAAATACTAATGTCCTATATGTCAGGGGTCAGAGTGGCTTAAACGTCAACATAGGTTTGACAACAATATTAACATCAACAAGGGCTTTGAGCATTCCATCCTTGGATTTTCAATGATATGGATGGCTGAAGAGTTGGAAGGTGGAGAAAATTGAAGCTTGTCCATTAAAGCTTGAATATTTGCTATTTTAATATAAACTGAGCACTGATTGCATGTATGTTTGGGAGATGGTGATCCAGGCTAACTGGTGAGTGCTGGTTCAGCATAAAATACATATATGGGTGATCATTTATCTTTTTCACATTATGTGGTCATGTGTATCAGTTATATAAAATGGAGTATATAGCTATAGGGAGCTTGAAAGTCTGACTTCAATTCCCTTTTAATTATATATATATATATATTGAACAAAATTAATATCATTAATATATTACACAATCTCTGATATTATTATTAACAATAGTAGGCACTCATAAACAAGTATGATTGTTCCAACTCAAAGAAAAAAGACATAAAAATGAATATCATAATATATTAAAAATGAGTTTAATGATAATTATACAAACCAATTAATGAATCACAAATATACTTGCATGTAGAAGATATTGGTTTATTATTCTGTTTATTTGATATTTTATGATGTTGACTTTTAACTTTTGCAGTTAACTATTCTTTCTGAAAACTTGAAGTTTTGTCTAAATGTAATTCTCCTTTGTACTTTTTTTTTCAGCTAATTCATTTTAGTAAAGCAATCAATATTACACTTCCTTAGAGTATGAATAAAATCTTTATGATATAATGGAGTTTGCCTCTTCCAAGTAAAACTTGCTCAAGTTTACCATAAAATACTGCTGGATTTTGCATCATTCCTACTTTTTAGATTTCCAATTAAACAAAAATAAAATTTTACAATAGTAGGCATTTTTGTCATATTCAGTAAACTAAAGAATATATTGATTGGTTTTATAATCTTGCAATCATTTTTTTATATTTTATAGAGGATCTTTAAATGAAAGTTTTCTATCAGCTTTATATTACATTGATGGGATATTCAAGTCTGACAATAAATTTAGTAAAATGTAATCTATAAAAAACTAATTTAATGACAATAGTCATATTACTGTGATGAAATATCCTATTTTTTAACATATAAAATACAGCAACAACATATCAGAGTCTGTGCTGTATCTCAACACCTAAGTTTGTTTGTTTTTTTGCTTAAAAACTATCAAGACATTTAAATTAGATCACATTCTCAAATTGATAACCTTCTAAAGTTTTTAAAGTTTATCTTCCTTCATTAGCCTTGGTATAGTAATTAATTAAAAAAAACATTCAATCCAAATCTTTATTTGACACATTCAAAACATTAAGTACATCTTTTGAATAGAAAAGGATTGTATAATCTTTAGCAAATTATAAATACAGAAACCAGGAAGATAAAGTTTTAGTATTGCATCTTGATCCCTGATTTATTAATCCAAAAGTAAAGTTAAAGCTAGTATTCATATTTATTTAAAATCTGTTTTGATTTCAAATGCATTAGATTTTTCACCTCTAATAATAATGTCTTCTCATTCCATCATGAAATTACATAATATGAATAAACTTTGGTAGACAAGTAATTTCAAACTCTATTATAGACCTGTTTAATTAACTAAATCAAAGTCTTGATTAAATCAATATAAAAATCACTTCTTAAGTATCTTATGCTATAATGAGCCTCTCAAATCCATTTATATATAACTTTAAGCAACTTTAAAATAATTTAAAGTGTTTGTTATAATGTAAAATTGGAGCAATAAATGCATAGTTAAGATCGGTAGCACAATTGCGTGAGTTCATATATATATTAAAATTTTCTATATTTTTTAAACTAATATATCACCATCAAATTTTAAAATTATTGTAGGTCTAATATTTTGCACACTTATTTGTTTTTAAGATTACAAAAAGCTGTTTTAGTTTTATTAAGCTGCATGTCATTAAAAGTTATCATGTCAATTTTTATATCATTATTCAAAAATTGATCAAAATAATTCTTTTTATTCAAAATGTTATTGTTATCATATAAATCTGCCCCTAATGAATTTAATACGACTAAAATAATAATTTTCAAGTTGAAATATAACTTCTAATGTATCAAATATATATATAAATTGATTACGATTACAGAATATCTGTATCTGTTGTTTTTTTTTTTTTGCGGTTTTAATTTACCATTAAAATTTTAGTTTTATTTATTTGGTTGTTAAATTTGTATATTGCTTATGAAGCTTCCATTCACATTCTCTAGAAAACGCCACGTTGTTTTTTTTTTTTAAAATCAAATCACAATCAAAAGAATCTTTGTCAGAAAAATAGTCTGATTTTTGTTTTAGAGAGGCCAAGAATAGATTTTTTTTACTTATCACCCTTCTTAAAAGAATTCAATGTATCATGGTAAAGCTGAAAGTCCAAATAAGCAATTTTAATGTTGAGGTTGTTGAAAAAATAGAACAAATCATACGTTTCCAAAGAATGAACATCAATTTTTGTATGAATGTGATTAAAATAAGATCTATTTATAATGCTCTACCATTTTAATCTTAGAGTTTTAATATTCTATGATCCATTCAACAATCTGCATATGTTAGTTCTTATATAATATGAACTTTTTTGTATAGATTCCAAATTATAATAAGGTCTATGTGATGTCACTTTTTTAATGTGAATGCATTAATGTTTTTATAAAAAAAGTTCTGCTAGACAATCCATATGTCGTGCAAATATTCATTAACAGCAGACAATTTGATTTATAACACCAATTTCATTAATTCCTACGACTTTTGTACTATCTCTAACAATATGCCAATTAAAGTTTCTAAGTAAAAAAATAGGATATTTTAAAGATATTGTAATAATGTTGTTCATCAAAAAGTAAAAGTTTTGTCTCTGAGTATAATGTTGGATCAAATATACTAATAAAATGAGCATGGTTACCATTGTGCAAACTAAGTTTTAATACCATTATTCTTTCATTGATATAGAAATGAATTCCAAGTATAGAAGTTACTAAATAGACTTTGCACTAGTTGATGATCTTTTCAAGAAAAAAACTTGTAGCGAACTTTCAAGTCTATTAAACATTTTTTTTTTTTAAAAAAAAAAAAAGTTTGCTAACAATCATATGAATCTTCATTTTTGAAAGCTGTGTAGCTACCAGTAATGTTGTTCAGATATTGAAAAGTTGCATTACATAAAATTTGCACATTCAGCAAACATATATTTAGAAAAATTAAATTTAAAAAATTTGCTTTTACTACTATTATTTTCTTCTCATTTATTACTGATATTGATAATACAGTCATGTCTCTTTTTAATGAATAATTTTTCAGGAACAACACCCTGATCAGTCTGCCTCCCACAGGTCATTTAATTTCACCTTGTAAAATAATACATTTTTTTCTTCTTCATGGTGAGCAGAGATATCCTTTAAAATATTTACTTAAACATAAAAAAAATTTCATGTTAAAAGTCCATTCTTAAATTTAGTTACAATATGACTTGTGGGCTGATTTGAATAAAATCACAAGTAAGATCTCCTGGTTTACTGGACCTGTTCCAATTGTAGATTTATCTGTAGGTAATGAACTTGTTTATAAAAAAAATGGAAAAAAATTAGAAAGTTGTTGTGAATATAATTAAAATAATGTGTTCACATATGCATTACAATACTACCCTCATAATTGACATAAGAAGATGATAAGTACTGTAAATGTTATTTTTCATATCAATAAGGGACTATCTGCTAAACTTTCCAAAGTATAATTAAATAATCAATTATTGCACATAATTTCAATTCAAAAGTTGAATTATCTTTAATTTGGTCTAGCAAAATAACTATATCTTTATCATTTATTGAATGTATAAATTTTGCATAGGTTGTTATAAGTTGTATTATATAAAAAATATCACTTGACTTGTAACAATATCCATGATTTTTAAGATTATTCAAAACTATCACAATAATAAAAATCTTTTGAGTATTCCTTCATTAACAAAACAATATACTTTTAATAAAAGCAAGACTATTATTGATTGTTAAGTATTTTATGTTTTATTGTCCTTGGTTTATCTTCTGGTTTTAAATATCTATACTCATTTATTAAGCAGTAAAGTGATTGGGATATAATTAACTAGTAAAAAATATATATTTATATTTGTTAAAAATATTCAATTATTTAAAACAAAATTACATTCCTCTTTTAATTTATATATTTAAGTTTTCTGTTTTATATCAATACATCATTTACCTTTGCTCTATCATGTCACAACCATCCATCTGCACACAATTATATATATATTAATTCTAATAATCTCATAGATAAATGAATTCATAGTATTATTTCCAAGAGCTTCCGTGTAGTATAAATATAATAACTAAATAGCTGACATTTCAGTACAATAACAAGTACTTTTCTCAGAGCTTCTTTCTCAAATCATAAGAATGTGTATGGTGAGATTTAAATTCGTTATTTATATATATGTGTGTGTGTGTTTGTGTAAATATATTAACAATTTTAAAAATATATTCATATTTATTGGGAGCACTTAAAATGATAAATTTCTGAAATTAAATAAAAAATTTAAAATCAAATTATAAAATCATTCATAGTTCTTTAGAATTCATTATCAATTCTGAATCAATTTAATTTTAATATTAAACTGATTTTTTTTTTTAAATTAATGATACTTAATATGTTTGAAATACAACAAAACAACTCATTCATTTATTAGTAAGCAGGAAAAAAAGATTGAAAATACAAAATTACATTTACAAAATTTTAATTAAATATTTGTATTAATATTTCTATTTTTCTGGACTCTAGCAGCCGCTTAGAATCATCTACAGAATAATTCAATAAGTTAAAATATACGCGAATTTAATTTTAAATATATTAAATCAATATTTTAATTGATTAAAAATATTTTTTGAGATAAAATATTCTGACAAATAATATCGACATTAAAACTATACAAAAAATGTGCTAAAAAAAGTCTTTACGAATCATGCAGATAGATACTTAGAATTATTTTAATTGCCTTATTCAAATTAATAGTTATGGTATTTATTCTCGCATATTATCTATTAATATTAATATTCATCAGAGTTTTTTATCTCTACTCTTAAGGGAAGCATCATTTACAGAATAGAAATTGCTTCACAGTTTGGTAACAACAACACTACATTTTTCTCTATATTTTAAATATTAACCTTTATTTTCTGGTCAATAAGCAACTTTTTAAACTTCTTTTTAAAATACTGCTCTTCAAAATTGCAATATTAAATGAATACCTTTTTTTAAAAAAACTAAATTTTCTTTTATCTAAATGCCAATTTTGAAACCCACCTTTTGCTTAAAACTCAGATGGAATTAAATTTATTTATAATGAATTAAATATGAGAAATTATAGAAACAAATGAAGCACTTTCTTTATCAATAATTTATTAGTAACATGCATATACAGTACTGCTGCTTTGTGTACACATTAAAAATAATAACTAAGTAGAATTTTAAGATAACTTTAAGTTAGATCTCATTTGGCCATTTTTATAATCAGTCCATGATTCCATTATTGATAATTAAGGTGAGTTTTATATTGTAAGTACAGTACTATTATTAAAAAGATAAATTTGATTAAGTATTTATAATTAAATTAGATATAGAATATTTTTAAATACGTATTTAAATATACATATAGATACAAATAGTACAAGCAAAAAAATAAGCAACTCATCAGTAAATTTTCTACTGAGATAAGGCAATACCTATAGGAATAGAAAAGAATTTTAAAATCATTTCTATGATGCTGTAAAATGATATTGAAAAAAAAAGTGATGACATAAAGAATCATAAAAATGAAATATTAAGAAAAGCTTTAGAAGAAAGTAAAAGTGTCAAAGATATAAAATGACATTTGATTACTAAAAGAAAAGTGATGTCACCAATACAAAGAAAAGATGAAATTATTATTGATCACATGAAATATGTAAGTAATTCTATGAAAAAATACATAGTAAAAAATATAAGTAAACAAATTAACCTTACAATAAAGTCAGCATTTAACATGAATCACATTTATGATATTTATGAATTACATGTTAGAAAACAGTAATATAGAATTAATTCTATGATTAATGGAAAAGCACTAAGAAATAATGTAATTATTTTAAATGTTTTCAAAAAAGCAATTTAAAAAGTAGAGAAATTGTTGTAAAAGCAAAATAAAAATACTTATACAATGAAGATAATTTCACTGACTGGAAGAATGCCATAATGATAGATATTTTAAAAAGAGAGAAAAGAGATATAAAATACTATAGACCTACAAGTCTTCTATCAGTTTTATAAAAAATATTTTATTGCAAAAACATGTATAGAAAACTTTGGACTCAAAACAACATAAAAAAGAACAGAACCATATCCAAGTTTTAGGAAAAGTTACAAAAAAAGTTAATAGTTATAAGCTGTCATTTTGCAATCAAATTTGATACTGTGAAAAATATTTAACACTATAGACATAAGTAAGATAATTGCTTTTTGGAATATTATGATGATGATTAAGTAAAGATCTAAATTGAATCTCAAAGATTGTAAGGTTTAGAATGAGAAAATAGGTGAATTGCATGGATGAGATAAAATTGTTTGTTTCAAAAATAATGAGAAAATATTACAAAAAAATATCAAAGAGACTTTTACTTTGCAATTAATTAAAAATTGTTGAAAATAATGATGACTTTGTAGTTATTAAATAATTAGTATCATTCACAGCACTTAGTCTTTTGTAGGAACTATTTTTTTTAAAAAAAAATAATGATAGTAAAAATAGTCACTCTACTTTAAATTATTACCAGCAATATGTACCATTCACTTCTATAAGCTTGTGTTTCAGTCATTTTATCATATTTTACAGAGTATGCTTTCTTCATAGCGTAAGCTTGTGTTTAAGACCTGTAGAGGTCCCTACCTTCGAATTTTTCAGACGCTTATTCCTAAGGTTACAGCCTTAGTAAATATTACTTAATTTATATACTAAATTATAACTTTATTTTAAGAACTGATAGTTTTCTAACCAATTAAATATAACTTTTTTAAAATTATAATGTTCGAGTTCAAATTAAATCAATTATATGCAATTATTTAAGAATTCAAGAGGCTTCTTATGAAAAGAATTTGTAATAACACATAAAGAGAATTTGTTTTTCATACAATAATTAATGAGAGTTTTTATATAAAAGTTCATTTAAGTATAATTGTTTCTCATTTGCATAACTGATATGATTGGCATATGCAGATTTTCTAGAGTAGCTTAATAATAATGAGTTAATTTATTAATATACTGTCTGCACATATTTACATAGTAAATTAATAATTTTTATTTACATTCCCATATATATATAAACATTACAAGCATATGTATAAAATACATATTTTGCGGGTTCATCCATGTTAAAAACTTTTAATATTAATATTGAAACAATAAGGTCTGCTTTGCAGATCTTCGTTTCATCTTTTCTTACCTACTTCCTACCCTCATACCTTAGTTTGAACCCCAATCTATCGTAGTGTGTCTGCAATACACTTATATACTGAAAATCCCGCCTAATTTTAAACCACGAGCACAATGCTCATATTATATATATAACTTATTCCCAAATAAAATAAAATATTATGAATTATGTATTTGTTCACATAATTTACATTTATTTAAAAGTAGATTATATAAGTTGTATTTGCGCACACACTATGATATGCATTTTAAAACATATCAAAATTATAAATTGTTAAAGTTATTTTGTTTGAATCTATTTACAAATATATATTACCGTCGTAATATATTTTGATTTAAAATAAAATTTATTTAGTAAATATTCGTTTAGTAAATAGATTCAAATATTGAATTTAAAAAGTAAAATCATTTTCTTTAATTTAATAAAAGTTATTCCAAATATTTCTGTTAAAATAAATGAAGGACAATAGTTTAATTATTTCAAGTTGTAATTAGTTAATGCTATATAAGTTTATCTAAAAATAGCAGATGTCCACTTAAGGTTTTTTTTTAATTAATAAAAGTAATTTTTAATTAAATCTAGTTTGTAATTCGAATGTCGATAAGGAAAGTAACAAAAGAAATTAATTAATGTTGAATTCCTTTAGACATTTGGATGATTACAGCTGATAAGTCCGATATATTTTTGTAATGCTCCAGGGCAGTTCTATTGTTAAATTCTACTATAAAAAGGAGGTTTTTCTTTTGTTCTCCAGTTTTTTTCTAATGTTTCTATGAGAAATCATTCTGAGTTCTATTCTAGTAATTTGTAAATCTTGACATGACAGAGTAGAGCACGAGAAGGCTATTTCTCTCCGGAATGGTCATGTGCTGCCGTAGACCATCGGAAGTTATCACACAGGGAACCCCGGAACTGCTGCTGCTGCCAAAAATATGAACATTTCCAGATTTTGCTGTTAAATTATATAAAAACCTGCCGACCATCAATCTGCCTAAAAATGCTTCTCCAGAGGTAACCCTAAATTAACCCAAGAGCTCTTGTGAATCCTAACTAACATGCTATAGCTATTCTAAATTGTTTTTCTTTTATTTCACATAACTTTATTATGTACTTCTTTAAAGTGTTCAAATATAATCAATTGCTTTGCTCTATCCTTGGGTTAATATTTTCTATTTATAAAGCTTTCTTTTATTTTATTATGATAATGTGTCAGAATCATCTTTGACCGAGTGAACTATTCCCTTTATTGAAAATAAGACGCCGCTATTAAGGCATATTTTAAATTTATAATTTTCCAATTTTATTATCTTGCAAATCACTCGTTCGAGGGCGATTCTTTTCTTTAATATAATATAATCACATAGTTTAAAATCTACATGTTATTGATTTTAATCTAATATAAGAGTATGTGCGAGGTCAATGGTTAAATGTGTCCCTTAATGCATGATTGCGAATATAAATCTATACTTACGTTTTAAACCCGCAAGCATGCATTTTCCTATTTTAATTACCGTGTTCTACTTTAATTACAAAGTTCATCATTGACATCGAGAATGTGCGGACCCTTTTAAATGAATTTCTGGGAATTTGATTGGGCATTTCTCTTAATCCAAGTAAAACCCATTCAGTGTGTTTTGTATACACTCGTCTCGTATTTCTGGTAAATGAATTGGTTGTTGAGACCACTTTGTTTTATTTTTTCAAGGATTCTTTACACGGCTAAAGCCGTTCTCTTCGCCCTTTTTGCAATTTCCAGGCAGAGTGTGTTTCCAAATGACACACCTGGGAATTAAACGCAATCGTCACACAGTCACTAAGTTTTGGCTGTTCATAAAATACTTTCCTACGGGTTAACAGCAATATGCCCTCCGTAATCATTCCAAATATTCCATTATTGTTTTATTTTATATTTATTTTACAAAGCATCCGTGACTTAAACATGTCACACCCTCCAACTTTAATAAATTCATTATCAGCAATACTGACCTCCCAATGCAACTCTATTATTATTATTCTCAAATAAATGCTTTGATCACATTCCCACTTTGTTGCTTAGTAAGCTTTAGTCCGTGCTATTCTCGAAATCTATAAATATTTTAGAACACTTAATTTTCAAATATTTTCTTAAACTTGTATAATTACTCAAAGCACCTCGTACATGTTACCATCTCGTCAAGCACATTATCGTAATGCTATTAGCCCGAGGAATAGAATATATCACTTTGTTTTAAAGTCTTTTTATCAGTTGTGGAAATATAATGCCAACAATTATTTAATACGCATCCCTGTCTCATATAAGCAGACAGTGGCATTATATATATAATTTATATGAATAAATTTTGTGAAATTATTTAAAACTAAATTTGATCTCTTATTTTATTTGATTCCTATCACTGTCTCAGTCTTTTAAATGCACAATCTATGTAGCAATCTATACTCAACATTATAAAACAAACTTTTATAAATGGTCCAGCTGTGCAGACTTTCTAAAATAATAATTTAAATTTAAAATTAATATCTAAATTATTCTTCAATTTTAAATATTTATATATGTGCGTTAATAAATGTTTTTTGTGTGTCACTACTGGCAGTGGCTTATTTTATTTTTTAATATTAGAAATTTATTTTCAAATTTTTCTTGATTGTAGTGTTAAATAAGTATTTATTATAAATCTCTGCATCTCCTTGAGCTAGTGGCATGGCTAATGGTCAACATAAAATAAAATTTGGATCATAACAGTACGTATCTGCCTACTATATAAATTTTCCAGGTTTGAATGACCTGGTGGCACCCATGTATGGCAGATACAGTAAGACTCTTAAAATTTCCCCAACCATTATAATATTGTAACAGTCAAATATGTACATTCGTGAAACAAAACCTAGAACTCTGATAGATCATCCTAAGGCAGACCAGTTTTACGGTGGTGGAAGCCACAACTCTGGCCCAACCCTAGATCCTCTACCATTGCTCATAGACTTACTACCTTGCGGATGACACAGTTGAGGTCACAGAAGTATTTCTCTTCTTCACGTGCTGGCAGTAGCACATCAGTAGAACAAAAGACTGAGAATAGTTGGCATTCTCATTTAGTACAACTATATAGGTATCATGTGGCTAATATGATTACTAAACATTGAAAAGATTTTACTAACTAATAATAAAATGATTATTAAATGCTAAATCAGTGAGCAAAACTAAGACATGAAGCAAGAGTAAATTTAAAATTAATTTAATGAATTTAAAATATGAAAACAATAATTTAAAACAATATTTCAATGGCTATGTGTCTGATCTCACATGCAGGTGATTAAGGGATGTTTACAATAATTTGGATTCACATGCAAGTGATGGGTTATTAGGAATAATTTTGCACTGCTGAGTTTAAAGGACTTGATTTACATATATAGATTAAATCACTCCCAAGTGATCATAAATTTCTAGTTACAGTTATTAAAGTTTCAAGGTTTATGCACTTCCAGTTTATATATATTGTAACCTCTGTATTCTTCACTTATTCACTTTATTAGATTTATAAATGCCCAGGTTCCAATTCTATACAAGATAGAATAAAATTTATAATTGTAAATTGCTTTTAAACTTATTTAAAAGATTCTTATATTGTAATTATTCTATGGTTTAGCTCAGTTGAGGTTATAGGATAGGGTCTTCATATAGGATGCAAATAAGAGTAATAAAACATTTATGGATAACAATTCTGTAACACTAATTTAATCATATGCCACACATTTATCCAATTACAAAACTATTGTAAAATTATCAATTATCATATTTAGTATAGGATAGATAATGATGAGGGTTGGGTACCTTTTATATCCACATCACCATCTATTCTAAGCAAAGTAAAATATATTATTGGCATTGTAATACTGAGATTTATCAACTCCATACAAATTAAATAAAACTTGACCTATACTGGCAAATTTAAATATTCTAGGGCTATGCTATGTTAACCATATATGTGTGTATGGAAATGGAGAATCGAATGTATATAATCAAGCAATTCATATGGGCTATTAATTCAATAAAACATTTATTAAAAATAAAAGACAAAATAAATAATAAATAAACAAAAAAAATATTATTTTATGCACCTTTCTAACCAATTACATTTCTTCTACAGCAAAACCAAAAATGACTAATATTTAATATATGAATCATATATTTTCGAATATGCGTGCTTTTATAATATCATAATATAATGTATTTTTAAAACATACTTTTTATTAGCTTATTTATAGAACTTGGATGATGCCATAAATCAATCATCTTTTATACATATTATAAAAATTTATACAACACTTATCTGTTATAACCAGTGTATATCATCTAACATTAACTATACAAAAATAAAGGCAGAGGAAAACAATAGCCAAACACTTACACCTATATACATAAGGGTTAAATAATATCTCCAAACTCAATCTAAATAATCTAATCGTCCCTTGACCATTTCTACCTCCAACTACACCCAATACACTTCTTACATAAACACACTTTTAACAGACAAGGTTTTAATTCTTTATTTTTTTAAATAAACTCCATTAACGAAACTGAAGCATAATAAATACAATTTATTAAAAAAAAATTATAGCATCATGTACACATCCGAATATATAATCACCTATAATATAGTTTCTAGATCATACAAAATAATAGATTATCATATTATAATAATATGAAGTTACATTGTGTTTTTTTTTAAAAGAAAACAAAACAAAAAATTGGTTGTACATCTGTTGTAATCAATAACGAAAAATACTTATCAATATCCCATCATTACATGTTAAGTTTTTTTTTAAAAAAAAAAAAAAATTTGAAAGTTGAAAGAAACATACATATCAATTTCAAAGACAACAGTAAATTATAACATTAAAAAAATGTCTATCCGATTGTTAAAGCATAATTTGTTAAGAATGACAATAGTCTTTTTTTTTATCCTAGAATTCCGTTATAGGTGTGATAAATGACATTTGCATGCATTGGAATTATTTTATTATATATGTGCGAATAGCAAAGTTATACAGTATAAAATTATCCTCTTGATATAAGATTAAATAGATAAACTCTTTCATTTTAAATTTTATTTTGCAGAATATTAATAGAAAATTCTTAAAATTGAAAATCAAGTGTTTAATTATAGCGTTTAATAAGAAAATTTTAGCTAGCTTTATTTTAAACAATTTTGTCATTTACTTTAAAATAAATCATAATTACTTAGCTTACATAACATCCAGGCATTTTAAAAGTAGTTAATATGGATCATCATTTGACAGAAATTTGGAGCTGGCTTCCTTTTTGGCTTATCTCTTCATGGTTATATTACTCCAGTAGTATAATAGAAAATCCTCCACAAATATATTATTAGAATCCTCACGATGTTTTTTTATTTGTTCTAGTTACTCTTAGAGAGTTATTGCTTCTTTTAAGCTTTATTTTTTTTATAGCTTCTTCCTTGGAATTTTTTTATACTTTTCTTCAAGCTTTAAACTTTTTGTCTCTCTTCACTCACACCCTCTGTGTTTCTTTTTATTACAATCAACTTTGGAAATGTGCCAGAATTTTCACTTATAAAATTTTAACAATACAATATTTGAATGGAATAAACATAATAATAATAAAAATATTAAATATTAATTATTAATTTAGAAATGCTATTCACTAATATACAAATAATCTTTATCATTTTTAAATATAAGATTATGAACAATACATAATTAGTAAATAATAAATAAAATATAGAAAAGAAAATTCTAATTAATAATATATCTATGTATCTTCTTATTATGACATGTAAATTTTTCTACTACATATAAACATCCCTGATGTTGTTCATCCTCCTCTTTTACTACAAAACATATATAATCCAAAACTCTACCAATCAGTACACCCAATTAAAGTTTTAATTTTTTAAAATCCTAATTTTAACTAGCAAATTACATCACAATTCATTTTTCTTAGATAACTATCTTTAGCCATTGTTAGCACAAATGTGAACTTCCCACATTTCTTCCTGGTGCCAACCTGGAAGGTCACAATATATAGCATCAAATCACTTGCAGGTGATTGTATTTTAGGTTACAATTAATTCATTTATTTAGCTATATATATATGTGTGTGATTTTATCACTTGCAGGTGATGAAATTATAATACATTTACATTTTTATGAGCTTTAATACTAGTTTTATGACAAAATGACTTTGCTCATGGTTATCTATGCCTAGTTTATGCCATAATAGGATTTAGATTTGCTTTAAGTTAATGGAAGTGATATTAAATTTTAATAAAGAACATATTTTATCTAGCACAAATAATTAATATATTCTCTACATAGTTATTATACATTTTAAATTGGATTCTGATTCAGATCAAAGCTGAAATAATAATTAAAATGGTGGAATGAACTTATTATTGGAAGCTAGACTTTAGATACTAATGCGTGTAGAAACATATAATTCTGAGCCTTTTTGCATCTCATGTGTGCTTTATTCATGGGATTTTTACCAAGTAATGGTTCCCTATGACCAAACTCATTGCTGTGATATAGGAGGCCTTTTTAGTCTGGAGGATCGAGCAATTTATATTATGTGGGAGTCTTATGCTCTGGGTGAGTCTCATGCTCTATTATAAAAGATGCAGAATGGGTTGGCATGTACCAGTCACCATCTGAGGAAGATAATTGCCTGAACTAAATGTACTGGAGTAGCCCTAACATGTACGCCCAGTAAAGAAATACAGAAACAAGTGAGTTACGCTGTAGCATTTCTTAAGGACACATATGCCCCGCTGACCACATTATCATATAAAATTAAGATGCTAATTAAGAGTTTCCTTCATGAAAATACTCAATATCAGTTCATATTGTAGTATTTATAATTATACTATTTAGGAAAGTTTACAAATCCAATTTACAAAGCTATCTATATAGGCTTTTATTTACTTAAGGAGGATTACAGCATATGGGGAAATTAAAATACAGAATTATAGATTTATGCTGCATTTCATCACTTCAACTGAATATTGGTAAAATATTATATTTAAAAGCAAATCCATTTTAGAATAATTATACGCTTGTAATTATATTTCAAATAGGATATTTTATCCGTTTCAAAACAGAGCTTTTTAGTTTGTGCATTATTATGCATATTACATATATACACGAAATGACATATATATGTGTAAGAATCTTTATTTAATTCTCGCTAATGGTTTAATTACGAATAAAGCCGGGATTTGAAAATATATAGCATAAACAATATAACATAAGTAAAATAATAATATTTGGCATAGATTTAATTAAGAAATGCAATATTTAAAATACGATAAAATTTCACGCAAGTGAAATCTGAATTTGGTTTAGTTTAAAATTAAGGTGATGCGACATTCGCTGAAATATGATTGATTCAGTTTTGATAATTTTAAGTTTATAAGATTAATGACGGCAAATATTATTATTAACTTAAGATATATATAAATTAACTTAAAATTTTAATAATTAATTTAAAACAGTTCATTGCATATTATACGTTACCAAATTTATGTAAAACATTTAAATTCTATATTTTAGCAAGTTAAAATTGAATAGCACTTAATTACTTAGAATAAGACGAATACATAACTAAATCAGTCATTAATTTCTACAAGTAAACCAATACACAAAATCATAAAATGAAGTTAATAAATGAAATGTGTTCTCAATGGAAATAACTCAGATTTTGGAATAATAAATCATAAATCAATCGGTCAATGAGTTATTTAATGAATCATAAGAATAAATAGGTTTATAAATCAGGCAAGATTTTAGGGTTTAAAATAAAATTATTAAATCATTTACAGTTTAGGCAAGTTTTTAAGATTGAAATAAGCAAAATAAAATTTACACAAGTTTTAGTTTACATTATTATTATGGCCATTAGATTAAGATTTCAGCTAGCATTTTAGAGTTGAGTTTAGTGGAAAGTTTTAGAATTGAAGGAGTAATTACCATTCTTCTTATTTTTTCTATACTGCTGCCAAGTTCTTTCTCCATAGTGGGACCTCTTTAAGTTGTTATGGTGGTTAGTTCATGTTTCTCCATCTCAGGTAGCTTTTCATCAGGGCAGAAGACAAGATTTTGAGCCTATTACCCCAACATGCTAATTATTAACTTTCTTCAATACAATATTACAGTTACAAATTGGATGTCAGTGAGTTGATCCTTTAAGATGGCTGCTACTGCTTATATAGCAATACGCCCCCTCTCCTTCATTATATTAGTTTCTTAGATGTGTTTTCTTAGTTTATATGCTAATTACCAGGAATCGCGGGAGCCTGCTGTGTCAACTTTTAATTAGGTCAAAAAAAACCAATGACACACAGTAATTTATGCAATTTTTTAATTTTAATTCTAAATATAATTTTAGTCAATCTTATACCGGGAAAGATTAACTCTTCTGCGTCACTTTGGCTAGAAAAATAAATCTAAGATTTATGAAAAACATTGTGTTATATATGTAACTCCACAGTTTTAATTTACTAATATATGCAGAATTATGAAATTTTCAAATATAAATAACTTAATAAATATTTAAAAATAGAGAAATCTCAATGTTTTACATCCTATTAACATTTATTTTCTAGCATATCATCATCATCAACCATTATCAATCCACTGCAGGATGAAGGGCTCTCCAAGTTTAATCCATCTTCTCCGATCTTTAGCTTCTCTTCTCCACAACACCCCTGCACATTTTTTTATTTCATCCATCCATCTCACATGTGGCCTCTTTCTGGGTCTTTTACAATCTCTTGGAATCTGGTTTAAAATTTCAATTGTCCATCTATTATCATCTCTTCTAGCAATATGTCCAGCCCAACTCCATTTCAATCTTTTAATTTTTTCAATAAGGTCAGTAACACCTGTTTGTTGTCTTACCCATACATTGCGTTTTCGATCTCTTCTTGTTACTCCCAACATACATCTCTCAATACTCCTTTGAGTGGTCTGAAGTCTCTGTATTGCTCTTCTATTAAGTGTCCAAGTCTCAGATCCATAAGTAAGAACTGGTAAAACACATTTGTTAAAAACCATCCTTTTCAAACACATAGGCATATTTCCTTTTAGTATCAAGTTATTTCTATCAAAAACACTCCAACCAAGTTTAATTCTATGATTAATTTCCTCCATTATGTTTCCATCTGTATTAATAATCTGACCAAGGTATTTGTAACTGTGAACTTCTTCTAATTCTTCATAATCAATCTTTATTTTCATATTTTGAGCAAATCGATTAAACATTACTTTAGTCTTTTTAACATTTATCTTTAGTCCTATTTTTCTACTTCCATCTGCTAACTCCTGCAACATTTCCTGCAGCTCTGAAGCATTATTTGCAAAAACAACTACATCATCTGCGAAATCTAAATGACTTAAATACTCTCCATTTACTTTCACTCCTTTAGTTTCTCATTTTAATCCACAAAATACTTCTTGCAGCACTGCTGTAAAGAGTTTTGGAGATATGGAGTCACCTTGTCTTACACCTTTCTCAATGTTGATTTTTCCAGTATCATTATGTAATCTAATTGTTGCTGTTGCATTTTTATAAAGATTCTTTAAAATATGACAATATCCTGGATCTATACCTTGATGGTCCAATGCTTTAATCACTGAAGAAATGTGTATAGAATCGAATGCCTTTTCATAATCTACAAATCCAAAACATAATGACAACTCATATTCATTTGTCCTTTCTATAACTTCTCTCAATACCTGGATATGATCTATTGTACTAAAATCACTTTTAAATCCAGCTTGTTCTCTTGGTTGGTGGAAATCCAAAGTTCTTTGTAGACATACAATTCAATTCGTTTTTCATTTAATAATTATTAACAATATATATGTGTGTATTTTAGAGATCTATGTCTATATAAATGAATATTTCTTTACATGTGTAAATATACACGCACAAATACATGATTAGAAATATTTAGGTTTAAATTTAGGCAGGTTTTATGGTATTATTATTAAGATATATGAGAGTTTGGTAATGTTTATATATGAAAGAATACTATTATAGAATATAGTAGGTGAAACAGTTAGATTATGCAGGCTGATTGTTTCAATATATTTAGTAATAGTTGCAAGTACATAAAAGCAACAATATTATATATTTGTCATTAATAAATTATTTTTTTATTAATCCATTTATAGTTTGTATTTACTAATTGAAATCAATCCAAACTTTATACAATTAATATGCCTCATTCTATTAATATCTCAACCTTGAGAAATCATGCAATTCTCTGGGCAACTTGCAGGAATAGTAGTAACAATTTATTAATGTTGATGATCGTGTGTAATAAGTTTTCCTGAAGGTAACTTTCTAATTAGGTTTGGCGCCTTAAAGTTTCATTTTGTTTTTTATTTATTGAAACTAGAAAAACAAATTAAAAATACTTTTTGGAGAACTTGTACTTAGTTTAACTTTCTGTGCTAAGTTATAAATCACCATCATCATCATCACCACAAATTTTGATTAATATTCTTATATATATTTACATTTAATCATTTTTATTTGCAGTATATTAACCATTTTTAATCTAAATATCTTTGCTTAACTTGAATCAAAATTTACTGTTACATATTTGCATACATTGAAAAAAAATTTAAATTACCATTACAATATACATACATATATAATATTTAAATACATGTATATTGTCTGTACCAAACTTAATGTAATTACAAGGAACTTGAGTTCAGACTTTCAAGCTCGCTATAGCTATCGAATCCATCTTACACAACTGATACACATATATGTGAAAAATATAAATATCCAATATATGTATTTCATGCTGAACTAGCACTCATTAGTAGGGCCAGATCACAATCTCACACACACATATATATATAATCAATGCTCAGTTTATATTGAGATAGCAAATCTTCAAACTTTAATGAACAAACTTCAATCTTCTTCATTTTTCAACTCTTCAACTATCCATACCATTGAAAATCTGAGGATGGAATGAAATTCTCAAAGCCCTTTTTGAGCCAATATTATTGTCATACCCATGTTGACCTTACATCAATCTGACCCTTCACACAAAGGGCCTTAATATGTCCATTTAATTCTACAGATGAGGGATGGACAGAATACAGGGTGAATATATAATATTTAAATATATATATATTGTCTATACCACACTTAATGTAATTATTAGGGTCTTGAACTCAAGAGTTTAAAGCTTCCTCCACTATCCAGTCTATCTTATACAACTGATACACATAAGCACATACATGTGAAAAAGATAAATAATCCCCAATACACCTATTTCATGCTGAACCAGCATTCATTAGTTAGTCCAGACGGAATGGGTAGCTTAGGCAACTTAAAAGCTTGAGTTCAAGTCCCTTATAATTAAATAGTGGCGAGCACAAACTAAATCAATATCCATATATTAATTTAAAAATTACGTGTTCAATAAATGTAAAATACCAAGCTGATAATTTCAAAATACTAAAAGCTTCTAACATATGAATTTTATTACAATATAGACCTATAATCACATATTGAAACAATGCAAATATTTACAAAATCTAGAAATAACTGCCAAAGCATATTAATTCTATAATTAATAATAAATCATATTTTATCTTAACATTAGTCAAAAGAATAATTGTCTAACATAAATAATATTAATGTTACAATTAATAAAAAAATAATAAATCAGATTTTTTCTTACCAAAGTGAGTAATGTTACAAGCTTAATTTCTCACATCTCTTTATTTGCTGGCAGATGGATAAAAAGAATCTAAATGAGATTCATTAAATTTCTCAAAGTTGATAATGCTACCTATTGATGGTGAAAAGGTTAGTGTTATTTAAAATCCAATATCTGTTTTACATTTGAAATAATCAACAAATTTTTATTAACATTAATTTGTTGATTATTTTTTGAAATGTAAAACAGGTATTGAATTTTAAATAGGATAAACACTAAAGTTTTTATCATCAGTAAATAGCATTATCATCTTTGAGAAATTTAATTAATAAATCTCTATCATTTAGATTTTTTTTATACATCTGCCAGCTAATAATGACATGTGGTAAATTAAGCACTTAACATTACTCACTTTGGTAAGAAAAAATCTGATTTATTAATTTTTTATTAATTATAAAATTAATATTCTTTATTTTAGACAATTCTTCTTTCAACTAATGTTAAGATAAAATTTGATTTATTATTAATTGTAGAATTAATATGCTTCAGCAGTTCTTTCTACATTTATTCAGCATTTATGTTATTTCAACATGTGGTTATAAGCCTATATTGTAATAAAATTTGTATTTTAGAAGCTTTTAGTATTTCAAAATTATAAGCTTGGTTTGATCAATTGTATGTTTATTGAACGTGTGGGTTTTTTTAATTAATATATGTGTCCAATTTTTTTTCTTTCCTTTTTCTGTTTAAGTATTTTAAATTTGTATTTTAGAAATTATAAGCTAGTAAAATTAATAAGCTTTATTTCATATAATTATGGACATATATTGTAATATAAATAATATTTTAGAACATATAAGCTTTTACTTTTTCAAAATTATAAGCTTGGTATGATCAATTTTATGTTATTTCAACATGTGTTTATGGCCACATATTGTAATGTATTGATAACAAAAATCAAGTCAGATGTTACATAACCTAATTTTAATAAAGCTCATGTTTACAAATGTTATATATAGAGTTTGGAAAACAAACTCTTAACAAGATTTGACAATACCCGCAATCCCAGACCGGTTTCTGCATGAGCTTTATTAAAATTAGGTCATGTGGCATCTGACTTGATTTTTTTATCAATTTATTTTTTGCTACTAAGGCTTTGACAATTTTATATTGCTAGAGCTATTAATATATGATGTATCTAAACTTAGTTCAGTCCCATATGGCTATTTGAGTAAGATAGCTGGATTTTTAGATATATAGATGTCTGAAGGTTTCAGATTTTCTTCTCAATAGTTATACATTAGATAAATGCTGGGCTAGTCCTAGTATTTTTAATCTAATGAATATCCTAACACCTCACTGACGATGCTAGATGCAAAAACCGGTCTGGGGTTGAGGGTATTGTCAAAGCTTGTTAAGAGTTTGTTTTGTGAACTCTATATATAATATTGTAATGTAATTTGTATTTTAGAAGTTATAATGCATATATTGTAATATAATTCGTATTTTAGAAGATATAAACTTTTACTTTTTTGAAATTATAAATTTGGTATGATCAATTTTATGTTATTTCAACATGTGTTCATGACCATATATTGTAATATAATTCATATTTTAGAAGTTATAACCTTTAAGTATTTAGAATTTATAAGCTTGGTTTGATCAGATGTCTGCATATTTTGGACAATACGTCATATCAAAAACATCCTTCCTCTCCCTGCATACTTTGGCACTTTGCACTGTCATTATTGTAATAACATTCACATAAGCTTTTAATATTTAGACTTACTTTTTAATGCCATTTTGAATTCTAAGACCTCAAAAACCACTGTTGACACATCAAAACAACCTAGCATGGATTATTTGATGTCATTTATCACTTGGATGTGTCAGCAGTGTTTTTGGGTGGTCCTTAGAATTCAAAATGGCAGTAAGAACACTCTTAATTAGCATCAAAAAGTCTCAGTCTATAACATTATAAATTGTTTAGGATTCTAATAAAATTTGGTCACTGTTTTCTTATTAAAGTAAAAAATTGTTCAAAATAAACTAGATAATGTATACCAATATCTATTGCTGAATATGTTGACAACAATAAAATAATTTTTAAAATGATTATTCACATATAAAAAAAGATTGATCAACCTAATATTTTTTGATTTTAATAGACCAAAAACAATGTGCTTTTATATATTAATTTCTTCATTTCTTACTAAAATTTTTGACAATTATAACTATTCATTAAACAATAAGTATCTATATCCTAAATGACATTATAGAAAATGACTCATAACTACTTTGTTTAAACTTTGCCATTGCATAACCTGTATGAGAATACCATGAAATGTATTTTAATTGAAAATGTACAATAGCTACAGTCAAACTTATGGAGTATAGATTTTTAAAACAAATTTAAGGAAACCATAATTATTATCTGCTGGTTAAAAAAGCATAATAAAAATTTTGCTTTTTGTTTTTTTTTTTAAAAAAAAAAGGTTATATATTTAAAATTAAAATACTTTAAAACTTGCATGTACATTTATATAAAGTATGTTTATTAAAAATAAAAATAAATTACTTTTAGTATAAGAAATTTATATTCATTATTATATAGATAATTACACAAATGTGCCATTTACTTACGTGTACAGTTTGAACATATATGTAACATCTGCAATGAATAGCTTATATCAAGACATGGTGTTTCCAATACTTCCCAAATATTTATTGCAATTTATGATTCTGGGAAATATTTTAACTTTATTCTAGCATGCCTTTTTTTCTTGGTCATTCAGTCAATAATTTCTCTTAACTTATTTTTTCAGTGTAATGTTCATATTTTTTTAAATAAATGAATTTTGCAACAGTACTATAAATGGCAGTAGATTTTAAATTCATTCATTTTTACTACTTCGTTTTTTGTTATCCATACTATGACTTTAATGCTTTTTAATGTTACAAGAGAATACTTTGAAAGGTTTTATTTAATTGAATTCGTTTTTACAATAATAAAATATACATACAGCTTAAATGTTTATTTTTAAAACATAACACTCATAACTTTTTTTAAAATAATACTATATGTTTTGTATTTTTAATTATTTTATTATCCACAATTAGTCTAAATAAAAATAATTTGTTTTTTTAATTTTATTTAGTTCTATTTTAAATTTTCTAATAATGAAAACTGATTAAATATCACTTCGATCTAAAAACCTTTAAAGTCGGCTAAATTATTGTACAAGGTTTTGAATGTTGACCACTGGCTGCCGTTCAATAATAATCATATAGAAAACTGAAGATGACTTAGATAAGTGATAATCACTAAGATTATGAGAAAAGTCAATACTTATCGGAAATGAGCCCTAGTAGACTGCAGTCAAATCTGTACATAAAATGTGGCTATATGTATATTTTCTCTTTTCTAATAACTAGCAAAATCTTTTTAATGAACAGCAAATGTCTGCATTACTAATATTTTTTATGTGAATAATACATATAATCAAAGTTATTTAATTCATTTGAATATATATAATCTTGCAAGTAAAAATTCATATTGTTTAAGTAAATAAAGCATTTTCTTAAAATAAATGGTATCTTTTTTTTATTTTATTTAATAATTTTTAGAGCAAATACAAAGAGTTATAAAACATATACAAAGGTTATATGCTGCAGGACGTGCCATAGGTGAATATCACTATCAAAATAATCAATACATATGAATGTGAATATATTATTTTATTTTATTTGAAAACCATGATTAAAAATAAGGGAGTGATTTGAAAGTATAATTTTATTTTAAATATTTTATATTTTTGAATAAAAAAATTCCATCAATACAGATTTATTTTTTTATTTTTTAATATTCAATAAATGTTTGATAATTGCAGATTCTATATAAAGAGAAAAAATATGGAGATTGATTTATAGAAAACGCAGTGAAAAAAATTAGTCCATTATAATATTGAAGCACTTCCACTAAATTTCCTGTCTGACATACAATACAAATCTATTACCATGGATGATTACTTAAAATCAAGTACTATATCACTGAATCTTACATGAATAGTCCATTAGATAACTTACTTTACATGACAAAGAAAAAGATGCTACTCCTTGTAATTTCCATTCTCTAAAAATCAATTTCTAAAAAATTGATTTGTAAAAAAAAAAATGGGAAAATTAATAGGCATTCAACCTACAAAATAAATAAAATGTTTTAGAAAGGTTTTAACCCTATATTGTTTACATACTATTCAGAAAAAAAAATGTCCATTTTGTTGTTGTTTGTTTTCATTTTTTAAAAAACTATATATTATAATAGTAATTTTTGAAAATGGTTAATATAGATTCGAATAAAAATGATTAAATTCAAATATATACAATAATATTAACCAAACATTTGTGATGATGATTTATAGTCTAGCACTTATTGTTTTTCTAGTTGTGATAAATAAAACAACTGAAACTTTAAAGTGCCAAACCTTCTAAATAAAAAGTTTACTTTTGGAAAACTTATTAGTACCTGATCATCCTTATTTATAAATTATTACCATTACCCTTGCATGTTGTCCATGTAAATTGTATGATTTCTCATGGTTGTGGATATTAGTAGCATAATGCTTGAACTAAGCTTAATAAGCAAATAAAAAATAAATTGATTAATAACAAATTAACAATTTATTAATGATAAATATATAAAATTGTTGCTTACATATTTGCAACAATTACTAAGTATAATATACAAAATAGTAAAGGCAATAAAAATAATAATTATTAGATATATTTTAAACTTAAGACTATAGAATAATTATATTAATAAAGTCTTACCAAGTGTAAAGTTTAAAAGGTTCAAAACCATATTTTTTATAGATATTGTTCTTTTAATATATTTATGAATAAGTTCTAATTAGTTTATCAAGAATATTTTGTGATATTAAATAGGGTATACAGTAAATCTTGGGTAAGTTTTCATAGCACAGTTCACTTCTTTCCTCATGGCATCATTAAAGCAGATGATAGTTGGTTTTAGCAAACTTTGGTGTTAGTCTCTACATATGATTGCATGTCCATGTGTTTCGACTGGTGTAGTTGTTAGCTTCAAGCCACACATATTAGATGGTCTTCTGCTGGACAATGCCATAATTGCTGTGCTAGATCTTGGTATTGAAAAATTACTTTTAACATGAGTAAGTACTGTAGAAAACTATATTAATCAATGGTTTCTCTTCTATTAATTAGATGTTTGTAACACTATTTCTTGAATTAAAGGTGCTAATAGATTATACTAGATGACCTTAGTCATTCATTTCTTTATAAGCAACATGTTGCTTTTCACACTTATTTTTCTACACAATATGATGTTTTCCAAACAACAGATTTATCAAAAGCTAGTTACAATATTTATTTGTAACAACATGTTTATGGATGATTGTTTTCTTTATTCCTTTCACAACATGTTGTGAAAATAAAATAAACAAAAGAAAAAGTCATTTATTTTTCTTTCTTTATTTACATTAGCGATAGGAAGAAAAAAATTATTACTGACTTTTTAGCAACTCCAAATTTTCAATAGCATATTTATATTTGCCTTTATTTTGTTACAAGAATAAGCAAATTATTTATTTAAAGCCTCATTCAGAAAGCAAATCAGAAAGGGTCACAAAATATTTTCATTTTTATAAACTATGCAATTCAAATTCTTGTACAAATCACTTTCTTCCAACATGGTATGAGTTATGCATTTTGTTTTGTTTTCACTTTTACAAAATATATTTTCTTTATATAATATTTAATAGTATAAATAAAATGTATAACCAAATTTATCTTTTATTTTTTTAAACATGTGTACTTGACTGATAAGTATGTTATATCTAATACATGCACACATACACACAAGGCAATTTATACATTTATTATTCAATTTATAATAGTTATTTATTAATGTAATTCTTATCAAAGTTTTAAAGTGTTGAAAAGCTTTTTAGTTGTAGAATAGCCTAGATAAATATTACCATTTCATGATGCATATTAGTAATTTATCAAAATAAAAATGTTAAAAAAATATAATTGTAGATGAAATAGGTCTTCTCACATCTGACTTATATAAGACAAATCATGTGATTATATTTTATTGCCTTGATTGACAATTAAAATTCATTTCCAACTGACCTAATTAACAAAAGATTAAATTTTCTTCTAATATCTGTTGAAAAATTCTAAAAATAACTGCAATTTGCATAATTCTAGAATTTTCTGAGACTATTGTCTAGACAGAAACTCAAGCAAATAATTAATTTAATGAAAATATATGAATGCTTTATCACCACAAATGGAATATATATACAAATACAAAAACTATTAAGAGCAAAGCCTTATTAACAATAAAAATACTGTATTGTTTTTCATGCTTTCAACAGATCATTATCATAGATGTAACAATGCTTATAACAAAGGTAGGGGAATAAGATCTTGTTTATAAGCTAACAAATTAGTTTATTATTATCATAGTGCATTAATTAGTTAGAGCAAGCCACAATATGTGGGCTTGAATCAATAGCTAGAATTAGTGAAATGCTAAAAAAACAGTTTTAGTACTAAATCAGTTTTTGCCTGGTTACATAATCTTTTAATAATTTTTTAACAAATTATTTAATACTAAAATCTATTACACAGTAATTTTAAAAAATAAGACATTATTTAAATGCATTAAAGATTTCCATTATTTAATAAGATAAATTTATATCAGTAAAATATTAAAATATTTTTAACATTTTTATAAGATCTTAGATTATATTTCCTTATTCTTGTATCTTTTAAAATAAAGATATTTAAAACAACTTTGAGCATTAAGTAATAAGAAAGAAAGAGAATAGACCAAATAATACTTAAGCAAACATTATTTATTTATACACACACACACATATATATATATATTTAACATAATAAATTTTTATATAAAAAATATAAACAATGACTTTAGGCTATAGTTATAATAGCCCATTAAAGTTCATTTCATTTAAAATCAAAGGTAATATAAAAAACAATGTTACACTAATATATGACTTGTTTTATTGATTATTAAAGTCAAGTGTCTATTTAGTTATCTAAAGTATCTTTAACTAAGTTTTAATTTGTGTGTATTTTTCAACCAGTTGGTCTTTTTGTTCCATTGATGGTTCCAGGGCTTGTCTTCATTTCATTGTCTCAACAATGGGAGAGAGAGAGTATGTTGCAGCATCTTTTTTAAGGCTTAGGTAGTACAGCTGATTTTGCTGAGAACTAGAGTATGAAGTTGACAAACTAGCAACACATTGTTAGTTCTGCAGCTTTTGCATTGATGTTGACCACAGTAGTAATTGACTGGCTTACTACTGCATTTACAGTTACTGAATATTTGGATATCTAGTTGTTTGGATTCTCAATGAAAAACTGTCAGCATTCTGCATTCTGTCTGAACTGAATAATAATAAAAATCTGAACTGAATCAATAATGGCATGAAAACCAGACTAGTTCAATCACAAAATGATGACTGGAACTATGCAATCACAAAATGTGAACCAGACTAAATAACAATAGACGGTGGTGACTTTATATATCATTCTCTCTCATTGTTTTAATTGCTTATTATTTTTAATTTTGATCATAACTTAAAAATTATTTTTACATTTCATTAATCTAATTGATTTTTACATTCCATATTATGTAGTATTTTGCTTAGATTACTATCTTATTGATAGTTTCCATAGTTTTTTAATTAATTCAATTGTTATTTTTACATTTTCTTTATCAGCCAGTAATCTCTTAAAACTAATTACATTTGCAAAAATTTTCTTTTACAAATCCAATTTTATTCTGATTTTATTATATTTACTTGTTTTTAAAAAGTAGAATTTTTAAATCTTTTGATTTTAGATTATCCCCCAGCCCTCTCAATATTAAAACTTTATTTTCTTTTAAAAGAAAATATAATGCAATCTTTTTCTTTTTTTTTACAAAACTATGTTTTAAACAAAAGAAAACTACTCTAACAACATATTACATCTTTTTTCTATTTTTGTTCCTATTAATAATTTAAACATTTATTTTTAAATTATAAACATAATGCTGGAATACATGTTTGCTTCATAACACATATCTCTCGCTAGTGTTATATATATATATAATGTTATGAACAACAATATATTGATGAAGTAATAAACCTTTAATGAGGTATTAAAAATTGTTGTAAAAAAGTAATAATTAAATAAATGGATGAAGGCACTGATTAAATGGTATGTTTTTAAAATGTACATGCATGTGTGATATGTATATAAGAGGATATAAACATGGATTAAGTAAAGAAGTAGATAAAACTTATTAAAAGAAATGGAATGAAATAAATTTCATCCATATATTATTATTTAATAAAGGACAAAATAACTTAAAATAAATTTAAGCTATATAAATATATTTTTAAAAAAACAAGAACTTAATTAGATTTATAGATAATGAAAACAAATACACAAATCTAGTATACAGTATTAATTAAAAATTAAATTGAGAGAGTGCAAATTTCTCAAGCGCTTGTGACTATTAGTAACCAATCAGATCTTAAGCACTGGGACAGGGAATTTAATAAGAAAAGAGTGTATTCCACTCTCTTCTTTACTTGTCTTTCTATATATCCAAGCCAGTCCAAAGTACTTATATCTGAGAGCGTGAATCTTAAATATCATCACACTTAATTGACTGAGTTCAAATTATAAACATACAGCATGAATTCTTTTGATTTACTACGCAGTAGTTTTTTGATGTTATAACTTTGCAGCAATATATGTAAATAATATTTTATAAATTTAAAAAATAAGAAAAAGTCAGTAATCTTCAACATTAATTAAAAATAAAAATGTTAAAAGAATTATTGGAAAGATGGAGCTCACATTCTTAATTATTGGACCAATTTAAGAAGTTGCCAATGGAATAAATAGTAGTTAAAAGGAACTGTTATGGAAAAAATGTTCTAACAAATATAAATCATTATTACAAAAACTAAAAACTCTATACATATGCCAAATTACTTTGTGAAAAGCTATAGAATATGTATTGCTGATAACATCAACATGTACCAGCCATTTATAAATATGTAGACATCTCTTAAGTCTATCTTATATTTGATCCACAAATGCCACAAAATCTGGACAAATTATAAAACATCTGTTTGTATAAAAAATGTGTACCCCATCATTGTTTGTAACCAAAAAAGGGTTTTTATGTATTATTAATATATATTTATATAACTGTTGTATATTATTTTTATTATTTATTATAATTTATATGAAAAAATATATTGGATTTCATTAATTTCCATTTTTAATGCTATTTATATACCATGGTAAGACAAATTCTGTTTAAAAGTTATCAAAAAAAGGCCTTCATACATTAAAATTTAATATAATCCATTTAATGTATTTTTTTATACTAGTAATTCAGTAATTTAATTTCATTATTTTTTCATTGTTGTATGCCTGATAATTTTATTATTTTTTTCCAAAATAATTTGGTACTTTGGGTATGTGAGTTAATGGTATACATTAAATAAATTAATAAAAATAAAATTGCCAGTGCTATTTTCTATGCCAGCTTTCATTTCAACTGTTCGCAATATCACTATAATTTTCATGTCTATAGAAAGCTAGAGAGAATGCTTAATCACTGAGAAAATGTACAAATATTAATGGAAATTGGTGGAATAAGGATGGTTGGAGTTTTTTCCATTTAGAAGGTTGCTTTTTACATGAAAATATGACACTAATAAAGGTTGTAAATACATTTCTTTATCATTAGTTAATTAAAATACATTATTTCTGGATGGAAAGACCTATTTCAAATCCACAGAGTTGATTGTGAAGAGTTGATTGAGAAATATTATTCATTTTTAAGTTCAATCATCCCCATCATTATCTATTTTCTATATAACTGTATGAAAATTAGACTAATTAAAATTAAATATAAGGCCCTCTCTACAGGTTACCATTACAATATATTTTGATCATATTATTACTGGGTCTTAACATTTTACTTCTTATTTATTCAATCTGTCTTTTAGCAGAAAGCAATATATAATATAAAACTATGGTAAGAATAATATATAAAAGACAAAGGCATTTTTTATTAATTTTAAGAAGAATAATTAATTGTTATGTATCTCCAACATACTTTTAATATTGGATTACCATATCCATGGCATAAGTGCAAAAAAATAAATTGAAATAGAGAATAAAATTATGTATAATACTTCAAAAGATAATTTTTTAAATGCTGTTGTCCCTGCAGTCAGTGGTATGAAAATTAGTTGTTTTTTTATTAGTATTTTTCCTCTCAATCTCTATTGATTATAATAAAATGGAAAATTGTTTGTGATGAAAGAAATGATAAAAAAAATAGTAAAAGAGGTATGATATAAAATAAATATGATCTCATCAATAAAACAATAATAATCAAATGAGCCAATTTCTTTTTATAAATAAATTTTCTAATAATAATTCAACTTAGTTTTTGCATTCAGCCATAAAATTTAAAAACTTTATTCTTTGTTTATTATATATATATATCTATGTCCAGGTGTAAGCCTGTACATGGTATTAATTTACATATTGATACAAAGTGCATTAAAGGTTTGCCCATCCCTCGCATATGTATGTAGAATGGATTATTCTCCTGTACATGAGGGGTCAGAATGACTAACGTCAACATGGGTAAGATGAAAACCTTGGCACTAACGAGGGCTTTGCATATTCCATCAGCAGATTTTCAATGAAATGGAAGGCTGAAGAGTTGTGAGCTGGAGTAGTTTGAAGCCTGTCCATTAAAGTATAAACATTGGCTATCTTAATATAAAGCTGAGCACTGATTGTATATATGTGTGGAGATGGTAATCTGGACCAACTGACGAGTGCTGACTTAGCACGAAATACATATTTGGTATTATTTATCTTTTCAACATATGTGTGATCAGGTGGGTCAGCAATATGAGATGGCTTGGAGAGTTGAGAGTTGTGTGAAAGTCTGAGTTCGAATCCCTTATATAATAATAATAACAATAACAACAATTATTATTGTTATTATTATTATTATTTTGCCTTTCTGGAGACTTTTAACAGCTAACAGAATCCCGGAAGATATCATATAAATAGAAGATTATAACAAACCTTATTTTAAAAAATTATCTCATTAAATATATATATATATAACATCAATTTAAAATGTTTTATATTTTGTTTAAAGACTTTTTATTTTAAAAACCTTTTTCAATAAACGAAAAATATATCAAAAAAAAAAAGAAAGAAATTAATTTAAGTCTAGCATTTGTTATTTAAAAATTCTACTAAAAATCTAGCTATTTTTATTAAATCAAAATTATTAGTTTATTATATTATATGTATTAGAGTTATTATAAAATATTTTTCTAAGATAAAACAAATTTATCAGAGGTTGATTGAAATTAAAAAGCAACATATTTTATTCTTACAAAATACAATAAAATCTCATCTAATTGTATTTAAACACTCAGAATATTCACTTAGTTCAAACAAAAGAAATCTTTCTACTTTTATGAAGAAAACTTTAAAAACAACTTCTGTAGTTTATAACAAGCTATATACACATGAATATATTTTTAAAAATCTCATATATTTTCATAATTTATTAACTTCAGTCTCTAGACATGCACATTAAAATATCAACTTTAGCTATATGTACTTTGAAATAAATATGAAATATTTAAAACCAAAGAAATTCAAAATAGCCTGATTTGATTTTTATGAGTTGTTGTGCTTTCTTATTTGCAAATATAAACCATGACAATAATTTAAAGCAAAACAATATTTCTGTATCATGTGTCTATTTAAATCTTTATTCAATTAATAAAAACTTGGCAGTTTTACTAAGTTTGAAATTAGCTGTTAACATAAATGCTACTGGTGAATGCAAGGGTTGTTAATAAATTTAAGCACATAAAAATGCTTATATATACATGGTCCATGCTATTAATTCAATTTTTTTCTTTTATAAACATTGAATAATTAAATTTTTTAAGACTGAGTAAACTGAACTACAATAATTAAACATACTACATGGAGATTCTTAAGAACAAGTATACAGAAGGGGGGTTGTGCATTTTAGTTATTGGATACTACTGTTGCTTTTAGACATTTTAAAAATAATTCCACAGTGTTAAATTTTTAAAAATAATCTGGAAAATATTTTCATTTCATACATAATATTTAGAAGAACTGGAAATAAATACTACACAATGTCACAAATTCAATAGACTATTAATAGCTTGCCTATATATATATATTGTAATGGGCACACGACGATCGAAGGCTAAACTTCCCTTTTATGTGTATATAATGGGGAATTCTATAATTCAAAATCGTCCACTTTCTGTTACCGCAAGCAGAGATAAATACGGAAATAGACGAGTCTATCCCCGTACTTGACCGAACCTGTATGCTATATGGATATAGCCCCAAGTTATATTTCCTGATCAACTTTCTCCCGACTGCTGTAAGATCTGACAGAGTTACAGCACTTGGATGATTTATAAATTTAACGGAATCAAACACTGCACCACCAAATTTCACGTGTTAATTCAATAATCAAAAAAAAATGAATGATAGTTTCCCACCCTAAGACTAGACTATCCCTTTTTGGACGTGGTGAAGAACGAGACAAGACAGATTTAAATAGAAAAAATATATATTTAATAGAATAAATCAATCATAAAAAAGATCTAAAAAAAAACACATTAACATTAAATAAAACAGATTATGATCTATAGTGCTACAAGAAAAAGAACACATAAAAAAACCTCTTATAAATGATGGTACATTTATAAATCGTCATTCTGGGTATTTATCAAAAAAAAATTCAAGAATGTCTTTATCATTCACAAAACGCATGTGGCCATTGTCTAAGTAAACGATGTGCACATTGAAATATATAAAAAAAGTATGTCTCTAGGTTTTAGTCTCTGAATTTATCCGACATCCTTCCGACCACCACGTGGATTTCTCCACTTCTTTAGGAGGGATGGTCGCTCGTAGGTTAGGTTTGGTTGTGTATAGCTTCTCATTGTTAAGGGATCATGGACGAGGCATCAAGGACAAGGCATCGAGGACAAGGCAACTAAATGAATCCACCGGCAGGCGCTACGATGGCGGTTATTACATCTTGACAAGAACCATTAGTATAGTAAGTCCGGATCGACCAGCGATCACGATGGCCTTAGCCAGCCATTCTAGATGAAGCACCGATGTTAAAAGTCATATTTGTTAACTATATTGGATGATAATCGGTGCTGTGTTTTACCACCCTCTCAACACGAAGTCTCTAGCTCTAATCTCTCTTGAAAAACTTTTTTTTTAATTAAAAAATTCCACCAGCCTTTGTCCTTCCGATCCTTTGTTTCACTTTTATTCACACCTTTTTTACTATGCCTTCGTCCAAATGTAAATTGGTTTTACCCACTCTCATAGCACTATGTACCTTTATTTATTTCAATATTCTTGATTTTAATTAAACAGATTTTAATACATGTTTTTCTTTTTTTTAAATTTATTATTTCTGTCTATATCCTGCTTCAAATACACTCCATACACGCATTTCGTTTATCATCAAATGTGTACTTTAAAACCCAGATCCTTATCCTTTGATAATGTCTAACTTTCTCTGTTTTGCGTGCTATTTAAGGTTTTTTATTTTTTTTAAACTTTACTTTCTTTCAAAATCGGATTTTAGCTTGCATTTTATTTATATTTCTTTATCGCTTTACTTTTAACATACATTTCCAATATCTCTAATTTTATATTTTAATGTCACCAAAACCCGAACTTTGGAGGGTAAAAGATTAGAATTTAATTAGTTGAAACATTTCTTTGTTCTGTAAATTTTTCCAAGCTCGCTTTTTATTTTTTTCTCCCAAACATAATATTTAATATTCTTTGAATGTTTAATATTTATATGTGTGACCGCAGTATGTGCGATCATCACATTACACCGTTCCCCTCCTTTAAATTTTTTTTTGTAAAAAAAATTTTTAAATTTTTGCATCAAACACTAGATGCTCCCAACTACTGTTCAAACCTTTTAGATTTACGCATTCCTAATATGATTTAGTGATGAGATTAATCTCTAGAGAGGCGACCAGGTAAATTACATCTCTTTCTTGATGACCCAACCAGCATTGCCGAACCAATTTAATCTTGTCATTAGCATTACATGCATTTTATTCCTGCCTCATACTTGTATATACAGGTTCGGATCCACAGGATATCTCTGTGACCCGATTAAACCTGTTCATACATCACATCCTGCAAATGATAAACCCCTAAGTGCCAACTCTGGTCACTATTACCGAGGTGGGTTGGGAGGCTGGCATCTTTTCATCCAACTCATCCATAAGCTCAGTATATTTTCTGATAGCTCTTAATTTATGCAAGGGGTTTTTCCCCCATAGACTGGTCTCTGAACCATCGACTCGTGATATCTGTCCAATATCTAACTGGAAATCTTAATCCAGTGAGTCATTATGAGAATGGGATCTCTGTCCCCATGTTCTCTGTATGATAAGATTTGGTGCACTGCAGAACATACATGAATGAATAACGAAGAAGGCATCACCCAATACTGTTCAGACCTATCTACCAATATCTAAACCTACATGCCTTCAGCCTTTATCTATGACCTCACACTATTATTTATCATATGCTTTCTTATTTTATCATAATGTCCTTCATCCCTTTTTCCACTTATCGGCTCATCATTTCTTTCTGCTATCAGGATCAATATTACAGTCCATTCTCCATGACTCGTGGTCCATTTCCATTTCCAATCTTGTTATCAGTAAATCCTTCCTTTATCTGTGATTGCCCTTAAGTCTTATCTGGTGGGTGTCTTTCTTTATTGAACAGCCTTAGTGATCGAGCATTGTATATTCCTTTTTTCTCTGCTCCCTCCGCTATGACAAAGGCATTATTTCCATACAGCTTTTGAATTGTGTATGGTCCTTCATAAATGCGTTGGAACTTCTTAAACATATTTTGCGCTGAGTAACTTACAGGGTGCACCCTCACTATGACCTTATCACCGATCCTGAATTGATTTTCCACCCCCTTGAACCTTTGCCTTCTTATGTCACCCATCCTTTCCATCTGATTACGTGCTTGCTCCATGTCCCTTCTCCTATTTATTGCTTTGGTTCCTACAGGTAATTAATTGACCATTACATGGGCATGGGATATGTTTCCCAAAATGTAGCCGAATGGGTTCAAAACCTGTGGACTCATTCTTTGCACAATTGATCATGTTTACTATACATGGGATTTCCTTCACCCACATACGATGGTCATCCGATATATTTACACGAAACAGACACCCGAGCTCTCTCATGACCCGTTCACATGGGTTTGACTGTGGATTACGGATCGACGTCAAAGTGTACTTTACTCTGTGTTTAGTGATCCATTTCTTCCACTTGCGTGACATAAATGGTGTACCGTGATCCGATAAGATCCGAGTAGGAATTCCCACCATCTTAAAATGTTGTTGCTCAAGGGCCTTAATAGTTTGCTTAGCATTGGCTTGCATGACTGGATATGCAGCCACCAACTTTGAAAATAGGTCATATGTGACCAGTAGGTACTTCTTATTAAAAGCCGGCAATGGACCATAAAAGTCGATGGCTAATATACGGTTCGGCTGATCGGTGTATATGGGCTGTAATGATCCTACTCCTGATACATTAGAGAGTTTAGTTCGAGCACAGGTGTCACATTCTAATAACACTGGCAATGTCATCATGCATTCCTGGACAGTAGAACCAATGTCTAAGGCAACTTTCCACTTTGTTTCTCCCATAGTGCCCATATGTTTCATGGACATACTGAATGGTCTGTTTTTTCAAGGCCCTGTGCATGATGATGCGTGTCTGCTTCCTTCACTTGAGCATCCGTTGCAAGAGTCCTCCCTTCATGCAGAAGTGGTTTCAGTCCTGCCACAGGGTGTTTCCCTTTATCTCTGATACCAATTGATGACGTAAATGTTCTATCAATTGTCTGCACTCCTGATCCTTCCTTTGGTGTTCCTTTAAATTATGCATTTCACTTGCTATCTTGGGTTCTCCATCCATCTCAGTAACCACGATGTATGCACCATCACATTTCATGTGTTGACTCATTGCTATTGGGTACTGACTAAGCGTATCGGCCACAACATTCTCCATCCCACGGCAATACACTACCTTGTAGTTAAACTCTTGTAGGAACAAGCTCCATCTCAACAACCTATTGTTAGCCAGAAAACTGATTTAGGAACTCAAGGCTGCAGTGATCGCTCAATACCACAATGTCGGATCCAACCAAGTATTGCCGGAATTTTTTGAACGCCCATATTACCGTGAGAGCCTCCTTCTCTATAACGGTATAATTAAGTTCTGGGCCTTTCAGCAACCGGCTAATAAAACAAAGTACTCTGTTTTGACCTCCCTCCTGTATTTGGAACATCATGGCTCCTAATCCGAACCCGCTACCATCGGTTTGTATGAAAAAAGTCTTGCTAAAGTCCAGGTATGCCAACATAACTGTTTCCAAAAAGCCAGCCTTTACTCTCTGAAAGCTCTGTTCTTGTTGTTCCCCCCATGCCCATGGTGTTTCCCTTTTCAGCAAATGTAATAGTGGCTCCATATCCAATGAGAACCCCCTATAAAACTGATTATAGAAGTTACATAAACCCAGAAACAATTTAATGTGTTTTCTGTTCCTAGGAGTTGGAAATTCCTGGATAGCCTCGATCTTCTCTGGGTTTGGTACTATCCCTTTCTCACTAATGATATGGCCCAGGAACTTGACTTCTGTTGTCATTATGTGACTTTTGTTTAGATTAATCCTGATGCCTTTTCCATTACCATCCTCCATCCACATGTTTGAAATGTTCCTCGATATTCTCAGACGTGATGACAATGTCGTCCACATATATCACGATGAAGCTCTTTATTTTATTATCTAATACTTAACCTTTTAACCGCTAATTATATTATTGGTTGTATGAGGTAAAAATCAAATCTTTTAATTGGCCAACTCACAAACTGAAGACAAAGCCTATTGTTAAAACATATTCACCTATAATATTAAATTCAACTCAGATACGTTTATAAAAAGTATATTACTAATTTTTCAGGTTATGAAGAGAACGAAAGTTCTTTCAAAAATAAATTGCTATTTATTTATTCTAAAATATTCAATTTCGGCAACATAAAAGCTATAATATAAACAAAAAGGTCGACTTTTACGTTATAGAAAAGTAAATATTTCTTTTAAATATTTCTTTAATATTTTTACTAAAATCTTCAATATTTTTCGAAAATAATTTTGTTTTTTTAGTACATTTTTTAAAAAACTAGTTTAATTTCTGAAATTATATTTTTTTAATACTTAAAATTGCATTCGAAATGAAAATCTCAGTGTTTTTCTTTATTTTCTTTGATCAGGCGGTTTCTTTGTTCTTTCCAGCCAATCAGAATGTCTTTTTCGGCTGAGAGCTCACTAACAACCAATTACAGCCGATGTTCTTTCTTTGTTTAGGTTTAAATGCGCTTTTTTTTATTTTTTACTTGTAAAATAAATCGGAAGAGGGCACCATCTTACAGAACTTTTAAAAACCTATTCAAAACCTATCAAACGAATTTTTTAGCATAAGAACTGGCAGAGTTAGAGTGACGTCAGATGTCTACGAGGAGCCTCATAGGAGGTGGGAAAAGGGTTAATCTAAACATCGGACAAGCCCTGCTCCAGTATTTCTCAATCCAAACAGAATCCTATTAAAGTTGTATGCATGTCCATCATATCTAAATGCTGTGTATTTCCTATCTTTAGGATGTAGCTTGATCTGCCAGTAGCTGGCCGTCAAATCGAACGTCGAAAATACCCCTTTCCCTTTAAATCTTGTGAATACCTCGCTTATAGGGGTGTGGAGCATTAATGTCCGGAATAGTTATCTTATTCAGGTGCCACGCATCCAAACATAATCAGATGGATCCATCCTTTTTTTTCACTGTCACAATAGGATTTTTAAATGGTGATGAACACTTTGAGATAACCCCCCATTTTAGCATCATATCTATCTGTGCCTCAATTTCTTGCTTATATTGGTATGGTATTGGATAAGCACGAGCCCGATATGGCTGGTTCTCCATAAGTCTTATCCAATGTTCATAACCTTGAATAATTCCCGGGACCTCTGAGAACACCACGCTATTCCTCATGAGAATCTTTCTCAGCCTATCCCTCTGGTCATTATCTATCAATGTCGATTCACCCACTATATGTTCCCACTCTATCTCCATCAATGCATTCTTTGCAAGCATTTCTCCCTGATAAACCCCTCTATCATCTTGGTTTTTTTTCACAAAGTTTAGCCGTGTGCCATTTATCTCAGTATAGCCCTGTTTATAGTTCAGTATGCATCCCACCTTGTGCATGAAATCAGAACCTAACACAATGTTATGGATCAACCCATCCAAGATCACCAATACATGGTCAAACCTTTCTCTTGCAATATCTATCCTTACGTAGACCTGTTGGGACTCCAGCTTTACCCTTTTTCCGTTCACCAACAGTACCTGAACCGATTTTAATGGCAGCATCCTGAGTTCTGCACAGCCATCCTTTAACCTGCCAAATGTTTCCTGAGACATAACAGAGATCTGATTTCCTGAATCGAATAGTGCATTGACCACAAGTCCTTCCATCTCAATTGTTAATTTTGGACATTTCTGAAGAGCCATTTCCAATGTTTCTCTATCTCCTCCATAACCTAGGTTTGCTACTTGTACCTGCTGCTGTTTTTCCCTCCCTTTGGCCTCCGTAAGCTCTACTCGGTATCTACTGTGGTCCAATGCGATCAACAGTTCTGCCATCTGTTTCACTGACTCTCTACTCTCTGTACTGATTAGAGTTCATTCTATGTCCTTTGGAAACCCAGGCCTAATTATCCGGAGTATCTGCATCTCAGATAATGGATTTGCAGTCATCATTCGTAACTTAGCCACTTGATGACGGAAGAATGTTATAAATGATTCCTCCGGTCTCCATTTATCCTGTTTTATCAGATGCAACATATCTTCTTGGAGTTCCTCACTCCAATAACTGGTCCTCAATGCTTTATGATATCCTGCAAATGTGATGGGTTTCTGGAATAGTGAGTTCCACCAGACTTGAGATTCGCCCTACAAATGGCTGCAGGTGACTGCTATCTTGGCCTCCTCACTCATTCTACTGAATTTGAAGTACCATTCCAGGCTGTTCAAATGCTCCATCCGGCTTTTTCCAGGGTTTCCAGCGAAGACTTGGATCTTCAGAAATTGGTGGAAGCCCACAGGATAATCCATGCAATTTCCAGATCCCACCATTCTACATTCTCCACTGGTTCCTGGTCCTATGCCCTCTATGTTGGTATTGGTGCTGCTATTGGCTGGCCTCCTTATACTCTCTTCCAACTTTTGTATTTAACCCTGCTACTACCTTCACCACCTGACTTAAATTCTGTATGCTCATCATCATCATTCTATGATCCTCCACTCTGACTACTTCCACCTCTTCATCTAACTGTCTTATCTCCCTTTCTGGTCACCCTATGTCTTTCTCCCAATCCAATCTTGCTGACTCTCTACCTCTGTCCTCAACTATTTCTGATTCCTCATATGCACATGGCCCCATAGTCCTTTGTTCATCCCTCTTAATCTGTTGGTGAGATCCATCCCATGCATCCTTAGCCTTTGATTGCTGGATGACCTCATTTCTCATTTCTTCCCTGACTTCAGCCACTCTTTTCCGGTTGTCTGTTTCTACCTTTACCATCCATTCTTCTATCCTTCTCTCTCTTGTCCACGAAGTCTTTCATGAATTATTCTTGCTCCACCCTCATTTGCTTTAACATATCCATGATATTACCATAGGCTATTATATCCTTTACTTTCATCTCCTCTTCATTTCCTTCTTTTACTTCCTCTTCTTGACTTCCATTTTGGCTTGAGCCCTTGTACGCATAAATATGATTTTTATTTAACCCTTCTTTATGTCTGGAATGATTATTACTACTATTGACCTCTTCTGACTCGACTTATACCCAACTTCTTTTGACTGACTTTATGTTTTCACTTTGATTAACTTTAGTATCTGTATTATTTATCGATTAGCATTCAGATTGCTAGCCAACCCAAACGTCCGTACTCTGGTTCATCCTCTTGTTCGCCTGCCTTAGGTTCACCCGACTGCCTGTCCACCTTGATGATTGTCCTCTATTTTCCCCACTCATCTACCTCTGACCCCTATACCTCAATTAAATGATGCACTTATATATTCTTTTAAATTTAACTTACTTAAATACTGTACTCGTTCCTCTGTTAACGATAGACATTATAAATTCGTTTTATCCAACATTACCATTCCGATATATATATTTTTTCTACTCCATGTTTATAAAATTTGGCCACTTAAGGTTACGGCTGTTTTAAGCAAGATCATACACATATATATATTTGTTTCTCTTACACATGCGACTATTCTAGAATTACACATATATTTTTTTTTTTCACTTAACTAAAAGACGTGACAATACTTATAGTTTCTTCAATTTAACTTATACACGTGAATTCCTTTTATCATTAAATATTTTATTTTCTGCTTAACTAGGACACGTGATTATTAATTCACACATATATCTTTCTTCATCTAACTTAGTTTCGACTATTTTAATCATTTAACCTTTATAACTACAACATTACTGAAACTGTTTCACTATTCCTAACTTAACTATTTTATGTTTTCATTAATTAATTACATCCAGATAATCTATTCTTTAACTCCACTGGGCTATTGCGCCTATTTTTTTTCTATTATTTAGCGTAAACTTTCATGAAACTTTGTGTTATTCTCTTTCTTTTTTTTTTTTTGAAACGATTTATATTACATTACAGCAATCATTTGATATAATCAGTTCTTTGTCCATTACAACTTGTCTAAATATTCTTGTCTCTGATGATATCCCTCACTGCGCATTTCAAACTTTCGTAATAATAACAAAAAATAATTCCCCCCTCTTTCTATTCTTTGTACACATTTGATGTGAAACGCTCGTATAGAGTATCATAAAATAAAACCTATCCCCTTCATCTTCACTTCTCACCACTTTAACTTACAATGCTACTTTTATATATTGAAACACATATATATATATTTTTTTATTTTTTTTAGAAATTATTTACGTGATCTTATGAAATTATTTAACACATGATTATTAATTGCGCAGAAATTTCAGATCCTGGAACTGGCCCCCAAAATATGTAACGGGCACATGACAATCGAAGGCTAAACTTTCCTTTTATGTGTACATAATGGGGAATTCTATAATTCAAAATCGTCCACTTTCCGTTATTGCAAGCAGAGATAAATACGGAAATAGACGAGTCTATCCCCGTATTTGACCGAACCTGTATGCTATACGGATATAGCCCCAAGTTATATTTCCTGATCAACTTTCTCCCGACTGCTGTAAGATCTGACAGAGTTACAGTGCTTGGATGATTTATAAATTTAACGGAATCAAACACTGCACCACCAAATTTCACGTGTTAATTCAATAATCAAAAAAAAATGAATAATAGTTTCCCACTCTAAGACTAGACTATTCCTTTTTGGACATGGCGAAGAACGAGACAAGACAGATTTAAATAGAAAAAAAATATATTTAATAGAATAAATCAATCATAAAAAATATCTAAAAAAAAAACACATTAACATTAAATAAAACAGATTATGATCTATAGTGCTACAAGAAAAAGAACACATAAAAAAAACTCTTATAAATGATGGTACATTTATAAATCGTCATTCTGGGTATTTATCAAAAAAATTCAAGAATGTCTTTATCATTCACAAAATGCATGTGGCCATTGTCTAAGTAAACGATGTGCACATTGAAATATATAAAAAAAGTATGTCTTTTTACCTAGGTTTTAGTCTCTGAATTTATCCGACGTCCTGCCGACCACCACATGGATTTCTCTACTTCTTTAGGAGGGACTGTCGCTCATAGGTTAGGTTTGGTTGTGTATAGCTTCTCATTGTTAAGGCATCACAAACGAGGCATCAAGGACAAGGCATCGAGGACAAGGCAACTAAATGAATCCACCAGCAGGCACTATGACGCGGTTATTACATCTTGACAAGAACCATTAGTACAGTAAGTCTGGATCGACCAGCGATCACGATGGCCTTAGCCAGCCATTCTAGATGAAGCATCGATGTTAAGTCATATTTGTTAACTATATCGGAGCTGTGTTTTACCACCCTCTCAACACGAAGTCTCTAGCTCTAATCTCTCTTGAAAAACTTTACCACCCTCTCAACACGAAGTCTCTAGCTCTAATCTCTCTTGAAAAACTTTTTTTTTAATTAAAAAATTCTACCAGCCTTTGTCCTTCCGATCCTTTGTTTCACTTTTATTCACACCTTCTTTCTTACTATGCCTTCGGCCATATGTAAATTGGTTTTACCCACTCTCGTAGCACTATGTACCTTTATTTATTTCAATATTCTTGATTTTAATTAAACAAATTTTAATACATGTTTTTCTTTTTTTTTTTTTTTAAATTTGGACAAGCATTTATTATTTCTGTCTATATCCTGCTTCAAATACACTCCATACATGCATTTCGTTTATCGTCAAATGTGTACTTTAAAACCCAGATCCTCATCTTTTGATCATGTCTAACTTTCTCTGTTTTGCGTGCTATTTAAGGTTTTTTATTTTTTTTAAACTTTACTTTCTTTCAAAATTGGATTTTAGCTTGCATTTTATTTATATTTCTTTATCGCTTTATTTTTAACATACATTTCCAATATCTCTAATTTTATATTTTAATTTCACCAAAACCCGAACTTTGGAGGGTAAGAGATAAGAATATTTTGATTCTAATTCCCTCTCTTTTTTTTTAATTAGTTGAAACATTTCTTTGTTCTGTAAATTTTTCAAAGCTCACTTTTTCTTTTTTCTTTTTTTTCTCCCAAACATAATATTTAATATTCTTTGAATGTTTAATATTTATATGTGTAACCGCAGTATGTGCGATCATCACAATATATATATAATATGATTATGACACTAAATAAAATAAGAAAAAATATGCAATACTTACATGTATGAATACTATAAATAAAGTTATTAAAACACATAAAATTTTCACATTTCAGAAACAAATAAAAAAAGGCAACCCATGTACAAAATATTTTATTTTTCTAGTAAATATAAACAAATTAAAAGAAGGGAATTTTTTTAAAATTTATTAATTTGCTCTATCTTAAAAGAAAAACAAAACTGAAAAACCTTTATATTAGTATTTATAGATTAAAAGAGAGCAGTATAAAAATAATCTGAAGGTTTAAATAGGGCTGATGAAGCACAATGTATTCCAGCTATGTGGAAACTTCTCATTTTATCTAATATTAACTTGAAATTAATAGGTGAAAAAACTGAGAGAAATAAATATTTTGATAAGCCTCATATTGTGAATGCTGAACTACTTCAAGTTGACTCATCTCACACTGAGTGACGTTATTGTTTGAGATGAAACTATTGTTCTTTCAAAAGTTAACCTACATAATAGCGGTTGCTAGTCCATCGAAATATCAGATTGTAATGCAAAATAATACATGGTTTGTACCCAAAAATATTTAAATATATATATAAATAGTGAATTATAACAGTAATAATAAATAACTATAATAAACAAAAGAAGTATTTCTTCATTTCTTAACCTTCTTCAACTAAAAAATATTTAAATTCAAATTTAGCAGAAGTAAGTATTATCATGTCATATCCCTAGATTCATGAGTTTTAAATTATCCTCTTATTTATTTTATTATGGTTTCTCTCATCATGAAGAAACTTATTATTTTCCAGATCAAAATTGAAAGTAAACTCACATTTTTTTATAATCAAAGAAAACAGATGCTATTATCAAATCATTAAATCATTATTACTTTTATTTTTATATAACAGTTGATTCTTTTTTTAATCTTTTCTCAAGACTATATCTCAATTCAATGTATGTCACCTTGCTCTTACATAAAATTTGATACACAATATTACTTTATAATATTTTTTAAATTATATATCAAGCTAAATATTACCAAAATCACACTTTTCTTTATGTTTGCTGTAATATCCTATAAATTCAATTTATCCAAACTTCAAACACTTTTTAGCAAAACTCTTTATTTGTACATACACCTACATTTTGACTGACCAGCAGTCTTCTTCAGAGCAAGTTTATTTTGATCTTCTGAATAAACAAAAAATGTAGGCGTATGTACAAATAAAGAGTTTTGCTAAAAAGTGTTTGAAGTTTGGATAAATTATATTTATATATCAAGCTATGAAAATTAGGTGGAACACAAAATAAAACATTATATAAAGGTATATATATATATATATATTTAAAAAATTTAGCTTGAGCAATTGAAACATATGAAATAGATATCTATTTTTATCATTAACTTTCTGCTCGTTTAGTTGTATATTTCTTTTTAAATTGAATATAAAGTACAATAAATTTATTTAATATTATAACCAAATTATATCAATCCTTTTATAAATGTTTTACTATTTTATGATTTTTTTTCCATATGTCAAATGCGTTGACCAGGAAGCGAACCCGAGCCAGCTGCTTCGAAGGCAGCTGTGCTAACCACTAGGCCATCAACGCTTGACAACTATTTTGTGATTTGAACTTCCATAATAACATAATTTCTCATTGTGAAATAAAAAAGATCTAAGACTTGTTATCTTGTACATAACTAGTATTTTTGATTTGCAATGAATATTATCTCTTTCTGAAAATGCTTTGATTACCAATTGATAACAACATACACATCTATATGTTTTATAACTTTATTCTGTTCTTTCTTGACAGTCCATTTCAAACTCTTTAATTTGTTTAATAGATAGTATACTAATGTTAAAATTTATAAATCTTGGAGTATGACATAGTGATGTTTACTTTTACTAAATTTGAATTTAAATAGTTTTAGTTGAAAAAGATTAAGAAATCAACTAAAAGTACTTTGGTGCTTTATTATAATTATTTATAAAATATATTATCATCATTGTAATTTATTATTTTTATTATATATTATAAAGAAGTAACAAACCCTTTGGTAAATCTCCTTGAACTTGCCTGAGAGCATTGGCTTTGAAAGCATAAGTGTAAGCTTATGCTTAAAGTTTATTTATATATAAACCAGTCCTTGCCCACCATACTGAAATCAGGGCTTGAATCTATTATGTGACCTGAGTTAAATATTCTTAATTTAATTGGATAAACCTATTTGATCTACAGCAGGGAGAGATACAATCCCATTTTTAACCTCTTGCATATAATATATAGTAATTTTGAATTTACATTTAATAAATATTTTGTTATTTATATAGCGCATTCTATGTATGTAATATTATAAAGAAGGAACAAACTCTCCAGTCGTGCCTTTAAAGCGCGAAGGTTTTATTCCTTCTATATAATATTACATAGGTAGGATGCGCTACATAAATAACAGAATTTTTATTTTTATTACAATAATTATTCCATAAGGGTTATTTTATTTTATTTACATTTGAATATATATATATATATGTTTAAAAACAACTAGTTCAAGTTTTATGTGGAAAAAAATAATAAAAATAATGATATAACAAATTCAGTGTTAATTTTGCTCTCCTCCCCCATTCTATTCATTAATTTAAAAGACAAAAAGAAAATTAAATATTTTCTAGGATTTAGTCTTTTATAATTTTTTTTTCTATTAATAAATAAAATGGGAATAAATGTTAGCTCAGTATTTGTTAATAAAAATTACTTTTATATTTGTTTTATGAGTGCTGGAAATTTAAACTTATTTTTTAACGCTTTAAAATTGGGTAAGAAGTTTTATCTCAGAGATCAATATTTAAATTTTTTTTTTTTTAAATAACGATTAATTTAAATGATTTATACAATTTTATACAATGATGATTACATGAATACCAAGCAATGTCCATAGCTAAATGAGAAGTGGATATATACATGAATGTTGGATCAACGCTTCAGTAGAATTCTAGATTGGTCCATACTTTGTCCCAGTTGAACAATTATGTATGCCTCAATGAGCATTGAAAGGTACTACAAATTTATAATGAGTATAGGTTTAAAGTCAAGATGCAAAGCAGAGGCTAAGTGGGCTGGGAGAACACTGACATGGTCATTGATTCACTCCCAATCTGTCAGTCCGAGCGCGAGCATCCCGAGATCTGTCCATCACTTTCTTATAAGTTAAGCCATTCAGCTCATGATTAAATTTGTTAGCTTTTATTGTTGAGGTAGATGGTGTGATCAATCCACTAATTGGTAGCCTTTAGATAGTATGGTAGAGTTCACATATATATGACTGAATTCATCTTGGTATTGCATTGATGAGGCGAGACTCATATTTGATCATTGATGTCTTTGCAATAATCAGTGCACTAGCATGAAGATGCTGGCCCAGGTTTGTTGATATAGCCAATCTGGAGCAAGCCTTATATCTCTGATGATATTACCCTTGATGAGTGTTTTAAATACTTGAAGGGTACTGGCATTGCCCAGAACAAAACTGCATCTCGTTAGCCAGATGGCAAAGGATAGGAAAATTGCTAATCTAATGTTAGCAAAATTGCCAGTTTTAATTGCTTGCTGGATTAAGAATGTGTCTGTAGAAAAGCATTTTACCTTTTCATCAATGAAAGACCCAAGAATGCTGAGTGATGGACAATCTAGGAAAATGTGTTGAATTGTTTCCTCATCCCTCTGACAGAGTTGACATTGAGAGATAATTTTGTTAAAACCCCTCCTCATTATGAGAAACTGATTAGTGGGTAGTGATGAGAGGTTTACTTTCAGAAGAAAATCAATAAATTTGGGTTCCAGAAACCAATGTTTGGCTTTTTTTGAACAATAATTTGTTGTTTAATCCAAGAGCATTATGGAGAGCTGAGAGACAATCTTTCTTTAGCCTATAAGTTTCCCAGTAGGACTTTTTTTCATTGAAGATGTTTGGAGTTAAGTTAATACAGCCATTGACATGTGTCCAGATGTCAGTCAACCATCCTTTACTATGGGGAGGTGGCATATCAGTAGGTTGAAATTCTTGGATTAAATTTGTATAGTCCATTTCCAGTGAATGTTTGTGTAGCAGATTTAGTGATTTTTGCAAGTATAATGTAGCAACCGAGTGTAGACCAAGACTGTTCAGTTCTCTAGGCATTTGGGCCTTTTCCAAGCTTATGGCCACAACCTTCCTTTTCCACAATAGCTTAGTACATAATGAGCCTATTTGTTTACTGAAGATTTTAGTAGGCTTGATGATTGGTAGATAGTAATTGAATCTTGAAAACACTAGCGTGTTAAGGAGTGCGATTTTACCAGGAATTGAAAGTGAAATACTAGAGAGAGTGTTGATTGTTTTATTGGTTTTTTGAAGAATTGAATTTTGAATTTCTCTAGTCATGATAGTTTTGTTTTTGCCATGAGGAATCCTAAAAAAAAGCTGTGGATTGGCTGTGAATCTGGATGGAATTGTTGTTCCTGTTTTAATTCTCCAGATGGAAGATTTGCTATTGTTAATTTGGAAGTTTAATATTTTGGCATGCTTGTCAATAATTGTGAAGAGTGTTTGAAGATGAGCTTTGCTGGGAAGAAAAATGGTAACATCATCCACATAGGAGATGTGGTTGATTTGTTTTTTGATGGCGGGAACATAAATGCCTGGCAAGATATTCTCTATGTCCTTGAGCATGGGGTTGATGTAAGTTATAAAACATAGTGATGCCAGGGGAGAATCCTGTGGAATCAAGATGTAAGGTCTAAAACCTGTAGACAACCTTTTATCTAAAGAAGTAAATATGGAACAATTTAGTAAAAGGTTTGCTATTATTCTGATGTACACATCAGACACCTGATACTCCTACATTGTGTGGAACAGTATGGATGGTATTACCGAGTCAAATGCTGAACAAAAGTCCAGTTATACGACCAGTAGCCTTGACTTATTGGTTTGTCTGACATGTTCAGTTAGTAAAAGAAAGTGCTGAAATGCATCAATGGTTGATGATGCTTTTCAGGCAAATTGAAAAGATGAAATATGTGAGTAGAGTTGGGGTTGTATCCGCTCCTTAACTAAGGATTCAATTGTCTTAATTAGCAATGGAATCATAGAAATAGGTCGTATATTGTTGAGACTAGATGGATTTTCTTGTTTTTTAAGAAAAGGGACCAGTGCCACTGGGTATAAATCTGGAATGTTCTGAAAGTCATTGGCCAGCACATCAATCATGTTTTTGATTATGGGGATTGTGTAGTGACTAAGGTGTAGTAGTACAAATTTTGGGATTGCATGAAGGCCCAGATGAGTGCTTTCAGAAAATGCCTGTAGCTTTTGCAAAATTTGGGCTTCATTTATGTTGTGATTGGTTGTGGTATAATTCCATATGTTTCCTGTTTGAAAAGTATTGTTTTGCAACTTTGTTTTGAAATGAAAGTGAATTCTCTCCAACATTTCTGGTCCACTATAGCACTTGCTGTTAATGATCATTGTAGACAGTATTGGTCTAGCAGCTGATCCAAGTGGCCATTAATGTAGCTTTTAGTCCAGTTATGACTATTTTCCAAAAAGATTTTGGATCTCTTTCTAGCAATGTATTGAGCTAGAGCTTTTTGTTTTTTGTGATATTGAATTTTTTAATTCTAGTATTTCTTGAATTTTGGTACTTGAGAGGGGTAGTGAACTTAGCCTATTACTAATTGAATCAAGTTCTTTTAGAAGTTGATTTGGTCCCTTAGATCTTTTTGTGTGAAAGTTAATGAGGGTGCTCAAGATTCCTACAAAAGCAGACCATGCTTGCACAGGTGGCAAAGTGAGTACTTGTATTTTATTTAGAAGGATATATTCTTCTAAGAATAACCATTCCAGTGTTGTAGCTTTGTTCAAAAGTCTTATAGTTTTTGTGTGGTCTGAAAGACTTATCATGTAATTTGTTCTCTGCTATTAACTTTAAAAGAGAACTAAACATTATTTTAAAAAGATTTTAAAAAAGCAAATGAAAGATCTTTTTTAATTTAAACTCATTATTTTTTTATTATTAGCAGAGGGATTTTTAATCTTTTGTTTTTAAATGATTACCCACCCCCTATATATTACATATTGGAGTGCAGATATGAAAAAGCCTTTACTGTAGAAAAAACATATATTAAAATATAGTGCTGTAAGGTCTGCCCAACCTCATATATGTATGTAATTGGAGTATGTAATTGGATTATGTCCTGTACATGAGGGGTCAGGGTAAGTTATGGTTAACATGGCTAGAATGAGGGAGTTGGCACCAATGTTGGCTTTGAGTGCTCCATCATCAGATTTTCGATGAAATGGATGGCTGAAGAGTTGTGGGGGTGGAATGGATTGAAGCCTGTCCATTAAAGTATGAAGATTGGCTATCTTAAAATAAGCTGAGCACTGATTGTATATATGTGTGTAGATTATAATCTGAACCCAATGATGAGTGCTGGTTTAGCATGAAATATTTTCGACATCTAGTGTGTCAGCAGTATAAGATAGCGTGGATAGTTGAGGGGCATGTGAAATTCTGAGTTCAAACCCCTATATATTACTATTTTTTAAGATAAATTATATTAAGGGTCTTCTTTATATAAAAAAAAGATATATGGCTTTATTGCTTGAGAGTTCATAAGAAGTTTGAGCATTATTGTGAGTGCCAGAATTGATCCTGGGATCTCCCAATGCCAAGTTGGACACTCTACCAACTGTGCCAAATCATGCAGGGGCCTCCTCTATGTAATTGTACTATTCACCAATGTTTTTAAAGGGATGTCATTTATGTAAGCATGCATTTTTTAAGCTTTTGCAATGTGAAATGATTTATTTTGTAAATTGTTTCTCCATTGCTTCATGAAGCAAAGAAAGATTTTATCATGTTTTTCTACAATTGATCAATCGTGAAATGCAAAAGTATTCAGAAGATGTGAAATTTTTCTTCAACTTGTGCACTTGGGTTGGAATAATTATGTTTATTTAATAGTATTAATCATAGTTGTACAATATCACATTACAATTTGTAAATCTATATTTGGAGGGTTTATGTCTATTCACTTGTAAATTCAAACTTTAAATGGTTCTTGTTTTATCTTTTTATTTAGAATATCTAAATAGAAACCAACAAATAATTGGATAGTAAAATAGGTCTAATTGTTTAAAACAATTACATGTTCAAACAGCATCTACTCCTAGACTGTTAGCTTGATAGATAATATATCAGATAATTATAATTCTATTATAAAGAAATAATAAAAACAGTGAATTAATAAAATGCAATATTAATACATATTATAAGCTTTTAAGACTAGATTAACAATCATTTTTATTTGCTAATTAATCAAGTGGTGTAATATTACATCTATAATCTTAATGGTAGAAATTTGTTCAATTAATATTAATAGAATTAAACTGATGCCATTTATACATAAAGAAAGCTAATCTAGCAAAGTGAATGCTTACCAAATCATCAATAAATCCAACCCCCCCCCTTTCAATATCCAGTAAATTATATGTATTATCCTGTGAAAGCATACTTATCATATATAAATATATATGATTGTTTCAAAATTAAAAGGGTGGACATTTCAGGCATGTATCTATGTATGTATATAATAATCAAATGATTACTTGATTAGAAGGCCATATAATATTTGAACAACAAAAATGATAGTTAGAATTTTGAACAAAAATCTTTAGATTTCAAAGTAATCATTTTACTATTGCACTAAGCGGTTATGAGTGTATCTCTCTAAATATAAGTTTATTTGCGCAGACACATTCGGAAATAATAATCTAAAAACATAGTTACTAGTAAACTTGTGAGACTTTGAAGTAAATTTTATTATAAAATATTTTAATGGTACTTTAATTAATTTACTGAAGCAAACATCCACTCAAACATATTTAACAAAAGAAAGAAACTTTGTTAATCAAGAATTTGTAAGAACTATAAAAAAAATGTTTAAAAAATTTTAAGTATTCCTTTTGTAACTTGTTAGGTGGATTATACAAAAGTTGTGATTAAAATTGAATTCAACAGTCTTTTTAATTAAAATTGTTCGATAATTGGATAAATAGAAATAATTACAACAAAAAATGTTAATAAATGAATGAGAGAAGTATTTAAAGTAAATAAATTAGTATTTAAAAAATTTAATTTTATAAAATCTGTGTAAAGTTTGAATTTATAGAAGTCTTTTTTTATATTCTATCAACTAAAAAATGTAATATAGGTATATTATTAGTATTAAAATTTGCAAAAGTTTATTTTTGAGATATTATTTTATATAGCTATATGTTTTTACACTATAATAGTGATATTAGTGATTAAGCCAATGCACATGCGCTTTAAAGATAAATTATAAATGAATACTCTCACTTTTCCAGACACAAGATATAGTTTTTTTAGGAAAGATGGAATGAATCCACCCATCCTTTTGACCCAAACATTTATGTATGGGCAAATCTTAAGTGTATGGAAATGAGAGCGTGAAAATGTTAAGCAATCACTTTTAAATTACATTTATTATGCTTAAATGAATGACGCTTTCGAAATCTTTACAATTTACAATATGTCATTCTTTAGTTGAAATTAAACATATATAATGAGATATTATTTTATATAGCGCTATGTTTTTATACTGTAATAGTGATATTAGTGCTATATTTTTATACTGTAATAGTGATATTAGTGCTATATAAAATAATATCTCATTAAATATGTTTAATTTCAACTAAAGAATGACGTATCGTAAATTGTAGAGATTTCGCAAGCATCATTCATTCTAGCATAATAAATGTAATTTAAAAGTCATTGCTTAACATCTTCATGCTCTCATTTCCATATGCTTAAGATTTTCCCATACATAAATGTTTGGGTCGAAAGGATGGGTGGATTCATTCCATCTTTCCTAAAAAAACTATATCTTGTGTCTGGAAAAGTGAGAGTATTCATTTATAATTTATCTTTAAAGTGCATTGGCTTAATCGCTAATATCACTATTAAAGTTTATTTTTAAAAAATTAGTCAATTTCAGAACCTTGCAATGATTTCTAGATCTGTTCAAAAAACTAAATAGATGTAAAAAAAATGCTTAAGCAGCAGAAATGCAAAACAAAAATAGTAACATTATTGACCTTTCAAGGAGTTTATCTGTGTTTGTGTATAGACACATTATTGTTCAAAGTTTTAGATTCCTAATCAAAACCATTTGGAAGAATTTTTTGCCATCACAGATATTACAGAAAGCCTACAAGTTATTTTTGTTGAATCAGAGTTTATAATTAGCATGCTTAAGATAATTTTAAAATAAAAAATACTAATAATGACATTTTACTTATAGTTATGAATTGAAATACTTCCATCATTTAGCTGAACTTTTAAATGTTTTTAGAAAATCAAATTTGAATTATGCTTTTCAAATATATTCAGCTATTATAAACAATAACAGCATAATGCTAAACTAGTCAATAAATAATCAAAATTACTATAAATTCACAACCCAACCAGACTAGCCAAAAAAATAAAATCTAAAACACTACCAATGAATTCACTGCTACAAGCAGATTTCTCAACTGTAAAGAACTACAAAATAACATATTTAAACTAAACATTACCCACAATTCTACTTATCTCCCATCCACCCTTAATATTAAAAGAACTTTTAAATAAGTTAACTGCTTCAGAATCATAAATTTTTAATAATAAAGATTATTTAATTCTTATTTTTATTTCATTACTCTCAAAGAAGCCAACCTTAGCTTCATCAAAATTAATAATGTGGTCTGTATTTTTTACATGACTATATGATGCAGAATTAAGATGTTTATTTCTAACCCTACTTTTATGTACCTTTATTCTTTCACTTAAACTCAAATTACTCTGACCTATATATACCTTTTTACAAAACAAGGAATCAAAATTTTATTTTGTATTATTTAATAAATTGTTCAAAGTGATACCCCTTTTCCAAGCAATTTTCTTATTTCCAAACAAATTACTATTTTTACATATAGTTTTATAAGAAGACAATTTAAATGGCAAAGAAATAAAATCATATTTTTCTTCATTTTTTACATCATTACAAATATTATTACTATTAAATAAAATACTTTTAACAAATTCATCAGAGTAGTCAACACTCAAGTAATCTTTGTAAAATTGACCTTTTTGAAACAAAGCTACCCACTGGAATTATTTAATCTCTTATTTTTATAACAATAATTTCTTAAAGAAGCTACCTTATGAGCTACAGATTGATAGCTATCAGGTTTAATTATAGAACTTAACTCTTAACAATTATTCTTTACATTTCTAATCACTAAAAATCTAAAATTTTTAACTTAACAAAATCTAATTCCCCTTCTTCTATTACATACATTATAGAAGGATCAAAACAATTAAGCTTATTTATCAATTCTTCCAATTTATCATTCTTAACTACAAACAAACAATCATCCACATATCTAACAAATAACTTTAAATAGAAACAATTCTTTTTAATAATAATTTTCTCTTCCAAATAATTAATATAAACTGAATGAAATAAGGGAGAAATAATATAACCTATTGTCCATTCTTTCTTAATTTTATACAAATTACCATTATAAGCAAAATACATATTCAATAATAAAAGCAAATCTTTAATAATTTTAATTTTTTTCTTTGACAAAGATCCATGTTTTTCCAACACAGATATAATAACACTAATATGCTTAATCTATTAACAGATTGATATATGTTCTCAATATCCAAACTACCAAATACTCAATTACTTTCCAACTTAAAATTATTAATCTTATCAAAAGCCTCAAAAAAAAAAAGAAACTGTATAATGACTGAAATCAACAATATCTTTTTAAAAAATTATTCAAGAATCTAGAAATACCCTCTACAACACTACCCATAAAATCAAAAATAAATCTTAAAGAAAAGCCATCTTTGTGAATCTTAATATTTATAAACATCTTAGCTGCTGTGAAATCATTAGGATAACATTTTAAATAATCTACTCTATTAAATATTTTAAAATTTACTATTTTTTTCATAATATCTATTAACCCCTTTTTAACCACATTACTAGGATCTTTTTCTAAAAACATATATTTATCATTATTTAATTCTTTATCCATTTTCTCCCTAAACCCATTTTCTTTAATAATGTCAAACTGCCAGTTTTGTCTTCATGGGAAATAATTACACCATTAGAAATTAATTGGTTTAAATAAAAGCTTAAAAGGAAAAAAAACATTTATTGTTAATTCTGCTGAGATTAGACATCTTAAGAATAGATTAATTGCTAATAATGCTATTTTTTCTCATGAAGACAAAACTATCCCATTTGTCATTATGAAAAGAAATGAGTTTAGGGGAGAAATGGACAAAGAATTAAATAATGGTAAATGTATATTTTTAAAAAAAGTTCATGGTAATGTGATTAAAAAGAGGTTAGTATATATTATAAAAAAATGGTAAATTTAAAAATCCTTACTAGAGTAGATTATTTAAAATGTTGTCCTAGTGATTGATTTCACATCAGCTAAGATGTTTATGAATATTGACTCACAAAGATGGTGTTCTTTTAAGATTTAATTTTGATTTTACAGATAGTGTTGTGGAGGGTATTTCTAGATTCTGAATCATTTTTTAAAAGAATTTGTTGATTTTAGTCATTATACAGTTCATTTTTCTTTTAAAACTTTTGATAAGATTAATAATTTTAAGATGGAAATTAATTGGGTATTTGGTAGTTTGGATATTGAGAATATGTACCAATCAATTAATAGATTAAGCAGTTTTGATGTTCTCATGTCTGTAATGAAAAACATAGATCTTTGTCAAAGAATAAAATTAAAATTATTAAAGTTTTGCTTTTATTATTGAAGGATTCGATGTATTTTACTTATAATGGTAATTTTTATAAGATTAAGGAATAGGTTATATTATTTCTCTCTTAATTTGTTCAGTTTATATTAATTATTTGGAAGAGGAAATTATTATTAAAAAGGAATATTTATATTTAAAGTTATTTGTTATATATGTAGTTGATTGTTTGTTTGTAGTTGAGAATGATAAATTGGAAGAGTTGGTAATATGTGTTTGTTTTGATCCTTCTATAAGATATGTAGTAGAAGGAGGGAGGTTAGATTTTGTTAAGTTAAAATTTTTAGATCTATTAGTGATTGTAAATGTAAAGATTAATTGTTTGGTATGTAGTTATTATATTAAGAGTAAAGAGTTAAGTCTATCTTATAAAGTAGTTGCTTTAAGAAATTATTATTATAAAAATAAGATATTAAATAATTTCAGTGGAGTAGTTTTGTTTGAAAAAGATCAATTTTATAAAGATTATGTGAGTATTGGCTAATCTGATAAATTTGTTAAAAATATTTTATGTAATAGTAAATTTGTAATGATGTAAAAGATAAAAAAATGATTTTATTTCTCTGCCATTTAAATTGTCTTCTTATAAAATTGTATGTAAAAATAATAATTTGTTTGGAAATAAAAAAATTGCTTGGGAACGGGTGGTCTTACTTTGAATAATTTATTAAATAATACAAAAGAAATTTTTAATAAAAAGATTATTCCTGCAATAGTACATATTATTCCTTTGTTTATAAAAAGTTATATATAGGTCAGAATAGTTTGAAAGAATAAAGGTACATAAAAGTAGGGTTAGAAATAAATATCTTAGTTCTGCATTATAAAAGATACAGGCCACATTATTAATTTTGATGAAGCTAAAGTTGACTTCTTTGAGAATAATGAAATAAAAAGAATAATTAAAAAAATTTTTATTATTAAAAAATTATGATTCTGAAGCAGTTAACTTATTTAAAAGTTCTTTTAATATTAACAGTAGATGAGAGGTAAGTGGAATTGTGGGTAATGTTTAGTTTAAATATGTTATTTTGTAGTTCTTTACACATGAGAAGTCTGCTTGTACAGTCAAACCATTGGTACTGTTTTAGATTTTATTTTTGTGTAAGTCTGGTTGAGTTGTGAATTTAGTGTAATTTTGATTATTCAACTCTTAATAAAAAACATACAGATAGAAAGTAATGTTTTAAGTGAAATTCATTTGTTTCTTTTTCTGATGTTAGAGTGTTACTTTAAATTCTATATTCACAAATCTAAATATCACTGTTTTAGTTCTTATGCTAGACTGCCATGGTTAAATCAATAACATCTAAAAAAGAAAATATTACCATTCAAAATACTAACCTTGTATTTTTACTAACAATTGAACATATTTGGAAAAGTATAAATAAAGTTTCAATTTTTCTAAAATCATTTAACAATTCAATTAAATGATAAAAATAATCCATCATTTAAACAAACTAAATTATGTTGAAAAAAAAAATAGAATTAAAGCCAAACTACCAGAAATGGTTAATTATTATTGCAGTGTTATTAATCTAGATATATAAATCTGATTTCAGACAATAACATACGCTTGTAATCATGACGTGTGTGTGTAATAATAATTTTAATAGGATTTTTATGTATGTTTTATAGATAAAATTTTAATGATGATATAATCAATGAAATTTACCTATAAAATACTTGATAAACTCTTATTAAAATTACTCATATTTACATCTAAAAGTCTAATGACAAAATCTTCAAACATTTTCACTATCAATTGTTTTCAAACATAAAATGAATATAATTAATTATGCATTATTTTACCCCCATGCCTCACTAATTTTCAAGTTAACAACTCGTCTGTCAAGAAAATTACTTGTCTAGTAATAAAAATAGCCTTTTATATTCTGCTTTTTTATTATTATTCTCTTCGTAAAATACTTTGATTTTATGCTAATTAAATACAAATTTTCCACTATATTTAAGTTCATAATAAATAAATACAGAAGATGTTTAAGCATACTTAGAGTAATATGTATTTAATTTGGACAAAAATATTGTCTTAAGGAAAGAGTAATAAGCAAAAAAATGATAAAACAAGCTATTTTGTTAACAGAAGTAATGTGTTTAATAGTCAAAATGCTCAAAGTGAAAATTCATGAAGCATGGAGAATATTATAAAATAGTACATTATAGGAGTTAATTATATCCAATTTATAGTTGAAAGCAGGTAGTAATTATTATGTAGTAGTAATTGAAAGTGTAGTTAGAAAAATTTCACAGATTTATACGTATAAATATTTCAAGTTTTAATGAGATTTTCTATGTATCTTTTAAAATAGAATTCAATGTTGCTGTAACCAAGCAACAATTAAAATTTGGACTTACAACCTAAGTCACAGCACTTAATAATATTTATTTGTTTGATTCACTTTAAAACAAAAATGGTATCAGTTTTACTTTAATTACTAGTTTTTAAAATAATGAAGATAGAATCAGATATCAATATTTGATATGTATTGAAGCTTAAAATATTACAACTTTTAATATATTTTCACAACTAATCAAACATATCCCATAAGATTATGTATAATAACTAGAAGATAATCATAGATTTATAGCTACTGAACATCTTCTAATTATTATATATAACACTTTTTGGGAGAGGTTTTTTTTTTTGGTCAAAATAAAATATTGATATCTGATCTATCTTTGTTATTTACAAACTAAAGAATAAGCTAAAAGGGTTTCCGCTCTTAGTTTTCAGAAGATCAGATAAATTAGATATTACTATTAGATGCTGTGGTTTCAATTTGTTAAGTTAATTGTTTGCTTCTCTTGTTAAATCATAGCTGAAATATAAAAAAATGGAGTCATAGATCACACGACCCCATTCTCTTAAGCTTGTAAGACATAAACAATAAGCATTGCCAATTACTCAACAAGCTTTGTGATAAATGCTTAGCCAGAGAAAACATTTAAAATATGTCAGGAACCCACCCCCCAACCTCTGACCATGGTTTTGTGCTTTGGCACTCCTCAGAGAGGCGCTAGGATAGCCCCAAACACTAGATCTAAAATTACCAACCCAAAGCCAGCATTTATCTAAAATGCTTTCTCTGGCTAAGCATTTATCACAAAGCTTGTTGGGCAATTGGCAATGCTCATTGTTTATAGCTGAAATATATTTCAAAAAATATAAAGAGAATATTAAAAAAGGTTTCAATATTTTCTAAAAACTATATCTTGTGTTTAGAAAAGTGAGAGTATTCATTTATAATTTATCTTTAAAGTGCAATGGCTTAATCGCTAATATCACTATTACAGTATAAAAACATAACACTATATAAAACAATATCTCATTAAATATTTACTTCTATAAGGTCTGTAAAAATCTTTTTAATTATTATATATAACTTTATGAGAAAAATTTATTTGTGAAAATATTTTTAAGAAGTTGTAATATTTCAAACTCTCATAAATGCAATGTAGTGATATCTGATTCACTTTTCCCCTTATTTAAAAATATAAAATAAGTTAAGAGTAACTATTTTGCTTTTATAGAGGGGGGGGGGCAGATAAATAAATACCATTATTAGATTATGATTTAATTTAATAATCCAGTTTTTAATTGGTTGCAAATTTGATTGCATTATAGCAGAACTCCATTTAAAAAAATACATTAAAAAATCTCATTAAAGCTTTCAACATATTTATATAGTAGTTTAATTTTGAACTCAAGCTTCTGATGCAGTTCACAACTGATATGAGAGTTAATTGGGAATAATCAACAAGCAATGCCAACAGCTGTTGTCACATAAATTATAATGTAGCTCTTTAATGGTCTTGCATAAGTTTCATTCAGTAAATAATTCTTTGCTAGAGTAACCATATTTGGGAATTCTTCAACTGCACAAAGGTTAAAAGATTTTTAAAAGATAGTCTAAAATTGCTGGTATCACAAAATTTAGTTTAACAATAATTGGAAAATAATAAGATTGTGGCTACAATAAAAGTGCTTTATTTTATTTTTTTTAAATATAAGTACATAGAATGAGCAAATATTATTTGATTTAGATTTTTCAAGCAATGAAAATTAGGTAATAGTTGTAGCTAAAAAACATTTAAGATTTAAAAGTGGCATAACAACTCTCAGAGAAACTCATTTTCCAGATTAAAAAAAGTTTAAAAAAAAAAAATTATAAATTTTTTGAGAAAAAAAATTAATTGAATTAAGAAAGGCTTGTAAAATATTGGATTTGTTATGAATTTAATTGTAACAATGAAAGAGTAAATAGAGACTATGATTATGAAGCAAAAGGGCTCTGAAAGCACTTAGTCTGTAAAATTATAATATAAAAAAAGCCTAAAAATTTCACTGCAACACAGCAGCATATTATTAATATTGGTTTGCATAATGCTCATTAATGGTATGTTCACAAAATTTAAAAAAAAAATAGTTTCTAGTCAAATTGTGTTATTGGGTCATAATATCAACAAAAACCAACTTCGCATCTCTTGAAGATTTTTTTATTGGGGGGGGGGAGAATTAACTACAACCAAAAGTTATAAAAAGCAATGGTATTGTTTCTATGCTTTTTAAACTTACTTTCAAAATCTGCATTAAGAGTAATAATTTATTCTAGTTACAATGGATGGTATTGCTACATTAAAACTATGAGGAATATTGCTAAATAGGCCACTTTAACAAAGGCCAATATATTCAAGCTTACAATAGTTCAATTTGAAGTAGAGTATATAAAATGAATTGCTGTTCTTAATGAAATATTTTGTTTAGAATGAAAAGCTGTCATAAAGTATTTTGGAGACATCCATGCTGAAAACAATGATATTTTAAGAATCAGTTCACAGATAAGACTTACAGTGTAAAAGAAATCAAAATTACTTGTGCAGTTATAGATAAAAATAATTGTAAAATTCATAGGTATTGCAATGGTATACATATATGCCGTTACATCACTTTCAAATAAAATTGAAAAATATTTATAAATAAAATCACCCTCCAATAGAAATATATATAAAAAGAGAGAATTTAATAATTTTATTTAATAGATGGTAAACTAATTATATAATTATTTAAAGTTAAAAATCTAAAAACAAGATTGTTTTAATATAAAAAAATAAAGAAAAAGCTGTTAATTAGTTAAAATTAAGTTATTTTTAATCTTAGAATGGAAATGATTTTCTATAATAACATAATAGCAAACAGGTCCTTGGGCATAAAGTCAGATAAGAGATCAATTAAAAAATACTAGTGATAAAATTTGAGTTCCCCCTCTAAAGCAAGCTGGCCAATAACAATGGAAATAAACACATGGTCCACAGAGAAATGTCATAATTACCAATAAGAACAGCACCAAGCCAGGCAAGATTGATCCTGGAATTTGATGATAAGAATTCAAAATGATATAAAAAGAAAACTTTCAAGTGATTTAGATTTGGATTGCTCTTGCTGATTGCATATTATTTAAACTATTTATAAGTGTATTGAAGATCTCCAAAATATAGGGGTCACACAATAAATTATGTTAGTTTAAGGTGTGTTAATTTTGGGCTAATTATTTCATAGATAAATTGGTGCTGGTGAATAGATATATGGATGTTTTATATTAATGTAATCTGGGTAGATGCATTCCCTTGTGGTACATTAGCATACAGGACATAATACCCATCTGAATGCATGGCCCAAAAGTGTAGCCATCATGTTATCAATGGTCAGAGACATATTACCTATGCCATTGATTTTCTTATGCTCTGGTTGGGACAGTAAACCAGCAAAGGCTCCTATCCCCCTTTTACAGAGCATCTCATATATATATATTTCAAATCCATTTGTTGTTTTTTTTGTATCACCAATTGGATAGTGAATCATCCCTGTCTGTTGGTGAAATTTATTAATGATTATGGGGAAAATGCTCTTTCTTTCTCACCATGATTCATTATTTTCTAATGATATCATGCTACAGATGTAAATTCCTGTTAGCATGATTGTGTTATGCTAATAATCTCATTTTGCATTGGTCACATTGGTATATCAATTAGTGATTGGGACTGTCAGTTTGATGAAAAAAGTAATCTCTTCCATGTGTATCTGCCACCTTTATAAGTTTTCTAGGTTCAAATAGCCTAGTGGCATCCTGATATGGTAGATTAGCTTTGGGAGTTTCCATCCACTGTTATAATATTGTGAAGTGAAAATAATAGTGGCATCACAAGTAGATTCTATTTTATAGTAAATAGAAGATTTGAGTTTTATTCTTTATGAGCCATTTTTCATGCTAAGTTTCAATAGGTATTTAACACTAAAGCTTCTTATGAAATATATTATGAAAACTGTTCTCTGGTTTTGCATTTGTTACAAAAAAAACCTGGAAGTCAATTATTATATTTTTAGAAACATCACATTAAATATAGCATTGCCTGATAGGCTGAGTAGTAAAAAGAATGTCAGTTTCAAAAAATATATAGAGTTAATGGCAAAACTAATGATTATCAAAAACATATTGAATGATTTATGAATCAAACCTGCAAAGAAATTTATTATGAAAATAATATACAAACCTGAAAAATAATATAACTTGTTAAATTCAATGGCAAGAACTTTTTTATACAATAATGGTAATATTGTAAATAAATGGAGAAAAATATTATACAAAAGTAATATGTAAAAAAAATTTTTTTTTAAATAATGCTTTTATGTAAATAGCCAATTAAAAAGTACAAAATAACAAAGTAATCCACCTCTTGTTAATTTTCCATTCTTGGAAAATATCAGAGAGCTTAAGAATCTAGACTTGTTATAAAACAATTGGAAATTGCAAAAATATTTTCATTTCATAAAAGCAATTGAGGCCTTCTTCATTTTTATGATTTATTTAAACTTCAAATACTTTTATAAAATAACAATATTCCTGAAATTTTCAATTGTTTTATAATAAGTCTAGATTCTTAAGATCTCCAAGAATGGCAAATTAACCAAGAGGTGGATTGATTGCTTTATTTTATACTTTTTAGTCAGCTATTTACATAAAAGCATTATTTAAATAAAGTTTTTTAAACATTTTTTTTACTTTTAGTTATTGTCATATCTGACCTTGCCTTCAGAAGTGGATTAGTCCAGATTTCTCTCTTATCTGATTGGATCGAGCACTCATTGCTACTAACCAATGTGTAAACATGTGGATAATCAATGTATAAACATAACCAAAGGATAAAAACAAGTATGTCCAATGTGTAAATATGTGTATAAAATCCTTCCATTGGTTAGGCTCTCTGAATCTGATTGCTGCCAGTAAGGTAAGGGATCTGATAATAAATAGTCAGCCTTTTTGGAGGTAAACCTAAGAATATTTGTCTATTCTAAATGACAATACGTGCTTTTAATAGAGAAAGTTTGTCTATCTGAATGACTGAACATGCCTTCCATTGAAAACATTTTTAACAGTGAAGGTGTTTCTACTATAGTCATTATCAATACATGTACACAATAAGGCAAAGCTGCTATGGCCAACTCAAGACACTTCTAGCTGTGCTGAACAGCTTGACTCAAATTCTAGTCAAGTCTTTTCTGGGTATACTGGACAGCTTGCCTTGAGTCAGCCATAGTCATAGTAACTTCCAGTTTTATAGTGGACTTGCCTCACTGAAGACATATTGGTAATGACTATAGTAGAAACACCTTTGTTGCTGAAAATGAATGGAGGGCATGTATCACTCATTCAGGTAGACAGACATTCTCTCTCTTAAGAGCACATACATTCATTTAGGTTATATAGACATTCTCTGGCTTGCCTCCAAAAAGGCTAACTAATTACTGTCAAATCCTCTACCTTACCAACAGCAATCAGATTCAGAGAGCCTAACAAATGGTAGGATTTTCAACACATGTTTTACTCTTTGGCCATGTTTATACATTGATTATCCATGTTTACACATTGGTAAGTAGCAATGAGTACTCAATCCAATCAGATAAGGAAAGAATCTGGACTAGTCCACTTCTGAAGGCAAAGTCAGATATGACAGTTATATTACATATTATTTTAAAAAATGGTTAAAACTACAAAAAAAAAATTGACAAAATTTAATAATAAAATATAAAAATAAAAAATATACCCTCTAACAAAGAAATTCTAAATTTAAATGTTATGTTATCATCTACTATATAAAAATATTTGTGTATCAGCTTTTTAATTGGTTCTCTAACATTTTTTTGCACATTTATTTTTTTTTTTACAAAATATTTATGAAATATTAATTATTTTAGAAGAAGAATTCAGATTTTATTAGAAAATGTTTACTTTCAATTAATTAAGTATGAGTTAAATAAATATTAATAAAATTTTATTCTACAAACAATATTTTTATTGACTCAGTTGGTAAAGATCTTTCCTGAGAAGTGTAACGTTGTGACTTCAAGTTCTAAATGACAATAATATTTTTTCATTGTTAAAACTTAAAAAATGTAGATATGCTGACAGAAACACAGACAGGGCAAGTTAATATAAAAGCATATAAAAAATAATATTACTGCATTTATTATCTTAATGACCAATTTCAATTTGATTAAAAGTCCTTTTTAAAATTTTAAAAATGGATGACATGTTGCTTTTTAAAAAAATAATTTCATTCCATCTCTTTGTCAATTCTATAGTTGTTTAATTTTTTTTTAATATGTCAATTAAATTTTATCTGATTGCTATCTTTTCTCTTAGTTTTATAAATATTGTTTAAAAAACTTGATCAAATATAGACTTGGTAATTTAAAATTCTATATTTCATTCAAACAGCTTAAATTTTCCAAGATAATGTTAATTATCTCTTCTGTCTTAGTAATCACAATATCACAATAAATCTATGAAGAATTATTTTTAATATTTTCAAACTTATAAAAATTAATTAATTAATAAAATTTAATTAGTTAATTAATTGCTCTACCTTTCTTTTCTTCACATTTTTATTCTCAAAATTTTTAATTTTTTCTTATCAGTAATTGATGTTAGCAAAAAGATTTTACAATATTTCAAATACAAACTTTGCTGGAATTGATTTCTTAATAAGAGATATTTTAATTACATCATTCAAATGTATAAAATATTATTCTTAAAAGATTATCATATATTTGCTGCTAATTAAATTCTCATTCTTCCAAAAATATTAAATTTTCATCAATTATACTCAAATCATGTTCCACAAAATCTTTTCTGCTTGAAGGGAAAAAAAAAGTTGTATGACACTTTTCACTTGATAATTTAAGATTAATATGGCTTCAGAATGTGAACCAAAAAATGTTTGTTTGTATCATCTTAAAAGATTCCATAACCTATTCAAAACATATGTTGCATAGTATTTTATAATTATGATGCATCACAAAAACTATTTTGGTAATGCAGAATATCATGACCTTTGCCAAAGATGGATTTTGATTTTATATATTTGACTATTTGTTCTTCAGGTTTCACCATCTGTTAGTATAACACCCACAACCGTCAGTTTCAAACATACTTCTATGAAACAATCAAATTTGCCACAAAATATATTTATTCCATTGCACATTGTCTTTTTATGATTAATATGTTATTAATCTTCAGTAATTTTTCCATCATACCTCTACTGTACACAGGGCCGGATTTAAGGCGATTGGAGCGATTGGGCCCCGCACTTGAAGGGGCCCCGCATCACCACCAAAATTAACAAAAAGTTATTTTTCGAAATTTAAAGCAAATTGCTTTTGACGATAAAGGATAAATTATAAATTATTCAAATAATTAAAAATATATTTATTTTAAGTTTGCATTGATGGATGAGATTTATTATTGTGTTTATTATAATATATATATATATACATTATAATATAGAAAACGGATACCTGTAAGTGTCGTTTTTGACTAATGTTTAATTAATCGGATAGTATTATCTTCTCTCTCAATTATTCTATTCTATATGCATCTTACTCAGAAGCTGAGATAGATGGAAAAATATTAGTTGAAGAAATGGAAGCTTTAAAATCTATCCTTCCATCAGAATTTTTTTAAAATCCATTTAAAATGTTCAAATTTTTATCGGAAAATGATAGAGCAACGGCATTTCCAAACTTGTTTATTGCTCTCCCAATATATTTAACAATTCCAGTGAGCATTGCTTCTGGAGAGGAGATCATCAGGCTTAAACTAATAAAAAACTATCTGAGATCGACAATGAATCAGGATAGATTAAATAGTCTTTAGCAATTATGTCGATTGAAAGTGAAGAAGCAAGGAAATTGGATTTTCAAACTATTTTAGAAGAATTTACAGAACAAAAACTTAGAAATATGTAAATTCATATATTCATATTCAATGATGTAAATTTATATTCAATAAAATGGAATTGTTTTTGTATTTTGTGCATTTTTATTTTTTAATGTATGTAGAAGTTTACCTATCTTATGATACGTGATATTTGATTTATATATATATATTGAATTTGCATTTTATTTAAATATTTAATATATAGAGGGCCCCCGCAAAAAAAATCCAATCGGACCCCGCACTTATTGGATCCGGCCCTGACTGTATAATATACTTTTCATTATCTTCCCTCATTATAGAGGCTATATATTTTTGAAACAAATATGATTATTTTTTTATATATTAAAATTATATATTTTTTAATTTTATATTTATATAATCAAAAAAAATACTGATGAGTCTCATCACACACACATTCGAAATCTATTTTAAATACAATTAAAATGTTGATCTGATTTGGAGATATTTTTTCTCTTTCAGTTTTTTCATTCTCTCTTTTCTTTTAACCAAAAAAAAAAAACTGATTTAAAGATAAAATAGAAACATTATGTTCTTGCAGGTATTTACTGAACAATTTTTTTTAAAAAAAAACAACATATATATATTCAAGATTAAGTAAATTGTAAACATAATAAAATAATCAATTCTGGTCGTTTGAAAATTCAAAAAGCCTGGCTATAAAAGAAGTTACCATGCAAAGTATAGAGAATAAGCTTAAAATATTACCCCAGCATAAGATATAAAAAAAAACAATAACTTAGAAATGATATTTTGTGATGTATTTATTTCCGATAATAAAAAAATGTTGACATTTGCAAATTTTCAAGTACCTTGCTATTTTTTTGTATAAAATGGCGTGTTAAATAAATATTATAAATTAAAATGATACCAGATAAATAACATTGAAAAATAGTTGTAATATTTAAAATTACATATGTGATTTACTGAAAACATAGAGTTATCAGAATAAAATTTGAGAGACCTAAAAAAAAAAATTAGTCATAAAATCAAATCTTTCATGTATTTCTTTCTAGTCTGAAGTAATTGTCTGTCTTATCTATCAACAAAAAAATCATAACTGTTTCTAGACTATATATTAATTCATTTGAAAAAATCCTACTTCAGTTTGAACATTAGAAGAATAAAGCAATCGGTAATGAACGTTTCAATTTATTTTATTTTGAACTTTTCTATCAAAAACTATTAATTAAACATAAAAGATTTTTTTTTTTTTTACTAGTTAAAGTAAAAAAAAATTCAAAAGTCAGCAAACTAAATCTATCAGGATTTAAAAGACAGAAGGTGTAATTTGTTTCCTTTCATTCTTTTTTTTTAATTTGGACAAGGGAATTGTTAGAAATTCTAAACTTATCTGACCAATATAAACCTTTGCCTTAAGTTAAATACCGTAAGCTTGAACAAAAACCAAAATGTTCAACTAACAAAAATAATGTCCATAATAAATCTTTTTGATTTGATTCTTTATATACATACAAACATGTAAAATAATCAATATCAACTTTCAGTAACATATATAAATATTACTTAAAAGATACCCTTTCTCCTGAGAGTTTACAGCCGAACATGTCTAAGAATGAGTCATTGTTATTATTTTAAAAACCAAAAACGAATTAAAAACATTGTTTTTAATTTCTGGCATGTAAATAAAAATAACAAAACAAAATACGTGGGATGTTATCATATGACAATTTTTAATAGTTAATTGTTAGAATACTGCAGCAATAAAAATATCTTAGTTGACCATTAAAGAAAGATTAATTTTGAATATTAATTACATCTTATTATAGTAAAGAAAAAGGTGAGTCACAAGAAGTATTATTTAAAATATATAAGCTAATAAGAAAACAACCCTTCAACTGGACCTAATAGATCTCCTAGTTCATAGTAATAAAAAGCCTATGGTCATGGTATACACCTATTATACCAACCATCAAAATTTATTCAAAGAAATAATAGATAAGATTAACAAGAGGTCTATACGTAACTTTAATGTTTATCTGAACTAGTAATATAAACTTTTGAAGAACTAAGTTAGGTCAACTAAACTTTATTATGGCTAACAGAATACCGAATTAAATTTGTAATTGAGGACATGTGTAATATACCTGTTCCATGTAATATTATATCTATATGTTAATGTTTAATAATAGTTTATATGGTATTATTAGTAGATAATTTGTATATTATAGTGTGTACTTACTTGTTTCTTAAATCAATGTTGTAATTTAAATTCAGCAATCTTCATTATTTAGATTCCTTCATGTAAGAATGCTAATACAAATAATTTATTAAATCTCTATAAAAAGAACTCCAATAACAAAAAAAGTAATATTGTAATTATAAAGAAAAGAGAAAAATTTCATCTTTCTTAATTAACCTTGTGACAATATATTCGGTGATGTGATTCACTGGATACTGGCTTCTAAAACAAATAAATAAAAACTGTCACAAGTTATAGCTTTCTTTTATACCATAACATATATTTCTCAGGGTTTGATTGACCAAGAAATATAATTGTTTTTTTCCCAATATTTAAGTAAATTAGAAAGGAAGGCAGCAATTTGGTCATATTATAAATGTTAATCTGTTATACTTGTATATTATATATAGTATAGTTATGAAGCAAAAAAAAGCTTTTCTTGATTAAAAGGCAATGACTAGGTACAATATATATATATATTGTGACCATGCCATCTGCCACAGTCCATTCAAAACATTTTAATATAGTTAATTTTATAAATAAAAAAAATTAAATTCTTATCTATAAGTATCATTCTATATTAATTTTATGTATAAGACAATAGTGTATAATTGATTAAAAAGCATATGTAAAATATTTTAAAGATATATTAGCTCAATTTATAAATAAAAGTAAGCTATAATATACTATTTAAAGTACAAAATTAATTAGTATTTATTAAAGGTAAGAATATAATGTTAAAGTAACAATTTTAATTGTAAAAATTAATATTCAGTAAGTATTTCTAAATATATTTTAATTAATTTTATTCTCAGTTAATTATTTTAAATAATTCTTATTTAATTATTCTAGAATATTCAGAATAATATCAAAAGCCTGTAATGTGTATGTATTTATTTTTGTGCACACATATTCTAGATAGATTAAATTAATTTTAGTTTCCTTGTTAATAAAAGTTTATAAAGTTAATTTATTATTTTAGTTCAATTAATATTGCAAATTATTTTAGATTCTGTTTTAAAATGTAGCAAAATTTTTGTTATACTGTTTAAATAATAGTATTAAAATTGTTAATAATATTTTAATGCTAAAATAGAAAATGTATTTTATTATATTTAAATGAAGTGTTAAATAAAATTTATTTAATATAAAAGTTAATTAGATAAATTATTTTAAGAAAAAAAAATCCTAGACAGAAATCTTGTCTGGAAAAATTTATATGTAGAAATCTTGTCTGGAAAAAATTAATGTAGTCAATCATATGGTAAGGAATAAAGGCTATAAATATAAATGTTCAACTCAAAGCAGACAGTCTCAATTAATTCAAGTTATTCAAGTGTGTTGTAAATTTTTTTATTTTCAATCAAATAATTTTAAAGTTATAATTTTTTTAAAAATATTTTATTTTCTTATCAGTAAAGTATTAAATTATATTCCAAAATGATTTATAATGTTAAGAAGTCAATTTAATTTATTTTACTATGGAGTAAAAAAATCTATTATTTCCTGTTGGTAAATTCATATGAAGCTTAATGAAACCTTGATAATTGATAGAGATAAACATGAGTTATCTAACTGATGTACTAATAATGAGAAGACAATATCAAAATGGAGCCATACAAAAAGAAAATCACACTTAGAAGTCATAAAAGATTTATAGTTAATTATATTTGTATGGATATGTTGAAAGGACACTTTTATGTTAATGATGAATCCTCAAAAATATAAACTGTTATGGGATTTTTATACCCATGTTATTTGGAGAAGAATTATTAAAATCTATATGGAAAGTTACCTCCCATTTAAAAAAACAGAAAGAAAAATGTGTGCAAGATAACCAATGTGTGAAAATGAACTGTATATTTGTGTATTTCTACCTATTACCTGTAAATGTGTCATTTATAATATATCTGCTACTAATTTTTAAAAGACTGAATGAATATTTAATATTTTACAAATGCTGTGGAAATGAAGAGAAAGTGCTTTAAATCTAGTATAAGAAGATTTTATTATTAGTCTGAAGAAGAAGTCAACTATCAATGTAATTTTTAAATGCTTATTAAATTCTAAAAAAAATATTATTTGAATGCTAAAAATTGTGAAAATCTTGCAAGTGATTAACAATTGAAAAATGTGCACATGGTAAAAAGAAAGAAATCTTAAAATTAAGAGAATTCTGTATTAAAAGTTATTATCAGCTGAAAAATTTAAAGTTATAGATGATACTATTTTATAAAGTTTTAACAAGTTCTTCCTTAAAAAAATAATTTTGTAGTGATTTATTAAAAGTCTGCAAAAGCAAGGAGAATGTTTAAATGTGGAAAAATTACCTGGTGAAATAATTGATTTTATTGTGAACTTTCCCCTGAAATTTGTGTCCTCTTTGATGAACAGATTAAACTTTATTAGAAAAAACTGTTATCAAGAAGAGATGGACAAAATTTCCATTAGATTTTAATTGATATAATATTTTATGTTTTACAAAGTTCGCAATGTGCAGAGAGTGGGGGGTCTCTGTTAAGTGAACTTGAATCATCATGGAAACCACTCTCTCACTTTAACTTAACAGCAAGAAAGTCAAAAACTCTAAATTTTTATTATTTTTTTATTTTTATTAGTTGTTTTAAATATATATATACATGAATTAATATTTGTTTTAGAAATAAGATTTATTTAAATATTTTAATATTTTAAAAGAAAATAAACAAAAAAATGTATGATAGAAAATCGAATATTTTCTGCAGAGTTTTATGTGTCTATAACTTTTTATATGCATGGTCATCAATGAGTAAGATGGATTAGCCTTATTAATCCTAATGTATAGGATTATGGTAAAATTATTATTTACATGTTTTGATATTGGATACATGTGTTTGGTATCTTAAATTATTAATGATATAATAATTGATTTTTTAAATATCATTTAAAGATATAGAAATATACTATGTGATATATCTAAATTTATTTTAGATAATTTGAGAATGCAAAAGTATGCATATTGTATATTATGTGTGTTTTTAATATTATGTTTAATTATGAATATCTTATTTTAGACCATATCTGTTTATATATGAATTAATATGTTCGCTCTTAATTATTTTATTAAAAAAAGTATTGGAATGAAAGTGCTATAATGGTGAACTTTTTAAAATCATTTGTGAATATAATATTTGAACCTCCTTAATATTATATTGAATATTTTTGAAATGAAGTTTAGAAATTATTTTATGTCAAGTTGGTAGAACTTATTTATAATGTTGAAGGAAGTATTCCAAGTGTAGACAATAAATAATGGTGGTTCAGAATAGTAGTGGGTGTGGAAACGAAATCCTGGGTGATAGGGATGTTGGAATATAAATATTACACATGGAACACAGTTTTGTGAGTTGATAAAATAAAATATTGTTAACAGAGTCCTGCATATAGGTATTTCATGATCAATAGTGTTTTTTTCCACAAATCAGTAAATGCTCAGGTAGAAGACATGACTGGAATTTAAGGTAGACACAAGAATATTTGGCCTTAAGCACTGTAATCACAATATTTTATTACTTGTTTGAATTGATGTAGTTTTAGTTTCCCTCACTTTAATTATATTTTATCAACACTGGATCTTGCGTCATAATTGTTATAGTTATAAAATTTTTTGAAGAATAATGGCTAGAATACAAAATGATGTTAGAATTTATTGAAACCAAGAAGTGAAAAAGATTTATCATAAATGATGTTTATTTAATATAAAGCAAAAATATTGGAATGATTTAATATTCCTGGTAGTAATAATAAAAAAGATCACTAGAATAGAAAATACATATTTTGATTATAAAAGGATGGATGACAGTGACATCTGAATGATATTAATATTATGCAAACTGATATAGATAAATAAGATACATGTAATTAATTTTAGATTATTTAAATTGATCTGCTTTATTATAGAAATTTTGTATTATTTAAATTGATCTGCTTTATTATAGAAATTTTGTAGTATATAACTTTCACTAATGGATATATTTTTCTTTCTTACCATATGATGATATTGATGAGTTAGCTGGATAATAAAAATAAATGTTTTTGTTGAAATATGTATAAAATATGTGTTACTATTTAGAAATAATCTTATGTATCAAACCCTAGTAGTTGTCAATATTATTTTGAAGTTACAATAGTGGTGAATATTATTATGTTTATATATATATTTAAATATAGAAATATATGCTATTATTTAGGAATATTTTAGCCCTAATAGTTATTAATATGTTTTTGAAATAACGATGATGATGATGAATAGTACCATGATAAGATTTTTTTTAAAATGGTAACAATATTACTGTTGAGATGTATTATATTTTATATTCCTTATATGATAAATAATTGGAGTAAAGACTATTTAATGTTTTTTTTAATTTATTGGGTAAATATTTTTAAATATAAATTTTATCTTTTACATTTTTGAATATTTATGCAATATTATATTTTGTAAATTTTAAATAATGTTTTTCTTAAAATAAATTTGTTAATATTGTTTTAAAATTTATATTACGTCTTGAGAGTTTCTTTACTTGTTATGTCCAAGTAATTATTGATCTTCTCATCTACACAAATGCATTATAAGAATTAATTATATATTTTCATTGATGCACGTGATATATAAGATATGTTATAGTTATTAAATTATAATTGTGGAAGATATTATTATTAAACGTGAATGAAAAGTATATCGTACAAATTTATTAATTATTTGATGTGAGAATTATAATCCAAAGTTTGATATTTCTTAAGTTGCCACTGCAAAAGTCTATAATTTTATTTGTTTTATTAATGTGCAAAATTGAATAGATGTATTTTATAGTAAGAGTCTTGAGATTTTTTTTGTTTATTATTGTTGTCAAGTATATGTAAAATCCATCACTATATTTAGCTATATTATTTAACATAAAATTATTAGAATAAGATGAACCTAAGATAATGATAATTTAATGAGCTAGATTAAGATAATAATATGTTAGAAATTTTATTTATGGATTTATTATTATACTTCGTGAAAGAGTATTAATTATGTTAGTGATTTAATGTAAATTTTGTAATTGTTAATTAGAATTTATTTGCTGCAGCATGTGAGTCATGAGAATATTGCAGATAGTTTTAGGAAGTAGGTAGGGATATTATTTGCCATTGGGAAGGTATTTTTCTGGGTATATTCTTAAAGTTAAACTAACTGTGTATTTTGCTAAATGCTTTGTGATGAGTCTCAAAATTTTTTAGTATTTCTATCAACCCATTTTTATTAATAAAGTGAGCTAGTCATATTATAAATGTAATGATAAATGAGCTGGATATTTAATTTGAATCTTCAGTTACTTGTTATTTAATTCATGTTTTGACTTTATTAATTTATTAAATCAATTATTTAAGTATTAATTTTTCTTAGGTGTATTATTTTTGAGATGTGTATGAGCTATTTAAAGTATTGCACTAATTGTTTAAATAACGTGAAAGAGGGATTTTACTTATATTTTGCTACAATGAAAAATAATAATTAAAAAAAACAAATATACTCATCAATTCTTCCCTTTCAAAATCATTAACTACTTTTCTTATAAAAATTGACTAAAAACTAAATTAAAATTATTAACTAATACTTATCATTATTAACCATCATAAACAAATTTAAAATAATTTTTATCACCATGAATTATAATCTAATCATTTTTATTTTTATATGGCATACTACTTATCAGTGCTCATTATGATCCTCAAGTAAGACAAAGAAAATTTACATTACTTAATATTTTATATTCAATATCAAATATTTTTAATAATTACAATATTTTTCTTATTTATTATCTTATTTAGATTATGTGCAAATATCTTTCATTATTACAATATTTGTGTTGTTAGGATGCTTGGAAAACAAGAAAAGAGAACACTTTGTTAATTTTAAAAACAACAACATCAACATTTTATTACAGTAATACAAAATTTAAGAAAAATTTATACATATTTTATTTACTTAAAAGAAATATTTAATATATTATACAAAACTTAAAATTAGCATTTAAAAAAATACTTATAATAAAATAAATAATTTACACTTGCTTTAAAATTATTTATGGCTAGAATATATTATCTTTTACACTTGACTCTGAATATTAAGATACTCCTTAATATTTCCATATTAAGACATATCAATAAAATAGACAGCTTCTAAATTATCACATTTTAAATATTTTAAATATATATTCTTTTATCATCATTACTATACCTTTAATCTTCTATAATATTATACTTTTTCTATGGTTAATATTAATTATAAAATAAACTTTTAATTATTTTAATATTCATTAAGATATGGCATGTTAATATATTGTTTACAATAATATAAACAATTATCAGGGTTTTTTAGTATCATATCTCTTATAACTCAGACATTCATTATGTATTTTTATCTCTAATATTTGATAAAAACATTCATAAAATCTATATTTTTATATTCTTTAACATACTATTTGTTCTATATTTAACTCTTCTTGTATTAAATGGATTTATCTTGTCATCATTTGAATGTTTAACTATTATCATTGCTGAAATACACAATTCCCTGATACATTGTATATACCAGTGTGATTTTTGTGGTTATAAATATAAAATAAATACCTTATAAAACTATATAAAAAAACAATATCATAGATTATATAACTTAAGACCACATTTTCTTGTGTCTACTTTAATTTCTACTTTGGCTTCTATTTTTAAGCTTTTACAAATTTTTGAAAATTGCTACTATCCATATGTCACAAATATTCTAACTTCCATTAACTGTATTATACTTATCTTTAATAACATATTCCTACCACTACAGGATTTTCCAATAAAATTACTTTCGTGAACCATTACTTCATATCAAACAATCTGTATAAAATCCTAAACATTGCATATAAATATTATTCATTTCTTAAAATAATATCCAAACTTGCTCTTAACATTTTCATATTTTAAACCTACCAAGAAGATTAAAAAAAACACAAATAATTTATGATATATAACTTATCATAAATATATTATGTTAAGTTACTTTTAACTTATTCAGAAATCAATTATACAAACACTTTTATAATCATATTAAGATTATAATAAATATATTCACTCCTCTATCATATACCTTTAAGTAAACTACACACATAATAATTATTATATATATTTATTTTATTTGATTCTTGGCTTAAATAATTCAATATCAATATTTTATACTAAAGAATAAATTAAAGTTATCTTAATCATAATATTTTATGATTATTATTGATGACACTTTGATAGATATAACTTCTTTTATGGTATAAAATCATAATCAAGAATAAAAAAAAAATTTAATTTTTCTTTTCTTTTTTTTAAACACCCAAAAATTTTAAAATATTTAAATCTAAAATTAACAACATATGAACAAATAATTATGAGTAATTAATATTATCTTAAAAACTATAGTTCATATACTTCTTCAATTCTTTGAACTGAATAAAATATTTTTCAGAGGGGATTGTTATTATGACAACCAGTTTACCAACTGTTACTTGAAATGAAAGTGATTTTTTCCTAGCCTTCTCTCCCTTTCATGCTCTTTCTCCATTGTTTTTAGCATACAATGAAAACATGAAGAAATTCCAAACAAATGTTAATTATCAATAATAATAAGTTCTTATATTAAAAGTTCATACTTCTTATATCATTGATAAAATTCCTTTACATTCAATAATTATGTATTTTACTGTTTAATAAAAACATTATATTTTTCAAAGTTTCCTTTCTTTCTAAAGAATAATAAAGTTTTAGAGCTCTCATTCAAGTAATCCATATTTAACATATTAATAATTTCAAGACCTAGACAGTATTAAAATTAGTGTATAAATTTTTAATAAAAATTTACATCTTTCTTCTTTTAGGTTATTATTATCCTAAGAAAGTCATTAATAAATTCATATCAGGAAATGTTAATAGTTTTTCTAAATAGAAGTCATATAATTATAGTTAGAAGAAAATGTTCTTTATCATTCTGCATAAGAAAATTAATAAAAATAAATTCCTTATGTATCCATTGCATTTTTCTGTAGGCAAAATGGTTTGCTACTCTGCAAGATTTTTTATCAGTATAAATTTTTATCTTCTTGAATATTTTACTTCCTTCCATTACCATAAGTTTATAATCAGCTCCTGTATAATATCAATGAGGATAGTTTGGCTTTTTATTCTATAATGATCTTAATAAATAAATTTCTTAACATACACCATGCTTTTTACAAGTTATTACTATTACTTTTAAAATTAAAATAATAAGATTACAATAAATTTATATTTCAATTTTTAAAACAAAAGGAATACAGTTTTATTCTCTGATAATTTTCTTGATTTTCTCTTCCTAATTTTATTAATGCAACAGTTAAACTTATTTTTAATAACAATATACTTTTTGTTAAACTTAAATTTTGATACATAAAGTTTATAATTTACATTATTATTATAACTATTAATTTTAGAAACTTTTTAATGACATTTATACAATTAAATAAAATATAATATTTGATTTAAGCAAGTAATAAATTGAATTAAAAACCATAAAGCAAATTTAATTTATTATTAAAGAAATGTGTATGTGCACACCCACTGACACACACCTCACTTTTCATTCATTTCATCATTAATTAAATGATTTAAAACAATAAATAACTAGCAATTTTTTTATTTGAATATTAATTATAAAAATATTTATTATAATTACTGATTTAAAATACCTTAGATTATTTTAATTATTATTTACTTTTATTTTAAAATAAATATCACAATTTATATTTTAAATTTATAACTTAAATAGATTACATTGTTTTAAAGAAAATAAACTTAAGTTTAATATTAAAGAAACAATGTATTTTAACTTCTTCTACAAATTAAATAATAAGTTTTTACTAAACATTATATAAAATTTAAAATTTCTATTAAAATTGACTATTACTTATAACCATATAATGATGTAGCAAAACAGAAAGGCTGCAATATATTGTAACCTCCAAGTTCTCTAGGGTTGACAATCTTATCTCAGGGATTTAGAACAGTGGGATGTGGAGACAGATACTGATATAAAATTATGATGGCTTATGGATACTCTCCTAGAGATAGAAATAATAGTTGACTCTAGCTTGAGTTAGCCAAACCAACAATGACTCTCACCATTACAAATTAATATTTAAAAAAAATTAAACCACTATAATTATTTATTAGTGAAATACCCCAAGTGCTTTGATTATCAAAAAAAAAAAAATTTAAATAGCACATTTCAACTAGGAAGGTATTCAAATACCATGACTGTATCATAAACTTTATTTTAGTGATAATAAAACCATTGTATAAATTAATATATATGCTATGTCAGTTTGCAGTGATTACATCATCTCCTTAAATTGGGATGAAGATATTCTCTAATTATGCCCTTATGTAGTAATTTAAATTGTGTGAAGGTATGATTAGATTTCAGTATTGAAATATCGATATATAATTGGATTAGAACGTGATTGGATTTCTGGAATTTGTGAGATCCAAAACATTAAGACACAGACAAAGTTTTATTAAGATTACAAAACTTTATTAACAGTAATAATACTAACATACATTACAATATTTACACATCTTCATAGCTCTCTCTTCTTTTAGATTAAACTAAAAAAATAAATGTCACATTATCAATAAAAAGGATTCACAGTTGCTACAGAATCATATTCTTATGCTAACTGGCTAATATACCTTTAGAACCATAGGTACACTAGGGAATTATATTTGAGGTAATAATAAACAATTATTAAGTAATTTTATTCTATGTTTTAACTCTAATTTACATAAACTTCAAATCTAAATTACATTTCTTGACATACAGTTAGTGACACTGGTCACAAGAAATCTTTTAACTTGTAAAGTATACTCATAAACTAAGCATTAATTAGAATAAATTCATATGCCCATTTAAATCATTTTAAATATCTCAACACTATAGAATGTATGCTTACCTTCACATTCATACACAAACAGTTTTAAGCATTACACACAAAAAAAATTAGCTATCCTATAAGTCTCATTTACACACACATATATATTGAGGATAATCATTGTCCCCAACCAGAGTAATATTTACTTCTCTTACCAGTCCAGCAAAGATATGCTTCAACTGTCAGCTGGAAATAGATGCACATTGCTTAACATGAAATAATTAATATATTGTGTTATTTCTATTTTTTTAAAAAGTTTTTAAATCTATAATTATTATTGGTTCTTAAGCAAACTGTACAAAGCAAAGCCAAATGTTATACATCAATACAGTAGGTCACACTTTATCTCTTATGCGTTACAAGTAAATAACGAGTTCTTAAATCAATCTCATGATCTTACCATCAGTATAAACATTATCTCATAATTCCCATACACTTGTAAAGAAGATAATATACAAATCATAATAGTAGCATTGGCAATGACACAAAGAATACGAGAGCATCCTTCCCCTCAGGACTGGGATATGCTAGGACTTAGTCACTATGCATATATAAGAATGGGCTTGCACAAAATACTACTACTAAATATAGAAATCATCTTATGGAGTAGCATGACTATGGAAGGAGGAATTTATCCTTTAGCTCCTTATAATAAAAAAAATAATTTCTAACAAACTATTTGACAAGCAAACTATGCTCCATCCCCATATCAAGATGGTGAGATCTTAACCCATCTTGAACATACTAAAACCATTTGCCAATTCACAATATATCAGAGATTAGTTTTAACTTACACACACAGCTATTGCATCAATATATAAACCAATAATTTTGCAAGTCCAAATATGGTTACATGTAAAATAACTTCTTATTGTTAACAGTAAAAAAAAAAATATTAAAAAATTAAGAAATGAGCATCGATCACATAATAATTTCTATTTCTCCAAAATGGGACAAGGCCACATCAATATCTCAAACATATACATTAAAATAGAAAAACATATTAATTCTGTTATAATCAAAATTTTAAGTAATAACCCATTCCAATAAACATTTTTCACACTATACATTCCATGCACCTTTCTCAATATCAATAAGGGAAAGCAATATATTCATATGATAAATGAAGGAATATTTTGGGCTACCATGCTAATCTTAAATCTAAACAATCTAAACATTTCCTAACTTTCAATTCATAAGATTAACAACTAGTATCATAATGCATTAACAAAATGGATTACAAGGCAAATAACCATTGATAATTAAAAAAAAAATGTATAGTCTCTATAGCATAGTCCTCCTGAATTCCATGCTGATCCTCATCGATATTATAATCCCATGAATAACTATGTGTGCACACACCAAATCCTGCAGGTTAATCCATAGCAAGTCATTTAAATCAATTTTATGATATAATCCACTAGATTCCAATGTAAGATTCGATTCAGAAAACACACAATTACTAATTCAAAGTGTTTTATCTAGGAGACTCACGCTATCCCCTTATAATTATCATTCTTATTCAAATGAGGTATGAATTTCCCAATTATCTGTTGTTCCTTTTAGACATTTGCTATTTTTTCAGATAGGATTTCATTTCCTATTTTCATGTAATTTAAACAAATTTTATCACAATATCTTCTTTTGGTATAACATATTAAATTTCTATTACATCCTCAATACTTCTTTCATTGACAACTTCTGTTTCGTATGATACTAATGATAGACATAATATCCCAGATGGAATTTAACATATACACTTTATATTATCATTTCAGTTCCACTCTTTTCTTGAATAAGTTTATATATATATATATACACACATACAACACCAACAGTCATATTTATCAAACATCATAATTAATTGATAGAAAGAAATGCTAATACAATTTGTGATTTCCACATTTTCTTTAAAGTAACTTTTAATCTTCAGCAAACACTGTACTATTTTCCGATCTGTTATAACAATGTTGGTCATTCTGAGAATCACGATGATGATTAATTTTGGAAAGAAAGTATGCATACCTGATATGCATACCTGATATAAAAAGTTTAAGCACACATTATATTTCAATAATAATATAACATTTGATTCAATATTTTGGATTAGAGATTGGACCCAGTACAGATGACAATACTTCTATATTATTTAGATTGGAGATTGTAGACCCTTATTCAAGCACACCCAAGAGAAAATAAAAAAGAAGAAGCCACCTCCTATAAAATGTCCAAGTTTTATCATCTTGACATGTCCATCAATCTCTGATCCCTGCCGTCTGTCAATGAAATCGTTATATCCTAATTTTAAGTGGATATTTCCTATTATTTTAAAATTAAGTGTCCACACTCAAACAGACATCATGTGGTTCTTATGGAATGTTTTCCTGCTCAGAATAAAAACCGCTTGAGAGAGCCAATAAAAAATTTTTTAATAATGATAATAAAAAAAAAATACATAGTAGACTAACTTTGAATTCAAGATTTTGAATGAGAACTTCCTGCTATAGATTCGAAATTTAGATAAAATTATTGCTCTCTCAACAGACTTTCGAACGATATCACATGCCTTATTAAGATTGATGATTATTTTTATAACTAAAATGTTCATACATTTCCAATATATACATTCACACACACACACACGATTCTGCTTGATCAATTCTAACACTTTTTCTTAACTCTTAATTCAACATGGAATTTTTTTTTCTATGGATATTTTATAGCTAATCCTTACTTCCCAAACAGATCTGTTTTTCCCCCAATTATTATTATTTTTTTTTTTTTACTAATCAATGATTCTATCGATTCTGTAAAATATTTATTCCTTCCCTTATCTATTCTACTCATTATCAACTACCCCTCAAATATACTCACTAAATAATTACATACTCATTTTAACTGCTTAAGACCCTTTATATTTTTTTTCCATTTACATTAATGAATAAGCTACTTTCATTTCAAGCATTTGCGAATGGGATTGCATTATATATTATATAACTGTTAAAGTTTATCCCAACTTTAATGTTTACTTAAAATTACTATTATCTAAACACTTTTATCAGGAATTTAATGTATTACATGAGAATTTTTTTTAGCTAAACTACTAATATCAATATAAATTTCATATTTAGGAAACTTTGGTGAAAACCAGCAGTTACAATGTATATAAGTAAATCTTGTCTGATATGTAATATTAGTCTAAAATTTGAAATTCTATTCCCAAGTCAAGAATAAACTATATCAAATAAGAAGCAATCCTTAGAAACTTGTAAATTATAAAACTGATTTCAGAAAAAACAAACATACATAGACTTATAAATCAAGCAATTAGTTACCAAAAAGACATTGTTATCTCTTCTTCTTAGAGCTATATAAAATATCTTGTCGTAATATATTAAAATAAAGTGAGAGCATTTTGGTTATCATTGATGATTATTTCTTGATACCCTCCACAATTTATTCTAACCTCTTAATTTTAGAGATGTATCATGAACTTTAATGAGCACTTAATAAATCATCTAACATATTTATAAAGTAATTTAAAATGTTTAAAAGGAATTAATACTGAAGATTATAAATATAATGAACACAATTTAATTCATAAATGTCTAATTAAAAAAAAGTACAGACTTTTAAAAAGACAAATATTTTTAATTAAAATGACAGAAAAATGATTGCTAGAGTTTCTAGATTAATATATTAATGATTTACTACAAATGATTAACTTTGCTTTATGTAATTACAAATACTTGAAAGAACTCAATTAAATTTTAAACTGAATTGTTAAAACCTACATTATATTAAATGAATTCTCAAAAGCACACATTATGAAAATCAAAATCACTGGCAATTAATTAAATAAGATTTGCAGTGGTTGAAGTTATGATAAGTTAAAGTAAAATCCTGCTAATGAATAATATATAAGTTTTTAAAAAAATTATGTTTAATATTTGTTCAGAGCAATATCTAATATTTCAAATCATTAGATAAAATAATTAAAATAATAGATTATCAAACTCCAGAATAACATATAATGATTTCGAATTTAAAAACAGATTATTTTTTAAAATTATTATATAAAGGCTTATTTTAAAAGTGCCTATGGCATTTCCAATCCCAAATTAATTATAGGAATACACATTACTTTCATAGTAAATATGTTTGTAAACACAATACATTATTTTCTATAAGAGAATAAATAAAATTATAGCAATTTAAATGTATTGAGTATAATCGTTTTCATAATATGTTTTTATATTGCCATAAAATTCCAATGAATTTGATAGAAAATACATTTAAGTATATACACACATACATAAACATTTTATCATAATCAATGCACACAAGTGCAAATTGTTAAAAATAAGTTATATTCAAAACATATATTATCAACATAAACACGATAAAAAAAAAATCCGAAATATGTTACAATAAATTATAAAGCAACAATCAAAACAAAGCTAAATTTTTAATAATATGCTACAATTAGAAATTTAAATTTAAAAGTTGTCAGCAAGAACAAGTTAAAATTATTAAAATCATTAAATATATGAATTTTTTCTACAGTACAGGCTTTTTTATACCTGCACCCAATATGTAATATATAGGGCGTTTGAACTCAGATTTTCATAGGACCCTCAACTATCCATGCTATCTCATACTGCTGACACCCTTGATCACATACATGTCGAAAAGATAAATAATAACCAATGTAAGTATTTTGTGCTAAACCAGCACTCATCAGTTGGTCCAGATTAGCATCTCCACATATATACAATCAATGCTCAGCTTATATTAAGATAGCCAATCTTCATACTTTAAATCCACTCCACCCACAAGTCTTCAGCTGTCCAGTGTGTCAGCAGTATGAGATAGCATGGATAGTTGAGGTTCATGTGAAAGTCTGAGTTCAAACCTCCTAAAATCATTAAAATAAACTTAATGCAAGAGAAGAAGCTATTAAAAGGAAGTAATTAGATTAGAAATAAATCTCAGTTTGTCCATTTCAATAATATTCTATAAATAATGAAGCTGCAAAAATTCAATAGATCTGATAAATATGCTGCTAGAATTAGATATATAAAATAAACAGTTACACAAATGACCAATTGAACCTTCTGATAGAATTTGTTATAAGTTAGTATTGACTTTCAATTACTCAATTATAATTTTCATCATGTTTAGTGTTGATAATACATGTTTTGAATCTAACTTATTTTTAAAAATTTGCACTTGTGTTCATTGATTATGATAAAATCTGCTTGTGTTCATGTATATACTTAAATAATAGCAATGCAGATCTTTTACTAAAAGCTAAAACAAATTATTCAATATACTACTTTCTATTTGAATGGATCCTAGTGAAACTTTTGTTCATATTCATCCATATCTGAACAATTTATTTTTACAACTAAACCTTTTTTTGTTATCATATGTTGATAATTTTACATATGTATGTTTTCAAATAATAGTCATTCTTAAAGTCATTATGTGATCTTTGCAAATATGAAAATAAATTTTTAAATGGAGTTCTTTTTATAACAATGGCATTTGTTATCATTGGATATAATTTATGTATTCAAAAAGTTAGTAGAATAAAATATTAGATATTTGAATTTAATTTTTTAAATAGAAAGAGAAAATATATGTTAAAAGTAAAGATTAAATTTATTGTTATTAAAAAATTTTTTTAATTCTTTACCATTTACTCACAAGGCCATTTTGATTTACTCAAAAACAACTTCAACTTGCCAATAGCAAACTCTTTAAGGATTGCTTTCCTAAGAATAAATGTTTTGAAATAAAATCTAATTGTAGTGTTATAATTTCTTGGTTTAAAATATTTTACAAAAATACTGCATAAATAACCTTTAATATGTAAATAAACTACTGAAAATTTCAATTTTTTTTAAGAATGTAATTTTTTTATGTTATTTGGTTTCAGTTCAAAATACTTCACCAATCAGAGATTTTCATTTCTATTGATATCTAAAAGGACAGATCTTGTAGCAATGTTATGCAAATTGAAAATTGTAATTTCCTAAAATGTCCATATAATGCTGACATCTTCAGATTTTTTTAAATAATAATTTTAAAATAGTAGTGATAAAATAAAACAGCACATAGTAATGTAAGGTTATAAATAGACTTAAAACAGTGTGGAGAAAATATAGCAATTGCAGCACCACTGTAGTGCCAAAACAGCAAACATAGCATCATGTTGTTGCTAATGATATTAAAATCATTACATTCAAAGAACTCAAATTAATAAATAAAGCAAATAAGAGAGTTGAATCCTTTGTCTTCCCTAAGATTTTTGTCCTAGATTCTTCTTCTGAACTATTTATTAGCAGAATTTTTTAGATAAATCTGACTTTTTACCCCTTATTTATTGCAATAACATTATATTATAAAGAAATTGATACAATTATTATTTTTTAAATCTTATAATAAAATTAATGTGTCAATAGTTTAGTATTTCATATAAGTTCCTTTAAAAAAATAATTTCACATTATAAATTGAGAAATATTATTTCAAATTGTTAGTATAAGTCCACTTTAAATTTTGACAGAATTTATGCCATACATATTGAAAACTTTACACCTTTAATATCTAATTCTGGTTAAACAATTTAAGAAATAAACTTAAAGCTAAATAAAATAAATTCAAAATTTGCACACACAAATAATACTTTATCAGAAGCATTAATCACAGTTCTAGATATTCAAAAAATAAATTGGAAACTTAGCACATGTTGTAACTTAAACATATTAATTTTCAGAATTATTTCCTTATGTAAGTAAAATTTTCAATTTTTGATTTTAATCCTTTATTCAATTATTATGTCAGTTTTTTTTACTGCTATAGTTGATTCTATTGTTGAAAAAATGCATAAAATGACAAATTATTAAGGTTAGATAAACTAATATTCTCTTAAAACTGTTTTTCCAAATACTGCAGTAAAAAAATTCATCACATTTTATTCAAAATTATTTTTAATCCAACATGTTCATTAAAAATGTAAGTATACTCTATTTTATTTAAATTCATAAAAAACATGTTATATCAAACCAATAACTTATCAGATATACAAATGAAATCATCATGACATTTCTGTTAAATATTCATTGAAAGTAATATTTTTAAAAACTTTTTTGCCTATAAACTGCAAGATGAAAAAATAAATTAAATTTTTGCAGTAACATTTTGTAAAACAATTTGTTAAAGATTTTTGCATTTGTTGTATAAGAATTCACTCTGATCTTGTTGTATTATTACTGTTATTGTTATTTTCAGTGAAAGATGAAATTCAAAATTTAAAAAAATATTTTGATATATATATATAGCTTTTGTAATTTATCAAAGTTTTGACTATTGATTTATTTAATTATCATCACTTTTGTTATAGTAATGATTGCAATATTAAATACTAATAAATCAAGTTTTAATCAAAGATACAAAACAAAAGAAACTGATTTTATGAATTCCTTTATAAAGAGGTCCATTGCCTTACTAAAGGCCAGAAGTGAGATTGATAGTGTTTTTGCTGTATTATAACCATTCATTTAATAAAAGTTAATCTTTGTAAACTTTTCTGAAGTGGGTATATATTGCTAAAAAAAATTGACTACTTTTAATATCATTAGAAGATGATTCTTTTCTTTGACCTAAATTCTGAGTTTTTAGATAGCAATAGGTGACCATGAGTTAAATGTAACATTTCATTTTTCTTTATAGAATACATTCCATTTGGCTTAGAGAATTAAAATTTTCATCTTTCTTAAATATGTAAAGCAATAAAAGATTATTTTATATTTTAAAAAAAAACAGCACTGATTAAGACATATTATTATAACTTTATCATTGTCATTGATTGTATATAAATCATTTCCCATTCTTCTTTAGATTTAAGATAAAAAGAAGTTTTACAGCGAATATTACTACGAAATGAGTTTTGAAGATTTTATTTTTCTTCTTTCCATTATATAAGGTTAAGACACTCAAAATCAGCATTAAATTCATTACATCTATTGCAAGAATATCACTGACCATGCTAATAAGAATATTCAGAATTGCTAGGTTTGTTTACTTCAAATATTTCGGCTTTAGAAAACATTTTTCTGCTGATTAAATTAATGATAAACATTGTATTAAAAACTGTATTCTAATCTATAAGGCCAAGTGGAATAAATTTTAGATAATTTAACCTGATAGATTAAGTATCACTAAGTGAACAATTTTAAATAAAACATTCCTATTTGGTTTATTTTAACGACAATAAATTAAAACGTTTTTGCTGTCAACGTACATTGAGCATCTAAATTATTAATTTTTCCTTTTTAAAATTCCTTTCTGCATCCATGTTTTCAATATCTACAATTTGGTTTTAAAAAATATTAAATAGAAAATAAATATTTGAATTTGTAAGTTTATATACATGTCCACATGCATGAATGCTATCATGAATAATCTATCGGTCATTTTCTCATTTTATGCACTCAGTCTGTCACATTGTTGTTCTCTCTAACGTTTTCTTTACATCTATTAATGTTTCATAATTATAGTTTATTTTTATTTCTTTTTGTTGATGTACTATAGATATGTGTATATATATACTCAACATACATGTTTAATTATATATATACAATTTACTATCATCCACAGTTTCAGATATCCAAAGAAAAATTGGGAACAAAATAAACAACAAATATTGAAGTGAAAGATTCCTGCATTATTTGTTTATATTTGATGTTTTAAATACTTTATATTTTTACAAAGCTAGCTTCAGAAATTTTAATTATTTATTTTATTAACCCCTCCCCCATTTCCCTTTGTGATACCTCTCTATTGTGATGAGCGCACATACTGTGGTCACACATGTACCTACAAAACATCCACAAATTAGAAATGTTAGGGTTGGAAAGAAAGAAATAAATAAGAAAGAAAAACGAGCTTGGAAATTAACAAAACCAAGAAATGTTGAAAATTAATAAAACAAAGAGAAAGAGAGGGAACTAGAGTTAACAAGATCGTTATCTTTTGCTAGTCAAAGTCCGAATTTTGATAAAAGTAAATATTAAATTATAATACCACAAGCATACGGTAGGAAAGTTAAAGCAGTAAAGAAACATAAATAAAACATGTAGTAAAATATGATTTAGGAAAAGTAAAGTTTAAAAAAAAAAAAAAAAAAGAAAAAACTTCGATCCTAGAGAAAATTAATATGTTCGAAAAGATAAGAATCTGGGCTTCAAAGTACACATTTGACGATAAACGAAATGCGGGTTTTATGGAGTAGAGTTAAAGCAAGAATTAGATAAAAAATAAATGATCATTAAAGTTTAAATAAGAAATAAAGGAAAAACATGCATTAAAATTTGTGTAAGTAATCAAAGAAAAATAAGGAAATAAATAAAATGTACGTAGTGCTATAAAATCCTATAAAATAAATTTACATATGGCTGAAGGCATAGCATGGGAGGTGTCAACAACAAGTGGAAACAAAGAATCTAAAGGACAAAGACCATTGGAATGTTTTAATTAAAAAAAAAAAGAAAAAGTTAGGTGGAGAGCTAAGGAGATTAAAGGAGAGATTAGAGCTTGAGACTTCGAGTCGACAAGGTGAAAAATCGCGGCTCCAAGAATCAGCCGATATAGCTAACCAACATGACTTTTACCGTCGATATCTCACATAGTATGACCGGCTAAGGCCATCATGATCGCGGTCAATCCGGACTTCTGTACCAATGGTTCTGCAATAATGTAACAGCTATGGTAGTAACGCCTGCCTATGGACTCCTGTAGTGGCCCGACCTGTGATGCCTCGTCCTCCATGCCTTATTAACCAAGAAGCTACACCCCGCCAAATATAATCTGCGACCATCCCTCCTAAAGAAGTGGATAATCCACGTGATGGTCGACAACACATCGGAATGAACACAAAGACTAAACCCTAGGTAACTTAAATATTATTTTATATATCGTCAAATGTGCACATAAATTCCATAGACAATGGCCCAATGCCTTTGATGAATGAGAATGACATTCTTGTGATAGACAGCTAGGCTGACAAGTTATAAATGTGATAGCATTTATAATGATTTCAAGTATTTATTTCAATTGTTCATTTATAAGAATTTCAAGTAATGCCTTATAGCACTATAGAATATAATATGTTTTAATTTTTTTTATGTTAATGTTTCTTATATCTTTTATTATCAAATTATTTGTTAGTATTAAAAATATATTAATTTATTTAAATCTGTCTTGTCTCGTTCTTCGCCACTCCACAAAATAGTCTAATACTAGGAGGGTAGAAATATTATTTCATTTTTGGCATTCTTTTAGTTATGAAATTAACACGTGAAACGTTGATGGTGCAGGGTTTTATCCTGTAAAATTTATAAATTAGCCAAGCGCTGTAACTGTAATATCTTACAGCAGCTGGGAGAAAGTTGATCGGGAAAAATAATCTGGAGACTATATCCGTATAGCTTACAGATTCGGTCAAGTACGGAAATCGGCTCGTCTGTTTCCGTATTTCTCTCTGCTTGAGGTAGCGGAAAGTGGACGATTTTGAATAATAAGAATTCCCCATTACATATATAAGTGAAAGGGAAGTTGGAGCTTTTCGATCGTCCCGTGCCCGTTACATATTTTGGGGGCCAGTCCGGGATTTGAAACTTCTGCCCAATTAACAATCACGTGTTGAATAATTATATAATATAATAAATATTTTCTAAAATAAAAATTGGTTAATATATGTGTTTTCAAACATATAAATTTAGCGTTGCAAGTTAAAGTGGCAAAAAGCGAAGGCGAAGGGGATAAGTTTTTTTTTATAATACTCCATACGAGCGTTTCACGTCAAATGTGTACAAAGAGTAGCGAGGGGGAAATTTTTTTTAGTATTATGAAAGTTATTGAAATGAATAGTGAAGGATAATCTCAGATAATAATTAATCAAGTTATAATGAACAAAGAAATCATAATGTCAAATGATTACCGCCATGTAAGATAAGTCGTGTTGGGAAAAAAAAATGGGAGAGAATAACACAAAGTTGTACGAATTTTCATGCTAAGTAATGAAAGAAATAATAGTCGCGGGACTAAGTGATGTTGAAGAAATATATATGTGATTTAATAGTATGTTCCAGTAAGTTAAAGTTAGAAAATAAATGTGTATGGTTTCATAGGAAAATAATGAAGCGTATATGGCTATAAGTACAGCAATCAAAAATATAGATTCTCGTGATATTTGTTTACCGAAAAACATAAAGTAGTTAAGTAAAAGAAATAAAATAGTTTAGTAAGATTTAAAGCATAAATGAGAGAGTCTATAATAGCCGAGTATCACAGGTGAAGTGGAAAAATGTGTGTATGATTCTAAAATATCGTGTCTCAGTCCAGCCGAAATAAAATAGTTATAATGATTAATGAAAATGTTCGAGTGTATTTATTAGGGTGAAAAAAAAAAAAGATATACGTATGATTTTAAGATAGTGAAAGGAATATAATTTACAAAAAACGTTTTATGTGTAACGAATGAGATTATCCCAGTGAAGAAATATATGTGTATCATTTTATTTTAAAACGACCATAAAATAAGTGGAGTTTATAACGAAATATTAGAAATATATATGTCATCAGTTCATGCGTCTGGAAACACAGTCAAAATGAATTTCTTTAGATATATCGATATAGTAGTGAGTTAAAATTTTAAAAATATATATATATATAAACGTGCAGCATTGAATTAATTAAAGTGAGTCAGAGGTAGATGAGTAGGGAAAAACGAGGACAATCATCAAGGTGGATGGGCAGTTGGGCAAATCTAGGGCAGGCGGACAAGAAGAGGAACCGGAGTACAAATGTTTGGGTTGGCTAGCGATCTAAATGCTAACTGATAAATCACAAATATTAAATCGTTAATCAAAGTAAAAGGAAAGCAGAGAATCAATAGAAAAAAATTTTCGTTATATAAATATAGCCAGAAGAGTTTAGTAAAACAATATTAAAAACGTAGATTAAGGGTTAAAGAACATTATATTTATGCATACGAGATCCCAAGATAAAATGGACTTTCAAGGAAAGGAAGTGAGAGAAGGGAATGAAGATAAAGAGATGAAAGCACCGGGTAAAATAAGTAATAATGATATCATGGATATGCTAAGGCAAATGAGGATTGATCAACAGCAATTCGTGGAAGAATACATGAACAGACAGGAGAGAAGAATAGAAGAATGGATGATCAAGGTCGAAATCGATAGCCAGAAAAGAATGGCTGCATTCAAGGAAGAAGTAAAAAATGAGATCATCCAGCAATCAAAGTCTAATGATACATGGGCTGGATTTCACCCAGAGATGGGGATGGAGGAACAAAGGAGTATAGGGCCATGTGGATATGCGAAATCTGAAACGGTTGAGGAGAGAGTTAGAGAATTAGGAGAGTGTGATTGGGAAAAGGATATAGGACATCCAGAAAGGGAGATAAGACCGTTAGATGAAGAGACGGAGGTAGTTAGAGATAAGAGTCAAAGAGTGATGATGAGCGTGCAGGAGAGTTTAGGTCAAGTGGCAAAAGTAATAGCCAGCTTAAACACAAGAGTGGAAGAATGTGTAAAGAGTACAGCCAATAGCAGCATTAATGCCAATATAGAGGGCCGAGAACCAAGAACTAATGGAGAAGACAGAATCAGAGAATCTGGAAATTACATGGACTATCCTGTGGGCTTCCACCACTTCCTGAAGGTACAAGTTTTCACTGGTAACCCTGGAGAAAGCCCGATGGAACACTTGAACAGCCTGGAATGGTACTTCCAATTCAGTAGAGTAAGTGAAGAAGCCAAGATAGCAGTCGCTTGCAGCCATCTGCAGGGCGAGTCTCAAGTCTGGTGGAATTCGCTATTCCAGAAGCCCATTACGTTTGCAGCATACCAGAGAATGTTGAAGAGCAGTTATTGGAGTGAGGAGCTCCAGGAGCATATGTTGCATCAAATAAAACAGCACAAATGGGGACCGGAGGAATCATTCGTAACATTCTTCCGTCGACAAGTGGCTAGATTACGACTAATAACGGCAAACCCGTTATCGGAGATGCAAATACTCCGTATAATTAGGTCCGGGTTTCCGAAGGACATTGAACGTACTCTCATCAGTACAGAGAGGAAAACGGTGGACCAGGTGGCAGAGATGCTGAGTGCGCTGGACACCACTAGGGACAACCAACAGAATGATGAATCGCCGTCGGAACCGCGTGTAAAAGAAGCACCTAGAATAAGAAATGACTGGGATCCTGGGGAAAGACGTTGGCAAGAAGAACAAGGATATTCTAGGGAATGGAACCCGAGGAGGCAAGGAAACGGATGACAGAGAGAGGAGACAGAATATAAGCGTCCATATGACATGACAGTGAGTCATGGACCTCGAGAGCAACATCCGCATCCCAGAGGAGGAAGAGGTGATATCAACAGAGGAAGACAACCACCAGATAAAACGTAAGAGCGGTCCCAAAATAAAAAAAAAGGGAGGACTAGATGATGACAAATTCAGAAATGGACATGGACCTCGAATCATGGAGAACGGATGGGCATACGGAAACTAACGATATAAAGAAATGACGAGCCAATAGATGGCCAAACAGTATGAGGGACTTTAGGATAAAATGATAAAGGATAAATTAATTGGCAGGATGGGGTCGTAGATTGAGGTTGAGGGAAAGTAGGCTTAGATATTTGTAGCTTGATCTTATTAGCAGTACTTGGTTTTGCCTTCTTCTTTGTCATGCTTGTGTGTTCTGCGGTGCATCAAGTATTATCACACAGAGAACACAGGGACAGAGATCCCAGTATCACAATGACTCACTGGATTAATATTTCCAGTTAGATATTAAGCACATATATCATGAGTCAATGGTCCAGAGACCAATCTATGGGGAAAGAACCCCTTTTGGTATGAATATAGAGCTTTCAGAAATACACTGGGCTCATGAATGAGCTGGACGGAAAGATGCCAGTCTCCCAAGCCACCTCAATAATAGTGTCCGGAGTTGGCACTTAGAGGTGCCTTATTGCAGAAATGCGATGTATGAACAGGTTTAATCGGGTCACAGAGATATCCTGTGGATTCGAACCTGTAGATACGAGTAGTGGCAGAAATTAAACGCATGCATGGTAATGTTAGGATTAAATTGGTTTGGCTATACTGCTTGGTTCAGCAAAGAAAGGGATATAATTTACCTGGTCGCCTCTCTATAGATTAACCTCATCGCTACATCATAGTAGCAATAATGAAAAAAAAAAAAGAGTTCGAACAATAGTTGGGAGCACTTAGCTTTCCAGGCATAAGGTTAAAATTTTTTTTGTGCAGGAAAAAAAATTTTAAAAGGGAGGAATGGTGTAATGTGATGAGCGCACATACTGTGGTCACACATGTACCTACAAAACATCCACAAATTAGAAATGTTAGGGTTGGAAAGAAAGAAATAAATAAGAAAGAAAAACGAGCTTGGAAATTAACAAAACCAAGAAATGTTGAAAATTAACAAAACAAAGAGAAAGAGAGGGAACTAGAGTTAACAAGATCGTTATCTTTTGCTAGTCAAAGTCCGAATTTTGATAAAAGTAAATATTAAATTATAATACTACAAGCATACGGTAGGAAAGTTAAAGCAGTAAAGAAACATAAATAAAACATGTAGTAAAATATGATTTAGGAAAAGTAAAGTTTAAAAAAAAAAAAAAGGGAAAAACTTCGATAGCGCGGAAAGAAAAAACCTAGAAAATTAATATGTTCGAAAAGATAAGAATCTGGGCTTCAAAGTACACATTTGACGATAAACGAAATGCGGGTTTTATGGAGTAGAGTTAAAGCAAGAATTAGATAAAAAATAAATGATCATTAAAATTTAAATAAGAAATAAAGAAAAACATGCATTAAAATTTGTGTAAGTAATCAAAGAAAAATAAGGAAATAAATAAAATGTACGTAGCGCTATAAAATCATATAAAATAAATTTACATATGGCCGAAGGCATAGCATGGGAGGTGTCAACAACAAGTGGAAACAAAGAATCTAAAGGACAAAGACCATTGGAATGTTTTAATTAAAAAAAAAAAAAAAGAAAAAAGTTAGGTGGAGAGCTAAGGAGATTAAAGGAGAGATTAGAGCTTGAGACTTCGAGTCGACAAGGTGAAAAAATCGCGGCTCCAAGAATCAGCCGATATAGCTAACCAACATGACTTTTACCGTCGATATCTCACATAGTATGACCGGCTAAGGCCATCATGATCGCGGTCAATCCGGACTTCTGTACCAATGGTTCTGCAATAATGTAACAACTACGGTAGTAACGCCTGCCTATGGACTCCTGTAGTGGCCCGACCTGTGATGCCTCGTCCTCCATGCCTTATTAACCAAGAAGCTACACCCCGCCAAATATAATCTGCGACCGTCCCTCCTAAAGAAGTGGATAATCCACGTGACGGTCGACAACACATCGGAATGAACACAAAGACTAAACCCTAGGTAACTTAAATATTATTTTATATATCGTCAAATGTGCACATAAATTCCATAGACAATGGCCCAATGCCTTTGATGAATGAGAATGACATTCTTGTGATAGACAGCTAGGCTGACAAGTTATAAATGTGATAGCATTTATAATGATTTCAAGTATTTATTTCAATTGTTCATTTATAAGAATTTCAAGTATTGCCTTATAGCACTATAGAATATAATATGTTTTAATTTTTTATGTTAATGTTTCTTATATCTTTTATTATCAAATTATTTGTTAGTATTAAAAATATATTAATTTATTCAAATCTGTCTTGTCTCGTTCTTCGCCACTCCACAAAATAATCTAATACTAGGGGGGTAGAAATATTACTTCATTTTTGGCATTCTTTTAGTTATGAAATTAACACGTGAAACGTTGATGGTGCAGGGTTTTATCCTGTAAAATTTATAAATTAGCCAAGCGCTGTAACTGTAATATCTTACAGCAGTCGGGAGAAAGTTGATCGGGAAAAATAATCTGGAGGCTATATCCGTATAGCTTACAGATTCGGTCAAGTACGGAAATCGGCTCGTCTGTTTCCGTATTTCTCTCTGCTTGAGGTAGCGGAAAGTGGACAATTTTGAATAATAAGGATTCCCCATTACATATATAAGTGAAAGGGAAGTTGGAGCTTATGGTTGGGTTTTTTTTTCCACAGTTCATTAGTTGCATTTTAAATATTTTTTAATTGTGCCTTTGGAAATTTGAAACAAAACATATCGTGATTATAGTTTTATCATTATTATTATAATTTATATACATGCATATTAAATTCCTGAAAGCAGTTTGAAATAAATAATAATCGAGTAACATCACCAAATAACACTCAATTATTATTATTATAGCATTTTATGATTGTTTGCCACTTTTTAATATACTTTATTCTTAGATCTCAGTATTTAAATTACATCATAAACATTAGTTTTAAAATAATTTTATTAATAGTTTATAGTAAAATTCATGATTTATAAATATTGGTATTATATTAGTAATAGATTATTTTAAGATTTTATACAAATTATACAAACATTTCTTCATATAAAAAAATAGTTATGATTAAACCACAACATTATAATCACATCTTAATATCAAACACTATAAATGTTAAAAAATAACTTTTAAAAGAAAAATAGCTTTCCAGAGTAGTTCATGTATATAAACCTTCAATGATGAGGGAAAGTTCCAAATAGATGAATAAATATTAAGTGGGGCTAAGATCTGATCTCTAAATTTAATTTTAAAAAAGATGGGAGTTTAATGGAAAAAGCATCCTTTCTCACTATTATTTTATAAATGTATTTAATGATGGTGTGGGACACTATGTTATGGTGGGAACTGCACTTCTGTAATTCAATACTGTAAAATAAAAAATGATATGTGATTCCTATATGAGAGAGGTTGTTCATAGCTGATAAACTATTAATAAGAATGGCCTTCAAAAATAATTTTTATATCTGAAATTTCAAATATTTCAATTCAAAAAATCAATTTTTAAATTTTCTAATGATTAAATATTTTATTGTTGGGTCAAAGTACTTAGTTAAGAGTACCATGTAAAATATTAAATGAGTATGCTAATGCATGAATTTTAATGTATCTGTGAAAAATTTATTAGATGAAGACAATGGGGGTGTCAGTAGAAGTTTGAATTTCTGAAAAAGAGTTGTGGAATGAATGTAGATAAAATATGTCAATAGCAAGAAACAACAAGAGGTGTTATTGCATTTTTATGATAAAGATGGTGATAAATACTTTTCTTGCTTCAAATTAATCATGTGCCAAAAAAATTCACTTCTTAAATAAAAAAAGTTAGTAAATTTTATTAATGGGATATAATTAGTGCTCTGGGGAAATATTAGTATGTTAATCAAAAATATTTTAGCATAACTAAAAATGTAAATATTGAAAAAGTTCATTATTTATTTCTTTGCTAAATATCAAACTTTTAAAATTCTGACATTTTCTATTGTTTCACCTGGTGAGAATTTTTGAAAATATTCAACCTTTTTCTTCTGTATGAAATCTTTATTTTATACTAAAACTCAATAAATTGGACTTAATTTCTAATTTAATTTTATAAATAATATTCTAAAAAAATCACATTTGACTTTTTAAATATTTAAAGGCTGACTTGTTAATAGGAACAATATACTATAAATGTCATTAATAAAGTTAATGTAAATGCTGTTTCAGAAAATGAATTCTTTTTTATTTTAATGTTTTTTTAAAGTGTGAATAAATAAAAGTGAATTTATGATAAATCTATTAAATTCTGTTTTAAAATCTAATATTTACTTTATAATTATTAAAATATTTGAAAAAATTCTACCACTATGTTAATTGTAACAGCTGATGATGAATATAATGCATTATCTAAAAAAAAAGAACATCTCTAAAATAAATATTTTTTAGACATCAGTAGAATAAAGATAATTGATCATTTTCAACTATCCACAAAATATATTGACTTTCAGATTTCTTTTCAATTAAATAATTAGTAAAAACAATGTGGCTGAATTTACAATATTAAAAAAATCCTATACTATTAAGTTATGGTAATGGTAAAACAACATTTTAAAGCCATAAAACTATCATACTTATTTTGAAGTAAACATCCAATGATTCTAAACAAATATGAGAATGACATATAGATGAACTAGAAGATAAATTCTTCAGTTAGAGCATTTTCTATAATGACATAAATAAAGTATTCTTTATTGTAGTGATAAAGAATTGTTGATAGTTTACATATAACTTTTTAAAAAAAAGAAATATAGTGAGATCATCTATTTAAGATATATATTTTGTGAATTTATTAAACAATAAGTTTTAAACTCAAGTTTAATCTATGTCAGCAATGATTCATCATAGGACATAAAAAGAATGGATCTTAGTGATGATTCTTAAGGGAAAAAAGTGAGATATGAACTATGGCATATGTACATTTGGGATTTACTCAATAGTGATTAGTTAAAAGAAAGATATGAAATAATATATTGTAGTAAATGAATATGTTTAGAGATGAGATAAACTGAAGATTGAAAAAAAATAACTATCTGGACTGTGATTAATAAATATTTCTTACATTCCCTAAAATGGTCAATTATAGCTAATAGTCTGATTATTGAATAAATAGGAGTTTCTTTTGCAAATTAGAGTTTGATATTTGTGGAAAAATAATTGATTAAATATTATCCTTTATTAGTGATTCTATAATTTTGATTAGAAAAGGCATCGTAAGTCAATATAAAGTTATTCAGTAGTGAAGGTAGCACTTGTCTTTAGATACGTATTCATAGATGTGATGTATAATTAATTTATGACTTTGATTTCAGAGAAAGAGAAAGAGTGTCTAGGGTGAGAAAGAATTGTGAGATGAAACTATGGGATTTTTGCATTTCAGGGTTTACAAAATAGTGAATATATAAAGGAAATATGTGGGGTCATATATTTTAATAGATTAACATGTTTAGAGATGGGTGTAAATTGAAAACTGAAAAATAAGATTAATAAAGATGTCCTGCATTCCCTATAGAAATTGATATTTTGAGTGATTTCCTGTTTAATGATCCCAAATTGCAGTAGAAATAAAATTAATGTAAGGTTGGATTTGTTTTTGAATATGTAATACATTTTCAGTATCATATTTTCCCCCTTTGATCAAACCATACTCTTTTTTTCAATAATAAAGGGTGTACATTTTGGGGATTTGTAATCCAGTTCTCAGTATATTTAGGCTCTTTACTAATTTCATGGATTAAAAAGAAAGAAATTGGATTTTTTGGTACATAGATTCCTTAAGGTTCCCATGGAAGATATTTTTTGGGCTGTGATTGCTAAGGAATGACATAAATTTGATAAATATAAACAAAGCTATATTGGATGAAGTAATACAATGTAAATATTTCTGAAATATATCAAGATTTCAGAAAATATTATCTTACTGATGTTATATTTTAGCAAAATTCTAATAATATTTTTGCATAAGTTTTAACATTCAATGTAGTTAAAAAAAGAGTTAATTAATAAATCGAGTTTAAGAGAATAGTAAAGTAAGATCAATCAGGTAGGAATTAGATTTAATAAAAAAGGAGATAGAAATTAGATTTAGTTTAAGATATATTAAAATCTCCTACAAATATAATACAGCAGGGATTAGTTAAAAGTATGACATTGATTTAGTGAATAAGTTAATAAATTAGTAATGATTTATTATGTAAACCTAAGTTAATAATGTTGTTCTTTATAGTTTAGTACAGTGATAAAGTGTCACTCTGGAGCATAAAATCTTTGGATTGATTTCAATTCTTATAAACTCCTGTGAAATTTTATTTTATTTAGTTAACAATGTTGAAAATAAATGGTGAATGTTGTAATGCTAAATTAGACATGTTCTGATACAAATATAAAGTTTTAAAATACAAAAAAGGAAACTTGTGAAATAATTCCTATTTCTCCATCCATTGCATTGGAGGTTGTGGAAAAAAATATATATTAAAATTGAATATATGTGCATGTATTAATCACAGATTTGTAATAAACTTAATTTTCTAAGAAAAAAAAGGATGCATAGTTTATATAATTTGGCTCAAATTTTTACTAAGATAATGGTACGAGTTCATTCTTTTTACATTTATCTCTCATATTAAAGATATTTTAACCAATGTACAGTTATGTCATTGATGTACTGCGAAGAATAATAAATGTATAAATAAAATGTAGATATGATGTAAAATATTTTGTCAAATAATGAATAAATTTGATTTACCATACTAAGAATTAATATTCTAAAGGCCACAAAGAGAATTTAATATTATAGTGGTCACTCAGCATACATGGTTGATATAGTAAGCATGTATTTAATTGTTAAAATTATTCTAAATAGTAGTTATTTCTGAAGGTGCGTGATAAATATATGTAAAAGCATCTTACTTGGAATCAATAAACAAATAAAGATAAATAAAACACCATTTAATATAATATTAAAATATATTAAAAGCATATATAATATTAAAGTTCACAATGTTAAGGCTTACATTGGCACACATAATTTATATGATATACTGTATATTGATCATCTCTGTTTCCAACTTGACTCTGCTGCTTGGTTAAGCTTCTGTTAATTATCTTCACTCTGTAATAATCTTTACAATAAAAATGTAACTGCTTCTTGCTAACACTATTCCATTTTAGACTTAATCACTGGTAGTTGATCTACTAGTCTATAATTGACCATTCTTTACTGTTGACTTGTTTTCAAATCAACACTAACTTGAATCCAGTCTAACCATTTCACCCATGGATGATCGATTAGAATCCTTCACTGATTGACTGTTACTACATTGGGCAAGCCAAAATTGTAACCTCAAAAAATAAGAACGATTATACAATCTCTCATGAAAATCGTCCAAAAATACAATAAGCGGACAACACTAACTCAATAATAATAATAATAATAATAATAATAATAATAATAATAATAATAATAATAATAATAATAATAATAATAATAATAATAATAATAATAATAATAATAATAATAATAATAATAATAATAATAATAATAATAATAATAATAATAATAATAATAATAATAATAATAATAATAATAATAATAATAATAATAATAATAATAATAATAATAATAATAATAATAATAATAATAATAATAATAATAATAATAATAATGGAAGAGAAGAAGAGAAGAAGAAGAAGAAGAAGAAGAAGAAGAAGAAGAAGAAGAAGAAGAAGAAGAAGAAGAAGAAGAAGAAGAAGAAGAAGAAGAAGAAGAAGAAGAAGAAGAAGAAGGTATTGATTAAGCTCAAGGTTTGAATGCCATGTGCCATAATAATAACAGCAGTAATAAGGGTAATAAGGGTAAATAATAATTGTTATTATTATTAAGATAAAGATAATATATTAGAAAATTCATATATAGGGTATATGAGCACAGACTTTCACATGACCCACCACTCACCAATCTATCTCATATCACTGATACACTTGAACACATATATATCAAAAAAATAAATAATCACCAATATACATATTTCATGCTAAACCAGCAATCATCAGTTGGTCCAGATTATCACCTCCATATATATATGTTATAAGTGCTCAGATATATATTAAGATAGCCAATCTTCATACTTTAATGGACAGGCTTCAATCCACTCCACACTCCAACTCTTCAACTGTCCATCCAATTGAAAATCTGATGATGGAATGTTCAAAGGCCACCCTGAAGCCAAGATTCTTGTCACACCCATGTTGACCTAAAGTCAATCGGATCCTCATATACAGGACATAATCCATTTAATATATATAAATTGGATTTAGACATCTCTACTAGGTAATAACTGAAATACAAGCTTATTGTATACCTGTATCAATATTTGTAATATATACAGTATATGAGCACAGACTTTCACATGACCCAATGCTCACTACTCTATCTCATATCACTGATACACTTGAACACATATGTGTCAAAAAGATAAATAATCACCAGTATATGTATTTCATGCTAAACCAACAACCATCACCTGGTCCAGATTATCATCTCCATACATATATGCAATAAGTGCTCAAATAAATATTAAGATAGCCAATCTTCATACTTTAATGGACAAGTTTCAATCTTTCTCCATTCTTCAACTCTTCAGCCATCCATATCATTATGGAACTCTCAAAGCCCTTGTTGATGCCAATATTATTGTCATATCCATGTTGACTTTTAATTCACTCTGACCAAATGATGAGTGCTGGTTCAGCATGAATTACATATATTGGAGATCATTTATCTTTTTCACATTAGTCATGTGTATCATCTGTATAAGATGAAGGGCATAGTGGTAGAAAACTTGAAAGTCTGAGTTCAAGTCCTTATAATTACATTAAATTTAGTATAGACAATATACTTATGTTTGAATATATATATATATCTAAAGAGTAATGGACATGATCATGGCCCTGGTAATTATAATTCTATTTTGTTTTCTTTTTCTGAAATATTTAAAAGAAATGTTCTAATAATATCATTATGAAGCAGCAAGATATATTGCCTAATTTTTAATGTGGATATTTTCTTGGTAAATTAGTAACTAATTTAATGATTATAAATGATCATATTACATGTATTCTGAAAATACAATAACAATGAATGTTGTTTATTTTAATGTGAAGCAGACATTTTATAGAATAAAACAAAAGAAGTAAGCTTAAAATATTGGAATTCAGTGATATCTTTGATATCTGGTTCATTTTACATTTGACAAACGGAGTATCTTTTGTATACATGCAAAAAAAATAGATTCAAACTTCTTAAAAATGTGATTGGAATTCCTCAGGATAAAGTTCTATATCCTTTACTTTTTAATGTTTTTATGAATGATATTGGACAATAAGTTAATAAATTAGAGAATAATAATAATTATCAAAAAAACAAATGACAAGCGATGTGAATAAAACAAATATTGTCTCTTGCATTAATAAAACTATCCAATTAAAATATAGTTATAAAATTTAAGAAACCTTATATGTAAAAAATTAATCCTGATCTTGGAATTATATTTACCAATCAGTTTACATTTAATGCTCAAATTAAATATATAACAAATAAACGTCTCAAACGATATAGAATGTATTTTCAATTTTGCCAGAAATTTTTCAATTTCTATTAAGTAAATACACATTATTCTGTTCATTTCCTTGTTTCTTTGTTGAAATATTGATCTATTATATGAAATTTAGATTTAAAGTATATTCAGTACACAATTCAAAATGTTGAGATAAGATTTGTAAAACTAATAAAGGATGGAATATTAAATATAAAAACAATATCATCTTTTAAAAGAAAATATAATATGATAAAGTTTAAAAGAATTTTTTGTTGGAAAAATTGATTTGTTGTCATTCTAAAACAGAATTCAAGACGTCTCTATTTAAAAAATATCTACATTTTATGTTCAAAAACATAATTTATTTCTTATAAAATTTTCTACTATAAAACATGTCTACTAATAGCATATAACTATTAACAATGTAATGTAGGGAATTTGAAATCTCCCTTCAACCATTCATTCTATCTCATAGAACTGATACACCTGATCACACACATGTGAAAAAGATAAATGAACTTCAATATACATACTTCACATCAGCACTCATCAGTTGGAACAGATCATCAGCTCACACACACACATATATATATAATCAGTGCTCTGTTTATATTAAGATGGAAAATCTTTACACTTTAATGAACAGGTTTCAATCAACTCTCTTATCTAGACTCCATGTATATAAAATATACTTGTATTTAAAATATTGTAAAAAATATGATAATATTAATATGTTTAATGTTTTATTTGTAATGACATTATTAAAGATATACTGAGTTGTTTTAATTTGTAAATGTTATAGGTAACTAATATTTTATTTTGTTTTATGTATTTTTTACTAATAACTTTTTATATATGTGTTTAAAAGAAATGTTGAAATGATTGTAATTACTAGAAATAAACTAATATTATATTATTCATACTATTAACAACGTTTCTATTAAATATAAAAAAAATAATATGAATGATAGTGCAAAAAAATTTTACAGCAAGAATTTACACATATATCATTTTATTAATATATAAATAATCAATCAAACAAGATTGAAATAAACAACTATTAGTAAGTATATTTAAATATTTATCAAACCGGCTTTCATCTCCATTGAGACCTTCTCAAGATATTATAATACATGATTCACATAACCAATTAACAATATTCACTCCATCTACTGGACACAATTTACATTTCCTTTTAACATGCATCCATATATTCTTAAAAAAAAATAAAAAATTTTTTACAATACTTCCCCCCCAAAAAATAATAATTAAATATATATTTTACATCTCTTAAAAAAATAAAAAAGTAAAATAAATAAATAAATTGGTATTTACATATTTACAACCATTTCCTACACTTTCCAATTGTTTAATAAAGCCCATTTCCCACCCAATTTACTGGACCTTTTACTATTGTAACGAGCACAGACGACGTTACATTGTTTTTTATTATTAATCATGAAAGAAAAATAAAAAGTTCGCATTTAAAAATTTTCTTTAAGAATTAAAAATTGAAATTAAATATCATCTTAAACTTGTATATATAAATCGCACAGATAAAAAAAAATTATTAAAATAAAACTTTATTAAAAATAGAAAGATATTTAAAAAAAAAAAACTTAAAAAGATTTAGAGATAAAAATATATCTTTAAATTTGGAAAACACATTAAGTAATCAGAAAATGGAAATGATTGTTTTAATTAGTTAAAGATAAACAAGCCCTTGGGCATTTAAATGTAAAAACATCGGTCAGATAGGAAAACAATAGGAACTTTTAGCAAATGAAAGAAATCCATCGGGAAATTGGACCTCAACGAAAGGGTCTTCACCATCATGATGTAACATCCATTGGATCCTTAAAATTAGTATAAAAGGAAAATTTGGAAATTATTAATTAGTTAGTTATTGGTTATTATGAGATGTGACAGATGTGTTAGTGTGGGGTGAAGGAGAAGGGATTGAAAAGACGCACTCTTCAATCCCTTCAATCTCGTTAGCAAGAAAGAGAAATGAACTATCATTTTCTACATTAAGGACCCACTAAACTAAAAGACCTCTGGATAAATAAAAAAACAATGGCTAACTGGATACCAATATCTATTTAGGACAGCATGGGAATTTACGTTCAAATGGCAAGCCACGGATAAAGCTGGACATTTTTCAAAATCGTAAGAACTTTATTTCTAAAACTTGTCCCATATTTAAAAAGAAATAGATTCCTATCTGACCAACTTAATTTATTAATTAGTTATAATTTTATTTGATGTATTTTTTTTTTAAATCATTTCCATTTAGTTTTTTTTTTGTTCTTTAAGTTTTATTATGATTTCTGTTTTTCATTAAACTAGTTATATAAATATTAAACTTAAGTCGGGCGTGAATGGCCATGTAAATTTGTAAAGTTATATTAGGGGAGGGTAATCTTAGGTTATTCGGTTCGTAGTTGAATTAGGTCAATGGATTCGATATATTGGTGTAATTAGTAGATGTAATACGAGATTCGCTATGGGCAGAAACACTATTATATGCCGCACCCACTCGTTTTGCCTATGGGAGGAATTATAAGACGGAGACCGCAGTTCCTTTCCTATGGAGTTTTTTTTTTATTGCTCTCATCATCAGATAGATGTAATATTCCTATCTGAAGAGAAGCAGTTTCTTCTCTTAACCTAATTGTGCTGCCGTATTCATATTACATTGAACACATCGATATATCAGATGGATTGAAGTTTGGTTTGACTGCGAACCTTTGGCCTAAGGTTAAATACGGATAGAATATTTTCTTTCAAATGCAATTCTGTGTAGTCTATTCATACTCAACACTCTAAATAAAAATGCATTAAATTTAAGTTGGGTATGGAAGTTGCATGGGTTCGTTACCGGTTGATTATGTTTTTGGTTTTCATATTTGATCAAAATATATAGACATTCGATAAATAATGATACCTTATGGGGAGTATCTAAAATGTATTTATTTGGATGTCTTTTAAGTTATTGTGTCACTGCGGTGTCTTATGATGAACACCCTGGGGTTTCTTGTATTCCCTATGCAATTGACGGTATCAATAATTTTGTATTTTGATCGTTTATGTTTATTTTGAAATGTTTTTGACCGTGAAATCTATGTAACTGATCTATACTCAACATTATAAAACAAGCTTTCATAAATTTATCTGTGCGAACTTAATTAAAATGTAAACTTATAATAGTATAACAATTAAAATATAAATTAAAATCTAAACTAAAGTTAAAAATTTAAGTTAAAGTAAAAAATGTAAACTGATTCTAAGATAATTTTAAATATTATATATATGTGCATAAATAAATGTTTGTATGTTAATTACTGGCAGTGGCTTATTTTATTTATTTTTTTAATATTGAAATATAATTAGATAAGATATTATATTATTAAATCTCTGCTACTCTCTGAGCTAGTGACTTGGGCTAACGACCAGAATCAAAATTTAAAAAAAAAAAAAAAATTTTTTTTTTTGACTTACGTATCTGCCTACTTTATAAATTTTTCTAGGTTCAAATGCCTAGATGGCGCCCTGTAGTGCAGATGACGGTAAGTTTTTCTCCGGATCGTTACACTATATTTATACATTTGTCCAAGTTTTCTTGAATATATAATGTTTCATAATATATTCTTTTATGGTAATTCTTCACATACTTATATTTTCCTCACACTTCATTTTAAAAGCTTAATTGTTTGACAAAACATATGATATTAATTTGGTTGTAAAAGCATTTAACTTTTTTTTTCTTTTTCAATAATAAAATACCTTTAGATTTTTATTATTAATTTACAATAAAGCAATATAATTACATCAAATGTTATTATAATGTCATTAAATGCTATTTCAACAAATTAAATTTTAGTTCAATTTTCGAAAAATCCATTTAAAATTATGTTTGCAGAATGTCATTTAACAATAAGTAAAACTTTTAATAAATTTAAGCAGAAATATGTAAATGTAATATAAAAAATTAAGTTTACATTAAAAGCATTTTTAAGAATTACATCAGAAATCAATAATTCCAAATTTTATTAAATGTAATTACCTAAAATAATACATATATTTATTTAATATAAAATCTTTCTAGTTATATATATTTACAATTTAATTTTGTTGATATCACAGTGCTTATTAAGTTAATATAACCTTAGCAAAAATTGCATTTTACAATTTGAAAAAAAAAAACGTTACATTAAATTTATTCCTTTTTTAACTTGACATCATTTCTAAAATAAAAATTAATCATTTTTCAAAATTTCTAGCAATAATTTAATAAATACATAATGGAATTCATTAATGTATATATTAAAAATTTGGATCAAAATTATTTTTATAAAAAAAATTAAATCATAATATAAAAATTAATTTTAGCTAAGTTAGTTTTTTTTTCTTTAAAAAAAAATGATTTAGAATAGTCAATGTTAGCTAAATGTTTTATGTCTTTCACATTTTTTATTTAAGCCAGCCTTATTGCTACTGCACATTTTTTTAAAAAATAATTATGACAATCATATAATATTTTATTAATTAATTAAACATTTTACTTGCATTAAAAATATCACATTGATAGAAAGTCAAACTGTAATTTTTATTTGTATGTAATCAAAGAACAAAATAAAATTATAAAACAGTTAAAGAAATCTGAAAAATATTAAAACCCTATATTCTCTGAGAATTGTCAATAGAAAATATAGATGTCTTATTCCTGTTTTAAAAAGTAACCCATAGATGTGCAATATTATTTAAACTGAATGATTAGATAGAATATGGTTACCTTAATATTTGATTTTATTGAATTTATAAATTAGACAATTTTCATCTTGAAAGATTATTGCAATAATACTGTTTTTAGATAACTAAAACCAGTATTAGCATCATATGATGAACACTTTAATGATTGTATCAAAAATAACTTAACATAGGTAAACAAATGATAATTATATTTTATAAATTTAAAAAAAAAAGAGATTTCTAGGCTTTTTTACAATTGCCAAACAAAAAATCCTTTTTCATAGTGTGGAAGAAGGTAGATTTTTCTTTTGGTCATTGGTCATACTTTTAGTCATTTACTTTTCAATTCTAAAGATCATGCTATCACTTGGTTCATGCTTTATATTTTATAATCAGAAATAATAGCTTTGAAATAACAGTTCAGGCAGAAATGTTCTAGTGAAGCTCATTATAGATTGATTTGGTAAACTTGAAAATTTTTATTCTAACTTGTTTCACTGTGGTTTTGTGTTTTTTATCTATAATATTTTGTAATATTTGTCAGTTTTTTTAAAATGGACATATTTTGAATTGCAAATAATTCTAAAAAGTTTTATTGTTCTATTTTTAATGAATGCATTTATCCCCTTTGTAATTGTTGATCTTAATACTTTAAGCAATCATAAGTTTCAAACATTTATGTAATTAATACATGACTTTTAGAAAATTAGAATATCTCACAATGACTATTTATTTTTGTAAAATAATAGATATATAACATCAAATCTATGATAGAATTTGCAGAATTATATGTTTCTCTATATATTAAATTAATCATCTACTTCCAAAGATTTTTTTCCCTATAAGACTCAAGTTATGATACAGCCTACATATAGAAATTATTTTAAAGTTATTTTTTTATGTTTCATTTAAAGTGAATGTTATTTTGAATTAATTTCAGCCTTTTTTAAAACAAATTCATTTTCCAAGTTTGTTTTTAAACTAAAGTTGATTTTGTTTGAAAAAACATTCTGCAAATGCTAATTTTTAACAATATTTTTACAATAAACACTTAATTTTTTGAAGTTTTGTTAAAAGAAAATTGACTTTAATAAACAAAGGTAGGATTTTAAAAATCCTAAATAAAATTTTTATGTTTATCTAATAACTTAGAAATTAAAAATAACAATCCAATAAATTTAGGAAAATATAAGAATAATTTCAACATTGCTTGTAAATTTTACATCAATTCAATTTTAACCATGAACATATATAACTAAATATAAGAATTGCTTCAATTTTAAAGAGCATGTATTTGATGAAACCTCTAAATTACTATACAGTATATACTTATTAAGATAGCATAACTTTATAGTGAATTTAATGAAAATTTTAAAATTACATATACATTTATATGTTTGCAAATTCATATTTTATAAGTAATAAAAATATCTAATCTATGTTTCAATATATTCTATTTACTGCTTTACATAGTCATCAGACATTAATGAGAGAGTGTTTTTTTAATTGTATTTAAATTGTACATTTTTTTTCTGTTGTTATTAAAAATCTAAATATTTGTATTCATATTATGACATTTATATAAAAATGACTTTATTTCCTACATAAAATTAAAGCAATGCATTGGATAATTTTAGAATAAAGATATTGAAAATCACTAAACAAAAATGTGCATATATCTAAGGATATTGACATGTTATTATGTTTCAGCAATTATGCTTTAAAAATATTGTAATAAAGCATTAGAATCATTTATAGTATTTATTATTTGGTTAAATAAATCTAGGCATTAGTCATTTTATGTGTAAAAATTTCTGATGTTATACATTCTATAAATATTATTTATTCATAAAACACAAAAAATATAAAAAATCCAATAATGATTACATATAAATATGATAATCAAATTTTACACTTTATATAATTTAAAGTTTTTCTAAGTTTGATATGCTTTTTAGAGACATGATTATATAAACCGAGAAAATTATATTGAGATGGTGTTGAAATCTTAAGAAAAAGTGCTAGTTCATGCAGTATTGATATTATTTAGCAAATACTACAAAATTTGAAAGTTATTAAATTAGCTAGTGTTAAATTATCTTATGCTACTATAAATCACAATGATATAAATAGCTCCAATTGTCCTAAAAACTGATCTATGTGTTATGTTTATGAAATTTCTATTGAACATTAGCTGTTTTATTCTGAGAATGCAAATGATTTTAAAAATGTTGTTCAACTACTTATTTGATAAGTTTAAATTACAATTGTATGATTTCATCAGTTAATCTGAAACTTGCTCTCACTATTGCCGGGTCAATATCTTTAAGAATGGTGAAATGTTACATTTAGGAAATGATCAAGAATAATTCCAGTATATTTAGTAAATCTTTCAAGAATCATTTCTTCTATGAATATTATATAGAGTAATATTTAACTGGTGAACATAAGACAGCAGAAAACATTTGTAGTTATCATAAGTGAGATCAATTAGCAAAAAAATTATCTCTAAGAGCTATATATCAAAATAATAGTTTAAATAAATATTAATATACACAAAGATCATTGTATATTTTTTGAAAAAAAAATCATTAATCATTTAAAAACTCAAAAAGTACATGAAAGACATTTTGTATCTCTTTTTTATACACATAAAGCTTGAATTCTTATTAATTTGACTTGTAAAAATGAGCATATTAATTTTGGCAATGAAATATAGGTTAATATGTATTAAACTTATTTTTAAAAGGGTTAACTGGGTTAACTTTGTGACCAATACTGTATGTAAAAATTTTAAACTTAATACATTTTTATATCCAATTTTCCAAAAAAAAATTTATGGCAGTATGAAGAAGAGCTTCATCCTACTTTACAATTATCTACTGCAAACTTGACTAATCAATAGACACCAAAGAGTATAAGATTATAAAATATCTATCTTAAGTCAGATCAATCTCTGGCAAAAAGCTAGGATTCAGTGTTGAAACTAATACATTTAAATATCTAACAAGCACTTTTTACTTTTTTGTACTATTGAAGCTAATATACCTGAAATTTTAAAAACACTTACAAAGTTCCAAAGCAAAACCAAAATTAATTTCATATATAAGTTTGAGAAGTCAGTCTACAATAACTATATTTATATATATCATGATCATCATTTTCAGATATTATTGATGATATGAAGGTCTCTCCAAGTTTAATCTATCTTTATATATATATATATATATTGTACCCTCACTAAATGAAAACTAAGATTGACTTTCCAGCTAGTTGTGATATAACTATACTACACTACCGTCGAGTTACATAAACAATGACTATTACGACAATTAAGATTAGAACCAGCTCAAGATACACCACTAACATACAATATCTAATAAAGTCAATATTTTCTAATAATTAGCTATGAGAAACTTATTAAATTAAAACATAATAAAACTTATGTTCACAATAAAAAATTAGGGTTCCAACTAGAATACTCAACTCATTCATTTTGCTAATACATTTAATTTATGACTAGCTCATTATTATAAATAAAATATGGTTTGATTAAAAGAAATGAGATTATGAAACTCTTTACATGAGACATTCAGTAAGGTAAAATGGCTTAAATATTGAGAATACATCCCTAAAGATACATTCCCAATGGCATAAGAATTTTATCTCTATTCAAATAATATAACAAAACTATATAGTAATATTCCCATATTTTTAAACACACATTTAATAATCCTAACATAGGATTTACAAATTTATTATAGAAATAACAATAAATTAATTACTACTCCATTAATAAAAAATACTAATTGAAAACTTAGCATCAACTAATAATTCTTATTCATCATTGTTTAATACAAATTTTAGAATTCTTTTAAAAGTAATCTCAGGTTCATTTCTAACACTAATAATAAAACAAATTAATTAAAACCCTGTACTTAAATACGATGAGGGATTTTACATAATATCTAACTACCCTTACAAAAATAATAACAATAAGCAACTAGAATATCTCAAATGACTCTTAACATTAAATCTATTTAAAAATTAATGTTTAGCAGTAAAACATAAATCCTGAAAAAATATTGTATAATCTTTTATTTATTCATGTGGCATATGTAACATATAATATATTTTAATATAGTGTCAATATTAAGTATCTAAAATTGGTATTAGATCATTTTAAAATATTCACCAATGATTACTATAGTAATAATAACAATTATATACTTTATTACTCAAACATGTGTAATAATAATATTCTAAGTGATTTTTATAAATCATGTGCAAACAAGTAATGTTTAAAACCATTAATCTTTATGGATCATGCATGTGGAATGAAGAATCAATGAAAAACATTTACACAAATTAAGCTCTCAAGAAAAAATTAATTAAAAAAATAATAATAATTTTATTATAGTTGAACAAGATTATAGCTATTATATAATAAAATGTAAAAAATTGAAAAAATAGTTACAAACAGTAGTATAAAAATTAACATTATTTAAAATTAAAATATTTATACAATAAATATTACAAGTAAATAAAAAAAATAAGATAGCCTTCATTCCAACTACCAAAAATAAAATAAATCTTACAGTAATAATGAGAATATATTATTTTTATTTAATAAAAAAAAATAACATTCTATTGCATTGTGATGGAAAGATAATAACAATAAATATCCCAATTTCTAAACTTAATGCTACATTTATAATATCTTTAAAAAAATTATTACGTAGTTCTTAAGTACAAGTTTAGATTTAAAATACACCTATCTAAACTCAACACAAAATAAAATATTTTAAAATACCCCCTTTGAAGTTCAGCAAAGCATTATCATAATATTTTTACTATGTTCAAGTATGTTATATCAGAAAATTTAAATAAAGAAAAATTTATTAATACCTACCTTTGCAAATTAACTGCTTATGGAAAAAAATACGTAAAATATAACTTCATGAGTTTTGTCTATTTTAAATAGGTTTATATTCCTTATTGCAAACTTTAAAAAAAATCTATTAACAAATTATATTGCTTGATATTTTATTTTTCATTTATTTTTTATATTTTACATTCATCATAGCATTCAAATCCTTATTTTATTGCTCTCTCTCTCTCCTTTATTACAATTCAAATATGCAATTTATTTGAGTTTAATGATCTCTAATATTTATAATATTTGTGGAAATACTAGTTATTCCTCTCCTATTTCTATAATATGTCAAGCATTAAATATTTTAATATTTGTGATAGAAATTTATTTATATATATATCTCATTTTGCCTTCACGTAAAGTTTAGTCATTATATTACCATGTTTTAAAAACTATCCTCTATGATGTGATTCCAGTGGTGATAGACAGTGATTATAGTGTGGGATATGAAATAACAATAATAACTCAAACGAGTAAGAAAACTTTATCATAGATACAGTGTTAAAAATTAAAGGTCCATATTTATTAGATAACTAAAATTCATGTCATAGCTTTATTTCAGCTTTTATTGACTATAAAAAAAAGCAATTGTCCATGAAAAATACTATATAGTCCTGTGATAGCTATATATTTAATAAATTCAAATTGTGACAATATAGCTCACATAGAACATCCTTTCAAATATATCCCTAAACACCTAGGATTTCATACAATTACTCTCCTGACCACCATCCTATATCTTCCACATACTGAATAACTTTATTAGCATCATAAAAATATTCAAGCCACATTACAAAATAATTTCCAAACCACTTTACTAAAAAAACAACAAAGATCTAGATTCATTTCAAGATGGTTTTAAAAAGTGTTTAAAAGCACAAATGATCTTAATAAGACATACATCAATATATATTTATTCATTTGTTAACAATCCTACCAAATTTCAAGACAGAAAATCATCTTTTGGCCAATTCACTCCCTGGTGAATTTTTTCATAAGTATTATGTGTTAAAATGCCTTAAAATAGTATATTTTATTATATAAAATTTCACCCAAAAATTTTGCACTAAAAGATGCAAAATTCAAAATTCCTGCTCTTACAATAGACATAAGCCCCTGACATGTTCATCCATTGTCTATTGCCAAGACTGTAAAATGTTTGCTATTTTATGACATTGTTATTCCAATGATGCAAAAACATGTTTATTTGCAAATTTATTACAGTTTTAAATTTTTTTAATAATAATTTATACTATATTTATTAGATATCAAGAAATATAAATTATTAATAATTTATTTTTTTCTAGCAATGGACTGAAGTCTATCTACCATGTAAAACATCAGCCATTTCACTTTAGTATTTAATTTTACAGGCACTATCACTTTCTCCACAAATATTAATTTTATTACCATTGATGTCTATAGCCATCACCTTTGTATTTTGAATTTTCATCATCTTCTTTCACTTTCCATTTATTTTAATCCAATCTTGGTTAGACATCAGCAACAAACCAGCTCTGCTGTCCACTTCCATTGATACTGTTTGCCTGAAAATATATTCATTCAATATTATGTGGTCGATTTTTTCATCATTCAGCATTTTTATATTAACATTCATATATTCTAATTTCCCCCTAGATTTGTTATTCATTTTTTGGTTGTTATTAACTCTGCTCTCCTTAAAATACCAGATAGCTGTTAAATAAGTTTTTTTATCAGTTTCTGCATGCATCACATCTGCATTTACAGTTATTTCTCAAATATCTGGGTTTACTGCAACAATATCACTTTTATTCTTTTCTAACACTACAGGGGTTTTAAATATTTTTCCTTGCTTTTTGTTTTATATGTGATATTTTCTCAAACTGTTATGGTTTTACATAAAAAGATAAATTATTTTGTACAGCTTCTTTTTCAATACATTTCTTCATAGCCTGCTTATAAATTAGATCAGGGACACTCACAATACTTTCCTAAAACTCTTGTCCACAATGCCATATAGGAGTTGTTCTAATAATGAATCATTTATTTCAGGACTAAACTCAATCTTTAGTCAACTCCCTTAAAGCTTTTCATATGGTAACTGCTTCATGTTTCACTATCTGTCATGCTATAATTTAGATATTCCCATAGTAAAATATCCATGTAATATTTCTATAACTTCTTTATATTCCTTTGATCATTTGGGATTTGATAATCTATTCACATGCTGTTTAACATCTTAGCCTGTAAAATAGAGAAGTATTGCCATCCCCAAATGCTCATCTTCTATTTTATTAATGAACATCTAGTATTCTACATGCTCTGTGTAGCTTATGCCCACATTTTTTATATTAAATTCCCAAATCATAGTATTTATTACCATCATTTTCTGTTATGTATTGGAAGTTCTATGCTGTTCATGACTGTACCAGCTGCTATGTCATAAAAGTCTCTAAGACCAATCAGGTAGCAATATAAATAATATACATAGAAATATATCATCATCATTGACAAACACTATTAAACCACTGCAGAATGAAGGTCTCTCCAAGTTCAATCTATCTACTGATCTACATTTTTTCTCCACATTACCCCTGCACATTTCCTTATTTCATCTATTCATATCACAAGTACTCTCTTTCTAGATCTTTTACAATCTCTTGGAATCAAATTTAAGATTTTAATTATCTACCTATTAACTCATCTAGCAATATATCATCATCATTGGCAACCATTGTCAATCCACTGCAGGATGAAGGTCTCTCCAAATTCAATCTATATTTTCCAATCTCTATTCTCTTTTCTCCACATCACCATTGCACATTTCCTTATTTCATTCTTTCATCTTATATATGATCTCTTTCTAGGTCTTTTACAATATCTTGGATTCCAATTTAAGATTTTAATTATTCATCTATTATTCCTTCTAGCAATATGTTGAGCATAACTCCACTTCAGTCTCATAACTTTTTCAATGATGTTCAGTAACATCTGTTTGTCCTCTCACCCATATATTTGTTTTCCATCACTTGTTATTTCTAACACATCTCTCCTTACTTCTTTGAATAGTTCAAAGTCTCTGTATTGCTTTTCTATTAAGAGCATAAGACTCAGATTTATAAGTAAGAACTGGTAAACCACATTTATTAAAAACCATTTTCAAAAACATAACCATATTTTCTTTTAATATTATGTTATTTCTACTAAAAGTATTCCATCCAAGTTTAATTCTATGATTAATTTTATCCATTATGTTTCCATCCATCTGTAATAATAATTGGTCCAAGATATTTGCAGTTAACTTCTAAACCATCATTATCAATCTTTGTTTTCATCAGTCTTTTTAACTTTTACATACTTTCTTACTTTCATCTGATAACTCTTGCAATATTTTCTAAAGCATTATTTCCAAGAGCAATTGCATTATCTGCAAAATCTAGATGACTTAAATAATCTCCAATTACTTTAATCCTCTTAATTTCTCATTTTAATCAACAAAATACTTCTTGCAAAACTGCAGTAAGAACTGGAGATATGAGGTTACTCTATCATATACCCGCCTCAATATTAATCTTCCTAGTATCATTTTGTAATCTAATTATTGATGGATACAATTTTATATTCTTCAGAATATGACAGTATTCTGGGTCTACACCTCGATGAAAAAATGTTTAAATCACTGAAGAAATGCTTATAGAATCAGATGTCTTTTTATAATCTACAAATACCAAAGCAAAAAGGGAACTCTCATACTGACTGGTCATTTCTATAGCTTTTCTCACTACTTGGATATGATTTACTGCACTAAAATCAATTTTAAATCCAGCTTGTTCTTTTGATTGGTTAAGATCCAAAGTTCACTGTAAATGATTTGTAATTATCTTGATAAAATTTTTGTATAGAATTAATAAAAGACTGATACATAGAAATATAAATTTAAAATTTATATATTAAATGTTATTTAATTGTTAAAATCGAGGTGTTAAAAGATAAATGCGGTCCCCAACCTTGTATAATTGACTATGAGTTTAATAACTTTTAAGTGCTGTATTTCATCAGGATGATAAATTAATTTCACCCTGAATTAGAATTGTGTTGACAAAGGTATGTGTATAAACATCAAAGCTCCCAGGAAAAGGTGGATTCATTCTATTCTTGATCTTTTGTTCAAAATTTAGAATGTTTTTAATTCATGACCTGTGGGAGGATAATTTATTCCTTTTGTTTATATATAACAATATTTATTTAATAACAATAATGAGATAAAACAATATAAAAATATAATAAATCATAAATATAAATAAGTTATAAATCATTCTCAGATGAAATAGTCTTCTTTCACATCAGGAGTAATCTTATACATTTGTGCCTCCAAATCAATTGTCTTTTGAAACACAAATGAAAATATTTTAACAAATACAGATAGACTTTTGTTGTAACTAACTTTTAGTCATTTAAATATCTATTACAGATGATATTTATATACAAATAAACTATTAAAATTTTGTAATATAAATGCTTGCCTTGGCACACACAATTCACATATTTGTTTTAACCATTTCTGCTACTAACTTTTTTCTTGTGGTTTAGTTAATCTTCTGTTAATTAATCTTTGCTAATAATAAGCATATCTATATATGAGCAAGTACTTCTCATTTACTGTTATTCTATTTTAGACTAATCACTGTTGTCAGTCTATTAGTCATCTATCATTGATCACTCTGTCGATTTCTTACCATTCTAATCCCACATTTGTCCTTCTATGTGGTGCGTTTACATATACTCTCTAATTTGTATGCAAATGCATTTATTTGAATACACATTCTATTTCAATTAAATCTGAGTACTTATTGCATTAGTTTGGCACTGATGAAAATCACCAGTAACAAGCATGTTATATAACTATTGAATTAAAGACATTTACAATCATTTAAACAAAAAAAAGTAAATATATATGTATATTATTTTTTGGTTTGTTTTATCACTTGTAATAAAGATACATTGGTATATTCCTGCTACGATGTATTATTTCTCTGGTGATATATTATTGTAAGTTTGCAATATGTTTAAAATAATGCCTCAGAATGAAGGTGTGGACAAAGTTAATTGATAAAATTTATCCACAGTTACCATGGTATTATTTTAAAGATATCGCAAACTTAGACTAATACATCACCAGGAATAATATATCATCACATGATCACCATTTCTTATGCTTGCTCTTAACTGTTATTAAAACAGTCAAAACTCTCTATACGTATTGCCACTCAATGCAAGCCAGAATAATCAATGGATTTCAGAAAGCTTACGCATAAAATCCCCATCTAGTGCATACTCATCCAATATGCCCAGACTAGTTTCTGGCTTGTGGCCTTTGTGAGTGAGGAGCTTTGGATCTGAGAACACTGCACCTAGATCTTAGGATCTAATGCAACCCTCCAGCAGTCACATTTTATTTCTACTTAACTACAAAACTATGAGACTTAAATTGAAAACACTATAATATTTTCAATCCAAGCTTATCAGCTTATGACTATATAAGCTGATAAGCTTGGATTGAAAATATTATAGTGTTTTCAATTTAAGTCTCATAGTTTTGTAGTTAAATAAAGATAAATAAGTTGATAGTGTTTTCAATTTAAGTCTCGTAATTTTGTGGGCTGCTGGAAGGTTGCATTAGATCCTAAGATCTAGGTGCAGTACTCTCAGATCCAAGGCTCCTCACTGACAAAGACCACAAGTCAGAAACTAGTCTGGGGATATTAGATGAATAGGCACTAGATGGGGATTTTATGCACAAGCCTTCTGGAATCCATTGATTACTCTGGCTTGCACTGAGTGGCAATACATATAGAGAGTTTTGCTTGTTTTAATAATATATAATACTACATGTAATATAAAATTTCAAATCTAAAAGAAAAAGAAGATATATTCAGTATGAAAAAAAAACCCCACATATTACGATCCTAAATAAAAACAGGTACTTGTGACTTTTTAATCCTTTCCCTTCCCTCCATAATGTGGCACTTTGTGCCATCATAAGTACCCAGCACATGTAATCACCAAACCTCAAATCTAAAAAAACTTGCACGCATCTTATTTGATTAGTGGAGAGATATATTCATTATGAAAAAAGGAGAAATATAAAGAAAAAAAACTCTGAAACGTTTTTGAAATAGGAACAGCATCAAAGTTTTAGCTGGAAGTTTAACGTTATATTTAAATTTAAAAAAAAAAAAAAAAGATTTATAAAGTTTTGATAAAAAAAAAAAAAAACACAAATAAATATAAAGTTTTAGCTGTAAATGTATATTTTTAAATATAAAACATATTAATTACAAATGATGTGAGTGACAAATTATATTGTGGTGAGTAAAAAAGTTACCGTGCAAACTGAACCATTTAACATCTTCTAAAATTGGAAGGAAAGTGCCAGTTTATGTGTCATGGATTAATCGCGCCAGGAATTTTAGTTGACTAGCATCATAAACGGAAACTTTGAATAAATATTACCATATGCATACGTCACCGGAGTAATATGTCATAGCAGGAATCATACCAAAGTACAGTATATAATAAATTTATAGAGTTAAAAGTTTACTTGGTGGAAGGTCACTTCTCACAAATTTTCAGTAAATAAAGTTATAGGTAGGCATTTTTAAAAATAAATCTTTATAAGTTTACTTACTAAAAGATATGTTACAAAAAATATAAATAAAGTTGTAATTAATAATTTACAAAGCGCATACTCATTACGTAAGTAGACGTTTATTTCATTTCCATTAAATAAAATTATAGGGTTGTTATTTTTCCAAATAAATATTTAATTGATCGATTAAGTTTGTCAGGAAGTTATTTTCTAGATCTGTAGATTATAAAATTATTGCGGACTAATACGTAGTAATTGGGATAATCTCTTTATAGATTTTCTAGAATAGTTTTCTACAATAATGTCTTAGTAGAGAAGAAATCCGTGCGTAGTTACAAAAAATAATATTTTTATACACACAGACATCCCAGATAGTGACTTTTTTTTTTGAATTTGTAATCGTGGAATGAATAATAATTTTTATGTATATTTAATATGTGCACAAACTGAATTTGAATTAAAAAATAATGCGCCATAATATTGTATAAATAAAATTGAAAAGCATTCTTTTACAATTCATATCTAAAATGTTTATAAAGTTTTTTTCTTTTTCGTTTTCATTTATATTTCCTTTATTTAAAAAAAAAAAAATGAAGTGAAGGGGAGTTTATTTTTAGAATTTACATTACTAGAAAAAATTTAATACGCATAGAAATCTTAACTTGAGTAAACTAAGAGTAAAAATAAAAATATACATTCTTGATGAGAATAGGAGTGATTCTTGTTTGCATTATTTTTTTTATTATTTAATCAGGATTTACCTAGATATTAATAAGTGTGTACATAAAAATATTTGATAAATTTAAAATTTGAAAGCAATAAAGAATTGTTAAACTGAGTTATCAAAAGTTTCTAAAAACAAAATAGCTTTTTTATTATGAATTCATATCTTGTGAGAATGGATTTGGAAAATATTGATGCTATATCTAAACATTTTTTTCTATTAATTGATTCAATTTTTTATCTTATGTTTGTTTCTCTCATACTGAAATACCAGTGTTCCATTTTATAAACAAGGATGATATATTTTTTATTGCATTCTATTTTGTCTGACTTTTTTCTGTTTATTTTTTAAATTAATGTCCTATTAATAATATTTATTTTGCACGACAATGAGATAGGATAATAAAATTTAGATAATAATGGGTTAAAAGTTAATTAATGATAAAAAACTAAATATATTTTGCAAACACTGAAAACGTGTAGTAAACATTGATTGCTGTAAAATTATTGGCACGCATTTTATAAAGATTTTTAATATTGCTATATGATTCCAATATGAGTTAAGTAGCTTTTAATTTTTGTTTTTTCTATTAATTGTTATTAAAAAAATATTGTTATAAAAAGATGCTTTACTTCTACATTAATATTTGGGTAAGATATAAGTACAAATTAACTGGTTATTGGTATTATAGGTCATTTTGAGATGAGGTAGAATATCTTAAAAAATAGATTATTTTCATAAAAGGTTTGATTAACCTATATTAGATAAAAAAAATTCTAGTATTTGAAAATGTTTAAATATTAAAAATATCTTACAAGATATAAACTGATATTAATTTAGCTTTATTTTTTAGTAAAAAGTGTAAAGATAATAGGCGCAGTTTATACATATATTGTATTTTTATTGGGAGTTTGTGTTGATAGAAATACCTTATTATTTCGAATTTAAACCATAGCCGGATTTTAAAATTGGAAAAAAAAATAGAAATGATTTTATAATAGATATTGAAAAATAATAAACGTTTTTATTCACTTAAATAGAAACTAAAAAAAAGATGCAAACTTGAAATCCTGAATAAACTCATCAGCAATTGTAACACTATGCACTGCAGTAAGATTTTAAAATTAGAAAATAATTTAAAACCGATTTTATAATGGATATTTAGATTGGCTAAAGTAATAGACCACATAGATATCATTTCATTTTATTTATTATTGTAAAAATTTCTGTATAAATCTATAAAAATCACCACAACAAATCTTTAATTTGCACTTTTACAAAGAATGTAAATTCCAATACATTTATAATGAACAATTTCAGTGTTATCTATTTAATTCTATGAGGATTATCTCATTGAAACTTTCTAAAAATCTAATAACTAATTCATATTTCTTTGCAAATAATATTTCTACTATTCTAATCTTTTTTTCATCTGATTGAAATCTTGAAGGGCATTCAGCTTACAATAGATATTTCCAAAATATTATAAATGGAAGTCTCACTCCCATATCTTTAATTCTTTCATCTAATGATAGTTTGGCAAGATATTTTGCAATTTACTAACTAATTTTTATATAGTAATCTTCAAACTTCATATTTTTCATTGTTTATAAAACAAACATTGCAACAATTCACAATTAGATTGAATTCATTTCTTTAAATGTTAATGCGGTATTATGCAAAATGATCTATTAATTGATATGGTAAATGAAAATCTCTCTCAAAAATCTGAAATGAAATCCAGTTCAAGAGGCTATTTAATTAAATATTAATTTTACATTTTAAATATTTTTTAAAATATATTTATGATCTAAACATGATATCTCTACAACTTCATCATATCTCAACTCATTCATCTATCTATTAACATTACAAAACAAAATGTATACTCTCTATTAACTTAAACTTCAATCATGTAAATAACTAACAGCAATTCTTTCTTTCAATTACTGATATTATTTATTGTCAAAAATGTAAGCTAAACATGACACTAAACAATGAGGATTGCCAATTCCTCAACAAGCTTTGTGATAAATGCTTAGCCAGAGCCAGCACTTAAAATATCTCTGTCAGGAACCCCCTCCCCAACCCCTGACTATGGTTTTGTGCTTTGGCACTCCTCAGAGAGATGCCAGGGTAGGTTCAGACATTAGATCTAAAAATACCAACCCAAAAGCCAAGCACTTATCTAAAAGTTATCTATTGAGTGGAAAATCTGAAATTTTCAGACCCCTACATGTCTTCAAATCCAGCTATCCAACTCAAATAGCTATATGGGACTGATAGATCGTCAACCATACCATATATTACTAGTCTTAGCAATATAACATTGACATGTAGATGTCTGAAAATTTCAGATTTTCCACTCAATAGATGACTTTTAGATAAGTGCTTGGCTTTGGGTTGGTATTTTTAGATCTACCATCTGAACTTACCCTGGCACCCCTCTGAGGTGTGCCAAAGCATGAAACCATGGTTAGGGGTTTGGGGGGAGGTTTCCTGACAGAGATATTTTAAGTGCTGGCTCTGGCTAAGCATTTCTCGCAAAGCTTGTTGAGAAATTGGCAATCCTCATTGTTTATAACTTATAAGCTTAGAAGAATAGGGTCATGTGATCTATGACTTTTATTTTGACTATTTATAAACATAACACTGTCTTATTTTACCATTATAACTGTCACATTCATTCTCAATCCCCTTTAACAAATTTAATGCATACTCATGTAAGTGCTATAACATCATATAATCTTTTTTGCCTTTACAAACTTAAAATAATAGTTTACTATTTTCTTAAAATTTTATTTGACAATTAATAAAGAATAACTTGTTAAAATAGTTGCTAGGATTCTGCTACAATATATGCAACTCATTGTTATAGCTTGAGCTACATTATTTAGATGATAGATAGTCAATGAAAGGAGCTCAATAACTGTATAAGTAATTTTTAGAGTGATTTTGACTATTAACTTTTGGACAAATCAAGTTTTGCTTATGAAAGAAGTTCCATGAAAGGTTTACAAATTTTTTAATCAGTATTAATCCACTACTTAATGTTTCTGTTCACCATTTATTTTTATGTAAATCTAGATAAAATGCTTTTCTTAGAATTTATCACTCAGAATTGACTCTCATGGATTATTTTCTCATAAAAAGAAAATGTATTGCTAACAATTTATTACTAAAAGATATTCTTAATAAAATTCTTCCATTTTCTTGCTGATATCATCTTTTAATAAGTCAACAGCAAGGAAATATTTTCCAGATTGTTTATTAATAAACTTTTATCAACAACATCCCATGATTTAATATGCTTCTAAAATAATTTATTTTCACTCTGTTCTAGATCCATCTATTATAAGCTTGAATAATAAATGGAGATGAGATGATATATAATTATAAAATTTTCAATTTTCTGAGATTTATCTTCATCAGTGAAGATTATGATTCAAAGGTGGATCTCATGTATCTAACAGTCATAATTTATTTCTTTAAAAAAGATAATAAAGAAACATGTTCAAACACAGGCTAATTTTAACTGGTGTCCATTTTTCTCAAACTTATTATAGATGATTCTAGAATAGGATGAGGATAATTGTTCTAACAGGCATATGAAAAAGCATATAAAATTTCATAATTAATATTAATCTTCTTAGCCAAAATATAGAAGTAACCTACAGTTATTATAAAATGATAGTTTAAGTAGAATTCAAAATATAGCTATTTTAAAAAAAAATTAAATTTATGTTATTTTCTAATATGTAATTGTGATTTTATAGTTAGTAGGAGTTCAAACTCAGTAAATAGAAGCTTGTAAAGATGTATTAAATAGTCAAAAGTTATTTTAATATAAGTTAAATAATAAAATAATATATTGTTTAAAAGATAAAATTAATTTTTATTTATTATATTCAATAGATACTATAACAATATAATAGTTTAATTTTAGTAATAAATATTTTATATAATGTATTTAAAATAATTATTTTGCTTAAAGTATTATTTAGATAATAAATAATTAATATTAATCTGGAATGTTCTGAAAGTGTCAATGATTAAAGGTGGTTGTGTTGGTGTGTGAGCTTTCAGAAGTTAGGAAAAGAAAATTTTGATTTCTAGCTTGTTAATAAAATTAGACACATTGTAAATGTTGCACAAAATAAGTTTAAAGATAATGTTTTAAAAAAATAACAGTTAAAATTATTATTGTTGTTTAAATATAATATTTTGTTTTAAAATTAATATTTTAGGGTTATTAAAATATTTAAATTATTGTAATAAAGGTATTTAATGTTTTAATAAAAGTACTTAATATTTATAAGTGCTAAATAATTTAATATATTATTTTTAAAAATGATGGCTCATAGTTTTAAATCTTAATTTTAAAGATAAAATTAATTTAGTTTATATAAATGAAAAAGTGTTTTAAAAGCAGAATTAACCATTGAAATTACTAGATTAAATCAGTACCAAAAGGAGATGTTCAATCAAGTCTAAACAGTGCAATTTGAATTTATTAGTACAGTTTAGTGTGAAATTGATAATTTTGAATGTTCAATTTAATCAAAAACATCTAAAAACCTTTATTATTTTATCACAACAAGAACTTGTAGTATAAATCTGAATCTTCACATTTGATATCTTCTATTATAACTAATTATGACATTTTACCTGATACAACATCACTCTCCTCATCATTTCACCATCTTTTATTTATAATAAACACTATTCTATTCTGTCCATTTTGTAAAGGATCTTTTTCACAAAATTTGACAAATGTCCCATTTAATATTAGATAGCTTTTCAAATTCATGCAGTCTTCTTTCAGTTAACATATCTGCAATTGTATCTAAATAAAGGATCATTATTCAATGGCAGTCTGTGTCTGTAACCAAATGAAGGTCACATTATTTTTGTCTAATGAGCTGTAAATATAAAAGTGGATCATCATTTGCAAATATATGAACTAATTTAGTTCACAAAAAAAAAAAAAATTACTTATGACTCAATTAAGCACTATGACACATATGAGAAAAACCATGCTGTTTTTTTAAATCTTCAATTCAGAAACAAAAGCCAGTATGTACTCTCACTATATGGTTAGTGCAAATTGGTAAACAACCCACTCATATTTATTTAGTCTGTAAATAATCACATGTTCATAATTGTTACAATTACAGGAATTTACAATGTTAGGATCAAACATTATTCTACTCCTTTTCTTTATGATTTCAAAGGGAAATCAAAGATCCTCTCTTTTTAATTAATAGTAAACTCCTTTTTATAACTAATGGTTATCGGTAAACGTAATTATAATGAAAATAACTTTATTATTAAGCAAAAACATTATTAAGACATTTTATATATAATTAAATAAAAAACTTTATGCCAAATTAAAAAAAAATTCTCAATTTTTTTTTTTAAACTTGAACTCTGTTAAATATATAGTGACTGGGGAAAATGTAACTCTCGAAACATTTTATAACTCTTAATAATTTTATAAAATCTCAGAAATTTGTAATACTAAAAAAAAATTTTAATTAATTTTATAAAGGTTAATAAAACATTTTAATTAATTAAAATGAAGTTTGTTGTTACACAATCTTTTTAAAAATTGCAAAATTAAATACTTTACAATTAAAATACCATTAGCTTTAAAAAATAATTTAAAAGTTATTTAATTTAGATTGTATATATTGATACAGTTATATAATAAGCCTGTATTTCAGTTATTATATAATAGAGATGTCTGCCCATCCCTTGTATATATATTAAATGGATTATGTCCTGTACACGAGGGATCAGATTGGCTTTAGGTCAACATGGCTGTGACAAGAAACTCGGCCTCAGGGTGGCCTTTGAGCGTTCCATCATCAGATTTTCAATTGGATGGGTAGTTGAAGAGTTGGAATATGGAGTGGATTGAAGCTTGCCCATTAAAGTATGAAGATTGGCTATTTTTTATATGTATCTGAGCACTAATTGCATATATGCGTAGAGATGATAATCTGGACCAACTGATGATTGCTGGTTTAGTATGAAATACTGATATTGGTGATTATTTATCTTTTCGACATATATGTGTTCAAGTGTATCAATGATATGAGATAGAGTGGTGAATGGTAGGTCGTGTGAAAGTCTGTGCTCATATACCCTATATATTACATATATTGATACAGGTATATAATAAGTCTGTATTTCAGTTATTAATTTAGATTGCTAATTGAACAAAAAAGTAATAAATAATAATCCGTCTGTCAAATTAAAACCATAACATAAAAAAATAGATAAATAAATTATAATTTTTATCTGCTACAAAAGCAAGTAGCATTATTTTAGACTTTAATCTGCAATGCATAAAAACGTGTATTTTAAATCAAAGGGTTCTCCAAGAACAAATTTCTGTATGATTTTTTTAACCTTTAATTTAATTATGAAAATGCTTGTTGAAATTGATAAAATTTATGTAATTTGTAAGTTATTATATATATTTTCAATAGCAAAAGATGAAAAGGAAATTAATATAATATCATCATCATCAACAACCATTATCAATCCACTGCAAGATGGTCTCTCCAAGTTCAATCCATCTTCTCGATCTTTAGCTTCTCTTCTCCATATCATCCCTGTGCACTTTCTTATTTCATCCATCCATCTAACATGTGGTCTCTTTCTGGGTCTTTTACAAGCTCTTGGAATCCAGTTTAAGATTTCAATTGTCCATCTATTATCATCTCTTCTAGCAATCTGTTCAGCCCAACTCCACTTTAATCTTTTAATTTTTTCAATGAGGTCACTAACACTTGTTTGTTCTCTTACCCATACATTGCAATTTTGATCTCTTTTTGTTACTCCCATAATGAATCTCTCCATACTTCTTTGAGTGGTCTGAAGTCTCTGTATTGCTCTTCTATTAAGTGTCCAAGTCTCAGATCCATAAGTAAGAACTGGTAAAACACATTTGTTAAAAACCTTCCTTTTCAAACACATAGGCATATTTCCTTTTAGTATCAAGTTATTTCTACCAAAAGCACTCCAACCAAGTTTAATTCTATGATTAATTTCATCCATTATGTTTCCATCTGTATTAATAATCTGACCAAGGTATTTGTAACTGTTAACTTCTTCTAACTCATCATAATCAATCTTTATTTTCATATTTTGAGAAAATCGATTAAACATTACTTTAGTCTTTTTAACATTTATCTTTAGTCCTACTTTCCTACTTTCATCTGATAACTCCTGCAACATTTCCTGCAGCTCTAAAGCATTATTTGCAAAAACAACTACATCATCTGCAAAATCTAAATGACTTAAATAATCTCCATTTACTTTCACTCCTTTAGCTTCCCATTTTAATCCACAAAATACTTCTTGCAGCACTGCTGTAAAAAGTTTTGGAGATATGGAGTCACCCTGTCTTACACCCTTCTCAATGTTGACTTTCCCAGTATCATTATGTAATCTAATTGTTGCTGTTGCATTTTTATAAATATTCTTTAAAATATGACAATATCCTGGATCTATACCTTGATGATCCAATGCTTTAATCACTGAAGAAATGTTTATAGAATCAAATGCCTTTTCATAATCTACAAATCCAAAACATAATGGCAACTCATATTCATTTGTCCTTTCTATAACTTCTCTCAATACCTGGATATGATCTACTGTACTAAAACCACTTTTAAATCCAGCTTGTTCTCTTGGTTGGTGGAAATCCAATGTTCTCTGTAGATGAGTTGTAATTATCTTGGTAAAAATTTTGTATAAAACTGATAAAAGGCTGATAGGTCTGTAATTTCTAATATCTTCTTTATCACCTTTTTTAAATATTAATACTGCATTCTTCCAATCATCTGAGACATCTTTATCATTTAGACATTTGATATATAACTTTTCTAATAAAAATTATATTTCTTCACCTGCTTCTTTTAATATATCAATTGTAATTCCATCATTACCTGGAACCTTTCCTTTCTTCATATATTTAATTGCATGTCTCACTTCTTCTTTTAAAATTCTGGGCAATTCAGAAGATGTATTATATATAGGAGGTAGTTGTTCTTTATTACGATATAATTCTTGATAAAAGTCTTCTATCCATTTCATGATGTCATCTCTCTTTTTAGTAATAATTCCATCTTTTTTTCTTATTGCAAATATAAATTTTCTACTAATACCAAAATGTTGTTTTACATTCTTGAAACTTTTATTTTTTTCTACAGCTTTCCTTGCTAGTTCACAGTTATACTTTCTTATATCATTTTCAACTATTTAAGCAGTAAAATATTGTTTTCAACTGCTATTAAATAAATTATATATTAAAGTTCATAATATATCTTTAAATAATAGGATACTACAAACTATGTTTAAAGGTTTCAGGCAGCAGCCATGATCCCCAACAACAAGCAAATGTTAACTCTTGGTTGTGATAATCAGAGTATTATATGTTTTCAGTATAAACAAGAAGTCTTCAAACTTTTGTCACGAGGGCCAAATTGTTCATTTCAGTACTTGCAGCGAGCCGTAATTGTTATGTTTATATGTGTATGTTAAAATACATACACATATAAAGCTGGGAAAATGGTTATAAACAATTGTATTATATAGATATATATGGGTATGTTGAAATACATACACATTTAGACTTTAAAAATAAATATAATATTTTTTAATAAAAAGTAAAATTGAAACTTATTGAATCAGTAGATAAAAAAATTGCAGTTTTACTAAAAGATTAATTGCATATAAAAGCGATTTACCCGCTGAAGAAGAAGCTGTAAGTATCAACCAAAAAATTATAATCTGAGGAAAAATAAATTAAATTCTTTAAAAAGAGATAAGAATGGAATTCATCAAAAATTAATTAATAAATAACAATTAAAAATAGATTTTACTTATGCGTGATGCATCTAGAGAGAGAAAATAATATTAGATAATCCTCAGCAGGATCTGAATGCTCAAACAATTAGAAAAGGAATTCTAATGACACTTACTCATTGAAACTATATGCATGCAGATGAACTTGCAACAATACAGTACTGGACACCATCATGTGTTAACTTAGATAGCTTCTACTATGGAAAGATTCACCTTTGAATGTGCCAAAGCAAGTCTAAGAATTTGAACAAGTTTCACTGGTCTTTATTAAAATTTTAGTATGCCTTCAAGTTTATAAGTATTTAAGTTGTAAATAATCTGTTATTATATATAGGTATTCTTATGTTTGTGTTATTTATGTATTAAATCATAATCCCAAGTTGCAGTATTATTATTTTTACCAGGTGAAATTTATATAAGCCCATAACTGTTTGGTGGTGTATGGATTGCTCCTGACTTACCAATTGGTGCAGTCTTAATTCATACCTAACAACAATCTAATAGGGGATTATCCTTTTGATCAAATAAAAGATCACTTGTCTAATTATTTTAGCCTACGTCTCTCTAGCCACATCACCAGACTTCATTTTAGGAATCATCATCAGAGCAGAAATGAAAAAATTAAAGATTATGCCATAGCACCCTGTGATCTTGCAAAAAATTGTGTATGTGGCTCATTTATAGATGAGGCACTCCTCAAGCAATTTCTGTGGAGGATAAAAAGTGGCAGTTTAAGACAAAAATTATTAAATGATAAAACATGGTGTTGTTCATAAATTGGTTCTTGAAAAATCAAGAGAATTCTTAGAGATAAAAGGCAGAGGTAATGTACAAATTGATGTTTGTAAGACATAAACTTGAGAGAAAAGTATTTAGAAATTCAAAAATATTGATATAAAGTGCAGTCGATATTGAAATAATTGAGATAGTGCAAATCTCTCAAGCGCTTATGACTATAACCAGCCAATCAAATCTTAAGCACTGGGACAGAGAATTTAATAGGAAAAGAGCGGTTCCACTCTCTTCTTTACTTGTCTTAATATATATCTAAGCCAGTCCAAAGTACTTATATTTGAAAGCGTGAATCTTAAATGTCATCACACTTAATTCACTGAGTTCAAATTATAAACACACAGCGTGAAATCTTTTGATTTACTATGCAGTAGTTTTTCGATGTTATAAATTTGCAGCAATATATGTAAATAATATTATTTTTATAAAGCGCAGTCGATATTGAAATAATTGAGAGAGTGCAAATCTCTCAAGCGCTTATGACTACAACCAGCCAATCAAATCTTAAGCACTGAGACTGAGGATTTAATAAGAAAAGAGTGGTTCCACTCTCTTTTTTACTTAAGATTTGATTGGCTGGTTGTAGTCATAAGCACCTGAGAGATTTGCACTCTCTCAATTATTTCAAAAATAATGATAGTAGAAATATAACTATTTCTTTGTTTTGTTGTCAAAAAGCCAGCCTTGAAGTCAGTATTTTCACAAAAATGAATGTTGAAAACTCTGAGACAAAAATGATGTGTAAAACAAGAATTGATGAACCTGATAAAGACAGCAACAGCCATAAAGGTATATTTAACAGAAAAGGAAATCAGTCAGCCAGTATAAAAAATACATCAACAACATGTGATAAAATTATAATATAGTAAAAAATATGGAGAAAGCCCACATCTATGGTAGATGATAGTGGAACTGGCTTATCTTTGATTTCAGCATGTGACTGGAGTTCTATAATTACTAATTATAAAAAGCCACCAACAATCGAGAAAATTGAGTTAAAAGCTTTAGATGAAAATGTAATTAAAATCGTTGAATTAAAGCTCGTTAGTAGAATCAACAGTAAAACTTTTCATTTGCTTATATGCAGTTTATGCTTCTATAAACTCACTAGATTGGTTTAAAAAAATGAGCATTAAAACTATGTCAGTTAAAAAGATTGAAATTGAAAATGAAATGAGGGGTAAATTTCTTAAATTGTTTAATGGGATCTGGAAAAAATAAAAACCATTCTTGGGTCACGAGTTATCTCCGAGGCAGTACCTATAAATTTCAAACTGAGTAAGGTCCTGTTTTCTCAGAAAGAAAGAAAAATCCAATTGAATAAATGTGCTAAAGTCACATTGTTCTTAACAGTAAAACAGTAGCTGGTTAGACAAAGGAAGATAATGGTTACCAGTGGATTATAAACCAAATACAGAGAGATTGCCTTTACAAATGTAATTATTTAAAGTTATATTAACACTTCATGTACCATATGGAGATTGTATAACCTTTTGTATATTACGACATATGAAAAAAAAAGAAGAAAATCTAGGTGAATGTCAACAGGCGTTTTAAACTTCATTTATATCAGATGTCCTAGAAATGGTCAGTACTCGTAACATGAGAATGTTATTTTTTTAAATATCCGCTTCTATACACAAATAGAACATAAAGTTTAAGCATTAAAATTTGCAATAAATGTAATAATGTTATTTCTAATGGCTTAATAATGACAATGGAGAACTATATAAGGCTCTTTTTCATTAAAAAAATATTAAGTATTGTAACCTTATATTTTGTTAGAGGAATTAATAAACATAACTATAATCTGTGAAAAATTTTATGGGTTTTCTTTTCATGTTAACTTAAGTAAATCAATCAATACTATTGGTAAAATGGTGATTTGGTTAAAAGTAAATTTTAAAAGTCTCTTATAATATTACTATTATAATAGAGTGGTAGAAAGTTACCCAAAATGTCTTCCAAACAGATTTTATTAACCAAATGTGCAGCAAAAATACATGTATCTCATTTCTTTTTCTTTTCTAAAAAGCAAGTTGATTTTTTTATATATGTGCATAAACACAAAACACAGACACAAAATTGATAAGATAGAAACTACTAAACATCACATGATCACCATCTCTATACTAGCACATAATTGTTGTAAACAAAGGCAAAACTCCATACAGTAGTGCAATCCTGTGCCAAACAGAGTAATCAATGAATGCCAGAAGGCTTGTGCATCAAATCCCTATCTAGTGCCTACTCATCCAATATCCCCAAACTAGTTCTGGCTTGTGGCCATCATGAGTGAGGAGCATTGGATCTGAGAGCACCTCACCGTAGATCTTAGGATCTAATGCAACCCTCCAGCAACCACCTTTTAACTCTACTTTACTACAAAAATATGAAAATGAAATTGAAAACACAATATTTTCAACATAAGCTCAATATCTTATATAGTCATATGGGTCTGAACTCAATTCAGTACCCATACATTTTGGTGTCTTTGGCTCTTAAAAAACCATAGCCACCACTATCCTATTAGACAGGATTGGTGTTAAACCACTAAACATCACATGATCACCATCTCTATATTAGCACATAATTGCTGTAAACAAAGGCAAAACTCTCCATACAGTAGTGCCACTGTGTGCCAAACAGACTAATCAATGGATGCCAGAAGGCTTGTGTTCAGACCCATATGACTATATATAAGCTATTGAGCTTAGATTGAAAATATTATTGTGTTTTCAATTTCATTCTCATAGTTTTGCAGTAAAGTAGAGTTAAAAGGTGGCTGCTGGATGGTTGCATTAGATCCTAAGATCTAGGTGCAGTGCTCTCAGATCCAAGGCTCCTCACTGATGATGGCCACAAGCCAGAAACTAGTCTGGGGATATTGGATGAGTAGGCACTAGATAGGGATTTTATGCACAAGCCTTCTGGCATCCATTGATTACTCTGTTTGGCACAGGATGGCACTACTGTATGGAGAGTTTTGCCTTTGTTTACAACAATTATGTGCTAGTATAGAGATGGTGAGCATGTGATGTTTAGTGGTTTAACACCAATCTTGCCTAATAGGATAGTGGTGGCTATGGTTGTTTAAGAGCCAAAAACATCAAAATGTATGGGTGCTGAATTGAGTTCAGACCCATTTGATTATATAAGCTATTGAGCTTAGATTGAAAATATTATTGGGTTTTCAATTTCATTCTCAAAGTTTTGTAGTGAAGTAGAGTTAAAAAGTGGCTGCTGGAGGGTTGCATTAGACCCTAAGATCTAGGTGCAGTGCTCTCAGATCCAAGGCTCCTCACTGATAATGGCCACAAGCCAGAAACTAGTCTGGGGATATTGGATGAGTAGGCACTAGATAGGGATTTTATGCACAAGTGCCTTCCGGTATCATTTGATTACTCTGTTTGGCACAGGGTGGCTCTACTGTATGGAGAGTTTTGCCTTTGTTTAAGATAGAAACTATACAACATTGGATATTTTAAAACAACTACAGTAAAACATTTTATTGCATTAATCTAATAGTTATATTACAAGAATTGAACAATCAATAAGAAGAACAATAGTTTAACATTCCTTTTGCAAGTATATATGTGCATGCATGAATTTTACTATGATAAAATATATAATCAATTTATAAAATTGCCAATATAAAATGATTAAATGAAATGCATTTTATTGATTAGTTGAATTAAAATTCAGCTAATAAGTTATTTATTAGATAAAATTATTAATAAAAATTTTGAGAATTTTAAAATGTAATCAAACTAAGGTACTGGTTAATTAGCCACTGTACATCACTTGGTGGTGCTTCTTGTCTGCAAAAACAGACCAATATAATGTTACTGGGCCTGCGACTCTTAAAGTATCACCACACAAAGCTGGGCATACTATTTCTGTGCAGACCAAAAATGGCTATTATGATTGTAGTGTTGTATTAGTTGTAGGTTCAGCCGCGTAAACAGCATAATTCTATTTTTGCAGAAAAACAGCACCACCAAGCAATGTAGTGGCTAATTAACCAGTATCCAAACTAATTATTATTGTATAATATTCTGATGTTATAAATTATTTATATGCAAAATTAGCAATTGTATATTTTATTTGTACAATAATTTAAATTAAGATATAATAGTAAATTTTTAATATTTAAGTTTATTTAAAAAAGTGGTGTCTCAAAATTTGCATTTTTGATATTCCCCAAATACTCCAATTTGCCTGCTATTGATTATTGCCAACCAATAGAACAAATTTCACCTATAAAATTTTGAAAAGCAAATAATTCTGGGTGCTATTAGATGATATCATAATCAGATGATAAGAAGCTATGAATATCACCCCCTATCAAAATTTAAGCAATCTGTACTAAATTATATTATATCAAAAACTATATCTAATTAAATTTTAAAATTAGCCATCTTGTTCATTTTCTCCAATATGAAAGAATAAAGGAACTTACTATTCCTTTTCCCTAGTTGGAAAAATGTATCTTTCCATCAGCCTAAATTGATACATTACAACAACAATAAGGATAATCACCAAATGTTACTTACAAGGAAATCAAAATTGAATATTTTAAGTCAGCAATGAAATTTATAGAATTGCTTATAGGATGCTCTACATATAAAATATTTCAAAAATCATTCATCACTTCTCTGAACTTGGAATAACTTGCTTGAAATAACATCGGCACCTCTTTATGGATTGTACAAATTATGATTAACATTCAACATATAATTGTTCATATATGAAAGCTGTTTAAAATCTTAATAAAAAGTGATAAAAATAATTCAATGGATTATTTATTTTCTTCTAGGTCTCATAAGTTAATATGATGACCTGAATTGTAGCTGGAATAAATTCAACTTGCTTAAATTAATGAATTATCAAACCAGTGCATTTAATGTATATGATAAACAATCATTAGCATCTTATTGTCTTATTACTTCCTAAAAAATTAACTTGCTCATTTTATGCAAAACTACAATTATAACATCAACTCAAGAATAATGAGTTTATAATTACTGATACTATAGCCATGAAATATGACAAAGATGTTATAAAGAGTTAAATTACATTTTTCTAGATGGATTAATTGTTACAACCATGCAAGCCAGAATGGTTATTTTATTAATCTGTGCTTCAAATTTTCATTCCTAAATGGATTATTCTATCATGTAGATTTAATGTTAAGTGTATATTATGGAAAATTATTGCCAGTAAAATTTCAATAATTTTTGGATGCTACTTCAAAAGTGTGATATGCCTAAATATAATGCTTTTGAAATATGCATGAAATTTGAGATTAGTTGTTAAAATGATTATCTACTAAATTTTATTCTTAGAATATGGAATTATTTTTTATAATTATTATTGTTGAATTATAATATTAATAAAGTGCTCAAGAGAATGCGGATCTACAAGAATGTACAAGTAACTACCTTATATTATTGATGACATTTAGGTATAAATGTAATGTTTGTTGTTATATTTTGTAAGTTAAATTAATTTACAAGCCCCATACACTCATTATTTAACTTACTTTGTTTTATTTGATCCTATTCTCAGCCTCATGCTATTTGGTTGTGAAACATCCTGAGAAAGTAATTAAATCACCAGGGAATATTTATCTTCATTGTACCTAGTAAAAATCATATATAATTTAATGGTTGCTATACCATGCAACAAAGCACTTTTGTGGTATTAATAATTCTAAACTTCATTTGTTAGTTGAGGTTTGCTTCTGATTAAAATATTGAATCTTTAACAATATAAGCTAGACCAGGAGTCCCCAACCTTTTTGCACTTAAGAGCACATTCTATAATACCGGCCAGGCGGCGGGCACCATTTATTTTTTTCAACCAGATGGCGGTCACCATTTATTTTTTCAATGTAAATTTATAGTTGTATATTGTTAATAATACACAAAATGTACAAAAAAATATTTATTTCAAAAATAAAATTTTAACATATAATTAACGTTTATATTTTTACGCTGTAAAAGTATAGTATGCCCTACAATTTGATTACAATATAATACAATAATTTATAACAAATTTTAAAAATTAAATTTATTTGTACCAGATAAATAATTTTTTATCTTGTTCGGAGAGTGGCGGGCACACGTAAAATGGTCTGCAGGCGCCGTGGTGCCTGTGGGCATAGGGTTGGGGATCCCTGAGCTAGACAATGTAGCCAATTATTCCACTAAGTGATACAATCATCAGATTTTATGAAGTTATGTACTTGTATAGCATTGGCATAACTACTAAGTAAACAATTTGCTTGTTCATTAAAATATTAAGGAACTAGACTGACTTTAAAAATGAGATTGATAGTGGAATAATTGTCACTGTGAAAAATTAAGGACATTGTAAAACTTTCCTATTCACTTGTAAATAATGGCAGGCATTGAATGAATAGTGTACAACTCTTTCCAATTATTTCACACTTTATTGACCATACACATAAGCATAATCATATCTGAATGTTAGATTGTTTAAAAAGAATAAATAATAATATTAGTAATTATTTTTCTGAGAACTTTTGATTATATTAAAAGTATGTTTATTATTGTTCGCTAATATTTTGTTGTTTTGTTTTTATATAATTTATTATTAAATAATAAAGTAATTGTGTTATATTTATAATACAGTTGTCTATCTTTACTGAAATTATCATCCTTTACATATTATGAAAATAAAAGAGTTCATTCTTCCACTTTATTAAATTAGTGTTCTTTATTGAATCCATTTGCATCATTTATTATTTTTATCTCTAATTGTAATATAAAATTTAATAAGATGTGATGAGGTACAACAAAATTCCTTTGATACCATAATCACACCTGGTATAAGTTAATTATAATTTTAATTTTATATTTTGTTAAATAAATAATTCAGTTATATTTAGTTCAGAACCTAAGAGAATTAATTGATTTGATCTTGCCTTTATTCTGGAGATGAATTAATTGCTAGCCATATTTGATTAAACACACTCATTTATTTTAGAGTAAGTCTTTATACATTGTACATTGCAATACAGTCTAAACACTTAAGAACCCATTAAAATTATTTTGGTAAATTCATAAAAGCACCCTAAGGTATTTAATCATAATAATTATACATATTAGAGGAATAAAACATATGTATGTCCATTTTAGTTTACTTTCCATAAAGATACCTCCAATCTCAAATGCTCATCTCAACCCATTGTCTTTTGCACCAATCCAATTGTGATCTAAGCTTTGGATTACAATTAGGTAATTGATTTTTGACACCATAATGTGTGACTGAGAATTTTAATCTCAGTACTATTTAATTTTAAACATATGGTACAAAGCAAATTAAAATGACAAATAGTGTAAAAAAAATGTACCGTATTACTTTGAATTTAACACATTCCTGAATTTAAGAAACAGTAGGATTTTAAGCCCCAAAACATGGGGAAAAAATGATTCCCTAATGTACTTAAATAGGAAACTAATATAAATACAATAAATTCACTTAATTTATTGTGAATTTTCTTCAAATATATGATACTTTCACTTTCTACATCTTTACCTTTCAGTCCTTGAATTCACATCTTCATTACTCCATCAGGTACATCATCTTCAAACCATTTAAATTGCAGCCAAATTTTATAATTTCTTTTTAAATTGATTTTTGTGTAAAGTACATTTTTCTATTAAAATCTGAATCATTCTTCTAAAATAATTTACATTTTTACAAATATTTTCTGAAAAAAATTTAGAACGTGTAAAATAAAATTCTAAAACATTCATTTCAGAATTGTCATCATCAGCAAAATAACATTAAAAAATTCTAAAACATTCATTTTCACCTTAAAAATCAATATGAAAATATGGGAATTGTTAACGTCAGCAAAATAATATTAAAGATTTTAAAACATTCATTTTCACTTTTAAAATCAAAATGAAATCATCAAATTTGTCAAAATTTTGATAGGTGATCTCTTGTAGGAAAATGAACAATCAACCAATCAGCACCTTGGAAGGCAAGCTCTTATCTCATTGTTATATTGATCTGTTAGTTGTAAAATTATTTTAAAAGTTATTTGGTAAACTTTTCTCAATAAAATACCAGCAAAATCTGCAAAATGATATTAAAGTAGCTGTTTGAGAGAGAGTTAAAGTCATTTATACAAGTAGTTTAAAAAAATTGTTGAATAAGATTTAACATGCTATTTTAAACAGAAAACAATCATAATACTATGCGCATGTGTAGCATAAATAAAAAATCCACAGAAATAAGATGTTGAAATTTTTTTGCTTTGAATTTAAGCTACTTGAAGATGTGAAATATGTTTACATTTGTTTAATAGTGCAAATATAATAGATGATAAAAATTATAGATAATAAATATTAGCTAATGATATTTGATTTTAAATAATTTTAACAGGAACGTTAAATTATTTTATTTTAAGAACAGAGTTTATAAATTAATCAATTTCTATACAAGAAATCTTAAATATTATATTATTTAACTATAATAAATTTGAAGTCATATTATTAAAGAAGTTACTGAAAGAGATAAAGATCTAGAAGATTAATTTCAAGTTTAGGATAATACTTTAGTGATTATAATTGGCAAATTTTATGAAGGATAAAAAGAACATAGAGATATAGTAGTACTTTATGGTACATTGTTAATAAACCTTGAATGAACAAATTTTTGTTAGCTATGATATTTTGACGTTATTTATTGGAGAACTATAACGAAATAATGGGAAATATTGAGGAGATGGGAATAAAAGGAGTAAATAAGTTTTGTGATGTGTATACAAATAATGTATTTAAAATTCATTAGAATGAAATTATTAAATGACATATGAAGATGAAGAAAAGATGTTTGTGTCTATTTAGATGATGTTTTATTGTATACATTTAAAATAATAATAATAGTAGTAAATCACTGTTCTTAGTTTATAAATAAAAAGGATATTATTTTTTTTTATGAGAGGGGAAGGGGTTGTTTTGACTGAAATTGGAGATATATTTCAGAATATGGTAAAATGTCAGTCTTTCTTGTTTCATTTTTGGATAATGGATATGTTAAATTATGGAATATTAACCATGTTGCTATGACAACAATAATATTAATATAAAATTATTTAATATTGTTTTGTAAACAAATTAACTGAAGCTTCCAATAAGTTATGTCATGCTTGCAACCCTATCACAATTATCCATCAGCCCAGATAATAGACCAACCCCTCAGACCATAGATACATTAGAAACATACACTTTGTCAATACACATGTGATAATTGAACTTCATATACACATTATTTCTAGAGAAAACCTATTTATAATTTTTTTTTTTTACTAATTACATTTCTATAACACATTATTGAACATATGAGCAAAGAAATGTAAAAATGATAAAATGAGCCCAAGATGTGCATTTCATGTTGAACTAACATTCATCAATTGGGTCAGATCTCTTACACATATCTTCATCATTTGTTTGGTATATATCTAGATAGCAAATATTAATAACTGTTCATCATCATCATCAACCATTATCAATCCACTGCAGGATGAAGGTCTCTCCAAGTTTAATCCATCTTCTCCGATCTTTAGCTTCTCTTTTCCACAACACCCCTGCACATTTTCTTATTTCATCCATCCATCTCACATGTGGTTTCTTTCTGGGTCTTTTACAATCCCTTGGAATCCAGTTTAAAATTTCAATTGTCCATCTATTATCATTTCTTCTAGCAATATGTCCAGCCCAATTCCATTTCAATCATTTAATTTTTTCAATAAGGTCAGTAACACCTGTTTGTTGTCTTACTAATCATTTATTAACCTAGACATTATAGCTAGTTCAAATAAGTTTTTTAAAATTCTTATTTAATGAATAATGGGTCCAAAGTGACATTGAGATAGCTATAAAGTCTAGATTGATAAATGATTAGTAATAGTTATTAACATATTTCCATTAGAGTGATTTATATTAATGTTGTACTACAGAATATATACTGAACAAATGATAATTGTAGTAAAAGATTGTGATCTGGCAACAGATGAGTGCTAGTTCAACATGAAATGCACATCTTGGGAATCATTCATCCTTTTCACTTGTCTTTAATCACATGTTATGGTAATGTATGATAGAATTGTAATAAGTAAAATAAATATAGATAGGTTTTTTCTAGATATAATGTGTATATGAAGTCATATTGTCACATATCCTATATGAATTGTTTGACAAAGTGTATGATTCTAATGTAGGTTGGTCTATTATCTCAGCTGATTGACAGTTGTGACAGGGTTGCAAGCTTCAGTTACTTCCTATTCGGTTACATATCCTCCGAGTTATTTACTTGTTTACATACATTATGGCAGAATTTTTCCTTTCATATTTTGAGGGTGTTGAAACTAAAGCTCTGCTTTGATCCTCTAAATATAGTACAATGATTGTACAACCCTCTACAAGGTGTTAAAAATGGACAAAAGTATGAAGCTTATCAACACCATCAATACAGGCAAAAAAATCATATGTTGATACTACTATGCCACTGCAGATATATTATCTGTTAAATAAGACTTTAAAAAACTTATTTGAGATAGCTATAATGTCTAGGTTGATAAATGATTAGTCACAGTTATTAATATATTCCTGTTAGAGTGATTTATATTAATGTTGTACTATAAAAAATTTGAAACCTGTCAATAAACTATAGGAATTTGCTATCAAGATATATACCAAACAAATGATGAAGATATGTGTAAGAGATTGTGATCTGGGCTAACTGATGAGTGCAAGTTCAATGCAAAATGTGCATATATCTTTGATCATATGTTTTGATAATATATGATGGAATCGTAATTAATAAAAAAATATGGTTAAGGTTTCTCTAGAAATAATGTGTATATAAAGTTGAATTGTCACATGTACTATATGATTTGCTTGATAAAGTGTGTTTCAAATGTGTTTATTGTCTGAGAGGTTAATCTACTATCTGGGATGATGGATGATTGTGATTAGATTGCAAGCATGATATAACTCATTGGAAACTTCAGTAACTTCTGTTGTGTTGATATATTGATTCCACTGCAGTTACATTATCCATTAAATAAGACTTTAAAAAACTTATTTGAGCTGGCTATAATGTCTAGGTTGATAAATTATTAGTAACAGTTATTAATGTTTTCCTTAGAGTGTTTTATATTACTGTTGTACTGCAGAAAATTTGAAATCTGACAATTAAACTATAGTAATTTAATATTTAGATATTTACTGAAGAAATGATGAAGATATATGTAAAATATTGTGATTTGGGCCAATTGATGAGTGCTAGTTCAGCATGAAATGTGCATCCTGGGGTTCATTTATTTTTTTCACATGTCTTTGACTATATGCTACAATATTATATGACAAAATTAAAGTAGTTAAAAAAAATTGCAAAAAAATGATTAGGATCTCTCTAGAAATAATGTGTATATGAAGTTTGTCATATGTGCTATATGAATTGCTTGACAAATTATGATTCTAATGTATCTATGTTCTGAGAAGTTAGTCTGCCATCTGGATTAATGGGTGATTATTATAGGGTTACAAGCATGATATAAATCACTGGAAGCTTCAGGTACTTCCTATTCAGTTACATTTAAATAAATCTTGTGTTAAAGATTTGCAGAGGTCCATACTGTCTTTTTTCAGGTGCATAGTCTTAATAAATATTACTTTAAGTAATAAGTATACGCTTTATAAATATAATTATTACTTTATATTATAATAATTTTTTGTAAAATTATAAATTGGCTTCCTTCATTTTTTTAAAAAATAAATAAATATATGAATAATAAATTATATGGTTTGGATTAAATTATTTATATATGGTTTATTTTTGTTACTGCATTCATGATAGTAAATAATAAACACTACAAATAAATGTTTAATATTTCAAATATATTTGTCCTTTTTATTTGTTTAATGTTATATTAGGAGATATGTATAAAAATATATTTCCAATGTAATATATTGAAAATATAATGTACATTGTTTAAGTTTTGTTGAAATGAAAAATAATATTGGTATTGTAAAAATGTAAATTTTTATTGTATGTAACATTCCTAAAATATTTGTTTTTATTAGATGAATTGTTTAAGTGAATATAAATGATTACTAAGGTTATACTAATGTCAATAAGTAAGTCTTATAAATATGACTGAAAAATTTGAACAAATACTTTCTTTCTCTTGTTATTGCTTTGAACAAAAGTATGCATAAATTTCTTTGTACAATTTTTTTTATTTACCATAAAAGTATATAATCGACTTTTATAAAAATGGAGGGGTAAGACTATTTTGTCTACTCTATAAACCAGAGCAGTTTTTTATTGATAAAATTTTATGGGAAAATGATAACTTTATTATAAAAAGAAAAAAATCATCGAATTGCTTCATTGTTGTAAACCATAAGATAAAAATGGATATTATGTATATTTTAAAGACAGAATACAAACAGCAAAAGGTGTACAAGAGTCATATTTATTTGCCTGTGTGATTTTATTAGATTGATCAAATTTTTCTGATATGAATCAGTTTAATTTCCATCATATTGCCCTAAGAAAAAGATATCTAATCATTCATATTGTTTTTAAACAATACTTTCTTAGGAAAGGACTTCTTTGCATGTAAGTGTTAATATAAAATAATGCTTATATGTGCAAAGTCATGTGATTCAAATAATTATTTAAAGGAATAATTTGAATATATACATAAAATATTGGAATTGACAAAGTATACTGTGAATTTAAAGTTCTCATAAATACATTTTATCTTCTTGGAAATAAAGACATAATGCTGGTCTTTTAGTTGGAAATATGGATATCAGAACTGTGTTGCTATTCTGTAGATACAGTATTTAAAAACTCTCATTCTTATATTTGTCATTATTATTCATATATATATAATCTTTATTTCAAATGTAAAATTATATATTGATGAATAATATATATAGTTTTAAGTTAATTAGTGATCTATTCATATATTAAAATATGAAAGAGCTATGTTATTCCTAAATTTAAACTTATATTTTGTGTTATAATAAGTACAAATTTAACTTTAAAAATTTAATTTTTTTTAGTGATTAAAAATTTAACTTAAAATATATCACAGATATTGGAAGTTTAAAAAGATTTTATAGGAATAAGTATTAACTTTATTTTGTTCTTTTAAATTTTTACCAACAAAAGAACTAGATTCATCATTATATATATATTTATATAAAAAGGTATATTTTAAACTCTCATATTTTGGTAAGTGATGAACATCTTGCAATACATTTATGATACATAGACATATATATTGTATTTTGTTACTAAATAACTAGAAATTAATAGGCAATTGCATATTTAAATAACTTAATCTTAATCAATGATTTATTGTATAATCAATTAGATTTTATGTATAAATATCAATTGTTTATTATATATTCATTATATATATATATATTTAATCATATAACTGATATTTATTTATTAATAAATTTGAATTTAACTTAAATCAAATTTGTTTGATTGTTGACAGGCTATGCAAATGAATTTATTGCTTAATAAATATTTGAGTGAGAACAGATAAACAGATTATATTGTAAAATGATTTGAAATAATTATATTATATAATCTAGAAGTCAAATTCTAGAATTGGTAAGTAAATATGGTTATATATTTTTATTGAATTCTATAGTTATAATCTTAGTAGATATAAACTTTATGTGATAGTCATAATCAAATATTTGGATGTTTTACCTAAGTTATTATCAATTAGAAAATTACTTTATTGAGTTCATGGTTAATTATTAAGATCTTAATCTTATTCATTTATAAAGCTGATGGCAATATCTGTTCTGTTAAAAATCAGAATGATTTGCTTTAATTATATTTAATTATAGTTGATGTGGATCATAAATCCAATTAAGTATTAAATTTTAATATTTTTACTTGATTATAATTAATGCTAATAATTCTTTTTATATGTTTTGAATGTTATAATATAGTTTTAATAATGTAGAAAATTTAAAACAAATTGATATGATTAGTTAATTATATTTAAGTAATTTTCCAAGAGAAATCTACTATTTCTTTTATATACTGGTATGATTGGCTATTATAGGTTAGATTCATTGATATTACATATATTATTAAATATTTCATTTTATTATAACCAGCTTAATTAGAAAGAGTAAAGTTTATATAAGAATATAACATGGTTGAGTTAGTATACTTTATTATTTATTAAACTAAGTCACATATCTACTTAAATATTATGAACATTGGCAAATTATAAGATATACTAAACATTTATTTTTAGCATTCATGAATTATTTTATTTAGATATGAACATCTTTAAATTTTAGTATAAGTTTGTATTTTTATAAGCAATGTTTGATTAGGTGGACATATTAGAATTTAGTTGTTTAAGATTTATTATTGGTTTTATTCAATTATAAGTGAAATCTATCTTAAGCATATATCATTGTTTTTAAACAATGATATTTGATTTAATGGCTTTATTTTGATATATTTTAAGTAAGGTTTATATTTAGAGTATTTTAAAGTGATGACCTTGTTTGAATTCTATTTATTCTAAATGCTGTTTGAATTCATGATGCTATAATACAAATTATCATCACTGCTTTTTATTATATGATTAGACAAAGGGTTGTATTAATTACTAAATAATTAGTTATTGATTGGTATTCATTTAGTTTAGTATATTATATTTATTCAGTTATGAATAATATTATTATTTACAAGTATTATAAAATTAGTATTAATTTTGGTTGATTTACATTTTATTCAGTTGCAAATGATATCTAACTTCACAGATCATTTTCATTCTGTTACATAGGGGTGGACAATAAGTGAGCTATATTTTATTCAGATTATATTAAAGTTATTATTTCATTGCACATTTTCAATCTGTTACAAATGCTATCTAAATGATTGGGGCTATAACAGAGGTTAGCATACAGACATATTTATTCTATTATAAATGATGCTGTAATTTACAGAGTATAATTAAACAGAATCACTCTATTAATGTTTTATCATATATGAATTGTTGCAAATGAATCCCAAATTTGTGGTGAATTAAAAGAAGAATATACCCTCACTTTAATCCTATTACAAGTGGTGCTTTAATTTTAAATATAGTAATAAAAGTTATTTCATCATAATTTTTTTTTTATGTCAGTAATAAAATGTTGTCTAAAACCAGTAGGACAACTTTTTATTCTATTACAATATATATATATATATTTGTCAAAATAAACCTCTGATCATCAGGCAAGTAGAAATTCAAATACCGAAAATGATAATCTGATTTTATATTTAAATATGGCAATTACAAATTTCTTGATATTAAGGATTAATATAAAACAATCAAATGCACCCAAATACAATCTTAAATATTTTAATTTTAATGTAATACTATAGCTCTGTTCTTGCTGGATAGAGATAACTTCTGTCAACATTTATAACATTAAGTGAAATATTATACCACTAAATATTGATGTGTGTGTGCATGTAATATTTAAATACTTTATTAGAACAATAAATGAAACCATTAAAAGTAATTCAGAATATTTCATAAACTACCAATCTAGTGAAAAAAATAAGACTGACTTTTTTTCTTAGAATAAATTTTTGATTACCAAATAAGTAGAGGTTTAAATAATCTCTTTATTAAAAATGGTATCTCTACTTCCTACTTAAATGCCATCATTGCAAATTTATTCAAAAACATTTTATACAGAGCAATAATACAAATTTTATACCAAATTTTGGAGAAATATGTAGCAAATCTGAAAGATCAAATATTTATTAGTCACACTAATCAATTTATTACATATATGTTTTAAATACAATGTTTATGTTTCTATTTTATTAAATATTGTAATGCTGATATAAATTGTCATCATTTATGAGATATGAATATATTGTTTTTCATTTTAGTCCAAATAATTTTTTCGTATTTTTCCTAGCATCATTCCAAATGACTAACTATTCCACATTTTTTTGAATCATAAAGTTTAAGTTTATACTAAAAAAAGCAAACAAACAATAATAAATAAATCTATATATGTATATTAATCTTGTTGTGTAGTGTATCGTATGTTCACCTATGATTCTTATTAAATTATTCAAATGCAAGTCAATCTCCGATAATGTGCTATTTCTTAAACATTATAAATCTACACACACTTTCCCGTCACCGGTAAGAGTTTAAAAAATTTAAGTGAGTCACTTAAGTTGAGAGCGTACATTCTATATACACCAACTCTTTCAGATCATGCTTAAATCAGGTCTTGAGTCCATTGTGGGCCTGATGTTATAATCAAATATTCAATTGTACAAATCTATTTAATTAATGAAAATTTAAGAATTTAGACCACTGACAACTATCTATAAATAATTGAAAAGTTACCAAATAAATTCAAGACTTTTTATGGAATCCAACATGTAAGCAATACTCTTATTAACTATTTAAAATTGATGGCATTTAAGTTAAGTTATATTTGTCTGGAAAATAAAGCAAATAAAAAAAGGCTCACAAAATGCAAACAAATAACAATAGATTACACCTTATAGTTGATTGCTACAGCACTTATGAAAAAATGATAAAGTAGCCTTTATATTGATAAATAAATGCTATAGACCTTGTGTCATGATTGTCATCTTGAATAACAACTCAAGACAGAAATCACACTATAAATTAGCTATATCTTGTGTATATATATTGGTACATTGAAAATTGAAGAGTTAATTCAAGTGTTTTATTTTATAAATATATGTGTGCATATTAAGAATTTTTATTATAATATTTATTTTAATTAGTAAAAATATTTTAAATATTACTATTGTTTATCTATGAATACACTTTCAAATTAAAATTCTTTCTATCTCAATTTATTTTATAACAAGTTTAGTTAATAATTAATTCAATGTAATATTTCTTTTGTCTACAAGTTTGGATTTTTATCTCATGATAGATCAAGCAGCAAATTTTTTTTATTTTCTTTCCAGGACAATATCTTTCTAAAAAAAAAAAAAAAAGATTGTTAAATAATGAATACTTTTCAAAGAAAAAGGAAAAAGTTAATTATACAGGATAAGAATATGCAATATATTTATACAAATAAATGGGACATTTTTAGCTTTTCCCTACAAGGACATCTTACATTTCTTAATCCTAATATTGGTAGGTAATATTATTGTTTCATTATAATTTAAATCACAGTATATATCTAGTTATTCTTTTCTTATAATTTTTCTGTTAGTCTCTCCCTCCTTTTTATTTTTTTGAACAGTACCTACATTAAATGTCTCATAATGTGTCATAGTATGCCATACTTTCTTTTTTATAATAATACTAACTGTATACAGGATTTCACTCATTTTAGTGCCATAAAGTAAAATAACGCAATATGTAGATCTTTCCATGGCTTCTATATTTACATATATCACAAAAAAATTAACTTTTTATAATCATTTATACCACTAAATAATCAACTTTTAGTATTTTTTTTAAAATATATTTCTCGTGTCACAAACTAATTAGTATTATTAATTATTAAGCATACACTTTGACATATATAATATATCCAAAACATGTAAAAACACAAAAACATGTAACAAAGTTGCTTACTTACAAATAATAAGTATTTGTAAATAATAATTAATTTTATAGAATTTATTCTTGGCGTGTTATTTAAAAGATAGAATATATTCAAATAGGCATTGTTTTTTCAAAAGTTTTCTTATTATTAAATTTTATTCTATTGATTAGAATTATGCATTTCTAATTTTAATAATTGTATATATTCATTTATATATGGTAATTAAGTTTAAAAAAATATAGTTCCTAGCATTTTATTTGTAATACATATATATTTATGTTTTCCAAATATATGTGTATATATTTATCTATCTCTATTGAATAAAATCGTGCATTTCTAATTTAACTAATAATATCATTATGTTGGCATAAGAAGAGAGGAGATATAACTAATTTAATCTCCAAGGTCAACTGCTGATGTCTTTGTTCATGGTTAATATACTGTAAATTTATGAGATAATTATTTTTCTTTATGCATTGACATAAGTGCCTAATTGTTTATTCATTTTTATGCTTGTGTATGGTTTGATTTAAAAACTTTATTATCAAATATTAAATAGTACTTGCAAAATGTTTGTCCAAGTATAAAAGTGATTGATACTTTCTCCAAGCTGACTGATCAATACATGTATTGTGTAATAACAAAATTTAATCATTCACCCCAAAATTTGCAATTGTACATATAAAGGATAAGAAAGTAGGGTAGGATAGTTTTTATACAAAGAAAAATTTATATTAAGAATTCTTTAAAATATTGTATTGAAAATTTTTTAATATTGTTTAACATTTAATTTTTAAAGTACTTAATAAAAGATTAATTTATTACCTCTATCATTTTTAAAAGTAATAATTTAAAAGTAACGTTATAAATAATATCGAAATTACTATACAGAAAAAGAATCAGAATTAAAATCAATTCTTTTTTTATGTTGCACTTCAAGTATACAATATTCAAATATGTTTAAAAATACATATATACAAGCAACAAAGATTACAAATTATAAAATTATTATATAAAAGCCTTTTTCGGCAAATTATGTTTTTTTGCCCTTTTCAATATGTCTCCACGATTTAAAGCACATACAGTGACATCTATATCAATACATGAGAGAAGATAGATAAACAAATGGATATCTGACATGATCTATTATGTGTTTTTTTTTTCCCCTCAATTCTACTACAAAATTACTCTGTTATATCTATTGAATGGATATATATCCACATATATTAATTAATTAACTATCCATTCTTTATCCATTAACCACTTATTATTTAACTTAACATCCATTAAGTTAAATAATAAGTGGTTAATGGATAAAGAATGGATAGTTAATTAATTAATATATGTGGATATATATCCATTCAATAGATATAACAGAGTAATTTTGTAGTAGAATTGAGGGGAAAAAAACAACACATAATAGATCATGTCAGATATCCATTTGTTTATCTATCTTCTCTCATGTATTGATATAGATGTCACTGTATGTGCTTTAAATCGTGGAGACATATTGAAAAGGGCAAAAAAACATAATTTGCCGAAAAAGGCTTTTATATAATAATTTTATAATTTGTAATCTTTGTTGCTTGTATATATGTATTTTTAAACATATTTGAATATTTTAAAAGTAAATAATGTATTCTATTTGATAATTTTTAATATTGTTTCAAATAATTTATAAAACATTGTATAGAAAAGTCAGCTTTTTAAAAAATGATTGTTAAGTAGGCATTTTTTTGAATACAAATAATGCAAGGTTACTGTTTGCATATATTTTTATTGATTTATAGCTTAAATTGAACTATGTATATATCATAAAGCAAAAAGTCATAGCTTATGCATATATAAAGGATAGGTAGATAATAGATAAATAATGAATAGAAAAAAAACATTTTTTTCAATACTAAAGTTATCTTTTTATTTATTATAAGTGTACACTTTTTAGAAAATTAATAATGGAACCCTACCTTTCATGCTTATTTTTTTATTTCTTATAATTAGCCCATCTTTTTATTACCATATTTATATTAATATTTTTGTTAATTAATAGGGGTTAATATCTTTAAAATCAAGCAAATACCAACACCATTTAAAAATTTTCTTTCTCATGTGTTAATTAAATATGTTCAAAACACTTTATCACCTGAGAATATAGTGAAAATGAAATGATAAAAGTTTATCAAATTCACTATTAATTCTCTTGCCATGTTTTAAAATTTATTTTTTCATTTGTTAAATACATTTAAATTGACATCCCTAAAAGGTTTATCAAATTCAGTAGTATTTCTCTTGCTGTACTCATGCCATTTTAAATTTTACTTTAACACATGTTAAATATATATAAAAGTTTATCAAATTCATTATTATACTTGATATAAATTATCATTCTTCAAATGAAAAATTAAATACATGCTACAAACACAATTTAATTAATTTAAAATATATTTACTTTGCTTTAGTAATATATATTAATGCTATAACAAAAACTATACTTTTCATTTAAAAAAATTTCCAACTCTGTAACCCTTTCATCAATGTTGTCCCTTTTTTGGTTGTGATATTACTCAAAAACAGTTATGATAATGATTTTTCACATATTTTAATATTGCAAATTACAATTTTTTTTTCAAACGATTAAAATAAAAATTGTATATGCTAGTAAAATTTTATAAAAAATAAAAAAATTATGAAGGATTTTTCATTTGTCGAATTATAAAATCTGAAACAAATAAACATTTATATTTAAATAGTAATATAGCTTAAATATATATTTTTCTCTAGCATCAAGTAAAAATGCTAAAAACAATAATGAAATAGCACAATGTAGTCATAATTTTTTTCTTTCCAGTTCTGTTTTTTTTAGCAAACTCTAATGCAAAATATGTTTAGTTCTTTATTATATAAACAATCAAAATATTTTTTTACTTGTAATTTTTTGTTTTTTATTCATTTTTTAAAACCATTTTTTTTAACTATATAAAGAAAATAAAAAATTCAAAAATTGCATTAAAATGAAATTTATGTTATGTCCTGTGTTCAAAGGCAGATGGAATAAATAAATAATAGGCTGCTATAATATTAGATAATTGTTGGTGTTAGTTTGTGCCATTTTTAAAATATAATTTGTTTTGGTATCTCAATTTTAAAACTTTAGGCAATAATAATATTTTTTTTTAGAGATTTTTTTCTTGACATATAGTGGAATCATATTTCTTTAATTACTATTTTAAAATTTACTCATATTAAAAAACATTCTTTTTTTAAAAAAAAACAAAACAAAATGAATTTTTGCTGAATATTTGACTACTGATAATTATACAATTATCTAAATCATATATATTGCATTTAATGTATTAATATTTTAAAAAAAACATTCGGTAATTTTAATCGTTTATGATATATAAACTATTTACTTATCACTATCCTATAATTATAAAAGCTAAGTTAATTGAAAAAAAGAAATTATAGTATCTGTTTATTATACATTAATTTTGTATAGATTAAATACAATTGCTCTTTGTAATGCAAGATTCTTTGGAATAATTTCATAAAAATTAAATATTTAAAAACTTACTGCTTGCATTAAATTGTTACAGAATTTGAAATATATATATAGTAAAATATTGAACTGTCAATGATTCATATCAAGACCATTCAATTTTAAGTAATCTAAGGGTCACATTAAAAAAAAATATTTATTCGAGGGCCACATCCAAGAATTCATTTCACACTAATCATGCATAGTCACCATGAATGCTAGAAGAATGTGCTTTGGATCAAATCAGTGCAAGGCTGCTTCTTTGATACATCTCATATTTAAAAAATACATGAGTATATAGAGATGTAAAAACACAAGATTTTATCAAGATTATCAATTAACGATAGAATTAAAATATCTAATAAGCATTTCATTCAAATTGTTATTTTAATTTTGTCTTGCAAAACCTCTAGATAGACTGCACAAACCCTTACCATAAGTTGCATGTGATTATGGGTCATATTTTCGATAGCTTTGATATATATATATTTGACATAAGTAAATCAAAATCTTATTAATCTAATCTTTGCTATGATAACAAAGTCGTGTGTGCTGTTGCAATTCAAATAAATAGATACAAAATATGAAATCACATTTTCAAAAAGTATAATAATTTAAAATAAAATCCATAAACAAATACAAAATTGTAAAATAAACTTTATTACAAAAAAACAGCATAAATGAATTAAAAAGAAAATAACACAGTTATAATTATTTTTTATTTACAAAAAAAACGTACAAAAAATATAAAGAATCATATGCAAAAAATAACCTAACCACTGAATATTTTAAATAACTTACAGATTTTAAACAAATAAATTAACATTATTTCAATATAAGATTATATGATTATTGTTATGCAAATAATATATAGATACTGATCTAGATTTAAATTACATAATTTAAAATTTTATTAGCTTACTTCAAAATTCCAATATAAGTAAAATCCATATCTTATGGGAAATTATCATTAAATTTATTTTATTTAATATTATAATCTTTTGCATTTTAAAGGTATACTGTAGCAATTTTTATTCATGGGCAAATGAATATAAGTATTAATATTTTTTGTTATTAAAGCACATATTAAGTTAAGCTCAAATTTTTGCTTTTATATTTTATTTGCACACATCATTATTTATTTCAAATAAATCCTTAATACGAAACACTTACGAATGTTACTTATTTAAATATTCTTAAATTAGTAAAATATTCTCAATACATAGATTTAATCTTTTAAAATATTTAACATAATAATAAGTTTATTATTTAATGATGAAAAGGTGTGGGTGTGCATGAATATTCTTTTCTATTTTAAAATTTTATTTAAAATCTTATTTACTTTATTTCCAAAAAAAAAGAGATCGTAAAATATTATTTAACAACAACAAAAAAATCCATTGTTTTAAATTAATATAAATATTTATTTGAAAAATAATGCATTTTATTTAAATAATTAATATTTTATTCCAGTAATGTTAATTTTATTTGATTTTGTAATGTGCTTTAAAAAGGATATTCTAAAACAAGATCAGGCATATGTATATATCTTATGAACAAGTGCCAAGTAAAATCAAATGGAGAAATGTGAATTCAAAGGACAATCAAAAATGACACAGTGATTAATTACTGATGATCTTAATACTGATATAAACATGAATTTATAAATATATGCTAAAATACTTCAAAATAGTGTTCTTCATTTTTATTTTTTTAATTCTAATGGTATAAGAAATACATAGCCATGGGAAAATAAAAAGTTAAAATATGCTTTAGAGGGCTGGTCTTAGTCTTCATAAGCTACCTACATTGTCTTTACATCTGACACAGAAATTATCTACCAATGACAATTATCTTCAAGAATGCCAATACCAACTAATTATTTTAAAAGACAGAACTCTTAAAATAAACATCATAATTAAACTTTTTTATTTAATCAGGATACTTAAAGTGAATAAATAAGAAAAATGGACAAATAACTTTATTTATTTAGGGATATGCACGCTAATGGGCTTCTAAAAAACATCTAAATCATTGCCTATTGACTTTTTCAAATCGTCAAAGATCAAGAAAGAAACTATGTATCAGCTTATAAACTTTTAAATTATGTTTAACATTCATATTATTTGTAATATATATATATATATGCTAGGTTTATTAAATATATCTATTTATTTATAAATATATTTCAGCATTTCTCAAGACTATTTATAGTCTCTAAGAATAATGAAACATATTAAACATGTTTTTATTGCATACATTCATGTGTAAATGTTATTATTCTTCTATGAATAAAAATTAAACAAGTGAGTTGTATTTAATTTCATTTATATTTAATATGAACTTATATTTCTTCAACGAATAGTATGTTTTCGATAGTTTTACAGGAATTTATTTAGATTAAAATATTATATTTTATAGAATTTATGGCTCTTTTTATTTAGAAGTTGTTTATAGTTGAGGTAATCATATTATCATATACTGAAACAATCGCACATATAGACGCCATATAGTTTAAACTACTTATGTGAAATGATCGTATATGTCAAAAAGATTGCTACCATTTATTGTTTACTTAAGGATAGTAGTAGGGCCACCACATGTGGGGGTACATGTTGTTCCAGGCACAAAGTTGCTTCATCGATTGGGATGCCAAATCACAGTGATAATAAAATTTATATATAAATGAAAATTCTTAGATTTATGAATCACTCATGTTAGAAACACATTTTGATTGTAAATATTTTTTATTTAAATGTAAAACGATTACTTTCTTTACTTAAATTGTTCAAAATATACTAAATTGTATAGACTCTATCCTTGAACTGCATTGAACAAACTGGTGCCATTTCACTATATTAAATATTAATTTTTTTATGTAAATGAAAATGTTTAGATTTCTGAATTACTTCACAGTTAGAAACACATTCTGATTGCAAATATTTTTCATTTAAATATAAGAGATTTATTCAGACTTCTGACAATTGTTTGAAATATACTAAATATTATAATGTCTATTATTGTGCTCAACCAAACAGATTTGATGCCATGTCATTATGATAATTAATAAAATTTATATGTAAAAATTTAGATTTCCAAATTATCTTTATATATAAATTATACTTTATATGAAAAATGACACACTACTATTAATAATTATAACTGAATCACAGGCTTATTATATACCTGTGTCTATATATGTAATAGATAGACATATATATATAGACATATATATATAGACACAGGTATATAATAAGCCTGTGTTTCAATTATTACATTGTAGAGATGTCTACCTATCCTTGCATATGTATTAAATGGATTATGTCCTGTACATATGGGGTTCAGATTGCCTTAGGTCAACATGGGTGTGACAAAATCTCAGCCTCAGGGGGCCTTCGAGCATTCCATCATCAGATTTTCAATTGGATGGACGGTTGAAGAGTTGGAGTATGTAGTAGATTGGAACCTGTCCATTAAAGTATTGAAGATTGTCTATCTTATTATATATCTGAGCACTTATAGTATATATGTGTGGGAGATGATAATCTGGACCAACTGATGATTTCTGGTTTAGCATGAAATATGTATATTGGTGATTATTTATCTTTTCAGCATATATGTGCTTGAGTGTATCAGTGTTATTAGATAGAGTGGAGAATGGTGAATCGTGTGAAAGTCTGTGCTCATATACACTATCAATTATTAATAGTTGTATTTTTATATTGGCCTATTTCCATCATCTAATATGTTTATTGAATGTCTTTAGAAAAATTTAACTTTATTTAAATATTCCAAATACATTCAACTGTTATTAATAGCACATCAAACAGATTAATATATGCACAATATTTTGAGAGGTATTATTCTCCCCTCTTCTTCAGGTGTTGCTGACCTGACCAGTGACAGTACTAGCATGGGAATCAAACCTGGGTCATTAGATTCTTGAGTATTGAATTTTTAAGGTAAAACTCTAACCAACTGAGCCATCCTGCCAAAGACAACAGTCAGTAGTAATTTCATATACTTATCTTGAGGTTCCTCCTAATTTCTCCACTTTTTCCTAAAAGCAGAGTTGATTAGTTATTTCCATACATTATGTATAGTCACAATAGATTGGCTTATGGGATGTTTTGCCATTGTCATGTGAGTAGCTTCTTTAAATTTTCTTCTTTGTACCTTTTCTTCTCTATCCAATATTTTTGTATTTTCCCCTGATGAGCCACAAGCTAAAAACTAGTCTGGGATATTGGATGAGTATACCCTAGATAGGGATTTTATGCACAAGCCTTCTGGCATCCACTGATTACTCTGGCTTGCACTGAGTGGCACTACTGTATGGAGAGTTTTGCCTGTTTAAATAATAGTTATGAGCAAGCATAAGAAATGGTGATCATATGATGTTTAGTGGTTTAAAAAATATACTTCTTGAAACATTATAACTACTATATATTATATTCTGTATGTCTTTCTTATTATTTCTTCCTTATTATTTTTGTAATATATGATCCGCCATCTTTTTTCATACTTACCAACTCATAATAAAATTTACGTTTTAATAATAGAATTACATTTATTACACATTATATTTTTTTTAAATGCCTTAATATTTTTAACTTAATAGCAAGATATATACATGAAGCACATATATATATATACATATTCATATATGACCGCTTCACTATATATCTGCCTATATAGCGTGACTAAGTTGTTTTTTTTTTAAGTGTCAAAGCATCGCCCGCAAACGAACCCGGAAACCCGGGACAACTGCTTGTAAAGCAGCTGTGCTGACCACTCTGCCACCAACGCTTGACAAGTAACAAACATCACCAAATTATTCTATTATTGAGATTCTAAATGAAACAAAGTAAAAAACAAGAGTTATTTTGAACTAATTAATATAATGGCTATAGTCGACCTAATTAAAACTGATTATGTGTCACATTGTAAATACAAAAGTCAGGAGAATTAATATATGAATAAAAAAATAAGTGTAAATAATTATTATTTTTTAATATTCCGTTGTAGCTTTTATTAAAATTATATACAATTTTATTTCATAGTTTTTCATATGATAAAAAGTATTTAAATATTTAAAAAAATAAATTAACTTGCTTGCAAATATAGGTTTATTAAAATTACACAAATTGGGACTTATAATGTATAAATAATTATATATTTATTATAAATATGATTTTGAACCAAAATATAAGATAAAATAAAAAATATATAATGCAATATATATATATATATTTCTTCAATGTATTATTGTGAATCCATTAATAATATTTTCCTAACTTTTTTTTAAAAATTTTGATCCAATAAATAAAAATTCTAACAAAGAGATGATTTCCCATTAACATGGCCTGAACATTGCAAAACATTTAGGAAAACAATATAGCTGAAAAAATTGTGTTGCCACATAATCAGTGCTTCCACAATTTTATTACTTTGATTATGATATACATTATATAGTTTACAAATAAAAGTTTTGGCACACACAAAAAATGTAGATTCAATTAGCATGTGATAAAATGATAGGTTTTGATTTTTCAGAAGATATAGATCATGCTGTCTTGGGGCCTTAATAAATGTGAGGTCTTGTGCCATCACATTGCAACCTAGATCAGCTTTATTCATGAGATTAGGGATGCTGAAATTTAGTTTGCACAAAGGCATCTTTCCCACACAGCAGCCCTAGTTAATAGTATATATTATAGTATATTATATTTATATAACTAGTTCCAGGCTTATTCATAAAGTTAGAATATTTAAAATTTAATAGAACAAAGACTACTTGTAGTTATTTTCAAAACTTAAGAAAGCAGACTCCATAATTTTATTTATAATTAAACTTAATTTAAGCAGATTTTTATGATTAATAGTAATGCAACCTTGTTTGTTAGTTCAAACAGAATGTTTAATGTCATTAAACATAAGCTATAGTTAAAATTATGCACAGGCATGCAAAGATATAGACTTTGTTTAAAATGTAGTTTGTACAATTGAAGCTGAAATATTATTAAATGGACATGATGAGAATACTATTAGTGTATATAATGATGATATATTTATTATTTATTTATTTTATCTTTTAATGTAAAAGAAATTTAAATTTGTTCATCAATTAATTTGCCTTTATATTTTATTTTATTTAAGGTTATATCACTTATTATTATTCACTCAGGTCACATTATGATTATATGCAAATATTTTATTTATTATTTAAAAACACTGAAAATAATATTTCATAATTTACCTATTTATTATTATTAATTGTGGAGTTTAAAAGAAACAATTTTAAGGAAGAAGATTAATTATTTTGTCATGATATTTAATTAAACTTGTACTTATAGAAATAGTTTAAATATTTATCTAATTTACATATTTACTTTTATTTAGTAAGCTAAATTAAATCCATACATGCCCTTTGCTATTGAAACTACATCAATGTTTGGATATACATTAACTTTATATATGTTCCACTACCCTGATTCTCATCACCATGACTCATTGTACTGTCAGAGATAATTTGGCACCTGCACCTATTGGCATGTTTAATTTTAATTTTTTCTTGCTTTAATTTTAATAAATGTGTCCTGATAAATGATTTCTTTATAACATTATATTAATATTTTGGTAATATAAAATTTTATTTTGATTTACTTGTAATATTTTTAAGAGAGATTTGGTGATTATACTGCATACAGTATTATAAAATTTAAAATGAAAAATATTTTTATAAAATAGATATTTAATTGTTAATGAAAATAAGGCAGACTCCAAGTAAATATATAGTATTTTACAAAGTGTTATTAGTTATTTTGTAGTATTATACTTGCTTTTTATTAACTTATTTAGAATAGTTTTAAATTAGTTGTAATGGGTGATCCTAATGTCAGACTTAATAGAGTTTCTTAAAAATATGCAAGCTAAGTTTGAAACTAAATTTGATGAATAACAAGCTAAATTTAATGAACTACAAATTAATTTTGATGCTAAATTTAACGAATCATGAATCAATTTTCAGAAATTAGGAGATAAGCTAAAGAAATCACAAATTAAGTCTGATGCTAAATTTGGAAAAATGGACAGAGATAATAAAGAATTCAAAGTTAAATCTAAATTTGAATTATAAAACTTTCAGTACAAATTTACTGAATTCCAAAGTGAATCTAAGGCTGATTTCAAAGAATTTCAGAAAATACAAATCAAATCTGAGAGTTAAAAAAAATTACAGGCCGAGTTTAACAAATCATGATTAGAGTCCTGAAACTTTCAAAAGCAAATAATATCAGATAATTAACATTAAGTGATGAATTAAACATTATGTACTGAATTTATAATTTTTAAAAAAGAGATGGAATGTTCATACCAAATTTCTTGTGGAGTTTAAGCAAGAGATGGAAATAGTCATTAATTAACAGCAAAAAGACATTATTAAAATGGTGGGAAAATGTTGCCAATATATAGCTGAGAAAGCCAAGACTCATAATAATAGAATATCTAGAGAATTAAAAAATCAAATCAACATGATTAAAATATAACCAAATAACTGTCTGTATAAAATTGAGGAGAAAATTATTGAACATAGCAAAGGATTTATGAAAACTGATAAAAATAACAGAGATTATATAGAAGAATTTAAACAAACTTTAACACTAAAAGAATTAGATAGTAATGATAAATATCAAGATTTATCTATGAAAGATGAAACTTTTGAAACCTAAATGATTTTGCTATCAGGAAGTATGTAGATATTTTAGATGTGAATGTAAGGATCTTGTTAGATTTCAGACTAGAGATAAATTTTAATGTGGGTAATTATTTAGGGCTAGTGCATTAAATAAAATGTTATAAAGGATGTGTGAATATGGTATAGATAAATATTATACATACAAAACTTCTGAATATCTTTAAGAATTTGAAATTTAGTGATATTGGATTGTGAACTTAATCCACCAGCTTTATTTTATGATGCAGAATGTAGTAGTAATATGGTTTGCTACAAAATTTATATTTCTTTGAAGAGATTACCAGATTGTAAATTGTATTAGAGATAGTCAAGTAAATAAAACCAAGTTATCTACTAGTAAAACAGATAAAGGCATTACAATCTGACACAAAATAGCTATTCCTAAGTTTTTAAAGAACAATTACCAAAAATGTTTATGAGCTGTGAAAAAGATGCAACTATACATGAAATTAATTTATGAAGAGAAAGTGTGTATGAGCTTAATAACATAAATAAAAATGATAAAATGATTTTGTACGATATATAGTTTGATATTTTAAGACTTTGTGAATTTGTATAACTGAAAAGGATCATTTATATTAAGAGATATGATCACTGGAAAATATCTATAAAAAAAATACAGTGAAGAAATTCAGCTCATATCACTCTATAGATAATGATGATAGAGTTAATGCTACATATTCATTTATAATTATCACTTGGAAACTTTAGTTTCTTAGGAGGCTGCAATAAAATGTATAAATTGCTATGGATCTAATAGTAAATATCCAGTTTATAGTAGAGATTATGGTCATACTTTTCTTTAGTTTAAGGAAACTATCTTTCTCTGATATTTGGAAATTGAACATATTATTCAAAATTGTCAAAAACAGCTAAATGTTATTACTGATTTTCTTGCTAGATGTTCAGTTAGAGTAAAACCTAAACATCCTGATAGGAACAATCCATACACAGGGTTCATTTTATTAATGGTAGATAAATGTATAGAGTTTATTTGTTTTAAAACTTTAAATGGTATAAAATGTTCACATAATGCTAAAAGTCCAAGATTTATGTTGTCATAAATTAGGTAATATATTTTGTTTGGCTTAGATTTTAAATAAAATCGTCATAAATATATAGCTTAGTTAATTTGTTGTTCTCATCATTGAGTATTATGAATGGATAGATTTTTTCTTTTTATATAAGTTGGTTAATTTATTTATAAGTAGAATTGCTTCAGACATACAATTTCTATTTAATTACGTAGTAAAATAAGTTTAGTTGTAATAAAAAATATTATATAAATTTATATTAATTGAGCTTCACTGTTGGATGGCCCAAAATTTAATAGTAAATATTATTAATATAAATTACTATTATGAATTGCCTAATACATTAGTGACCAAAATTATTTCTGTCCATTGCAAGTAAATGATTTTATTAATGCCTCAGATTATGCAACCCAAAAATGTAACTGATATATCAATGTGATGCCAAAAATTAAATAAGGGATTATTCATTATTGTACAATATTATTATTAAGCCATACATGTGATTAGCCAAAATGTGATGGATAATATTTTTTTTAAAAAAAGATCAAACTGTTTATTCATATCTAAATTTATAGGCTATTTCAACTAATACTTATAATAAAATAAATCAAATAGAAGATAACTTTATTATATTTTACCTGAAAGTAAATTTATATAAATTAGATGTAGTAAAAATTCATATATTTATAAGGCACCAATAAATCTATAAGTCAATAAATATTTATTTTAGTAAATATGTAATTTAAGAAATAAGTATCTTTAACTTATTAGATATATAACTTCAGTAATAGGTGATTTATCACTTAATAGATATGTAAATTGAGAAATAGGTGATCTATCACTTAATGATAAATAAAGTGAGAAATAGGTGATCTATCACTTAATGATAGATAAATTGAAAAATAATTAAACCAATGCCTCATAAAAGAGAATCAAATGATGCACTTATTAATAATAATATATAAATTTATTAACATCATAACATAAAGAAAATTATATTAACATTCATAAATTTCAAAAATCCACTATTTTACAATCTATTTTAAATCTATTGCAATTTATTAAATTTCTAATTGCATTTAGAAAATATCCTTATATAAATATTTCTACAATACAACAACCGATTAGTACAGACCATCTTTCACACTAACATTCAGACATAAATAAACAAATGAAATTATATATATATATATTCAAATCAAGTATAGTTTTTCTATAAAATTAATTATATACGTTCAAAACAAAAAATTAAATATTAAATACATCCTTTAGATTATTTTATTAAACTTATTTATATTAATTAAATATTAATTACTTGATCTAATTATTAACTTTGTATTGAATAATATTGGTAAGTAAAAGTTAGGCTATTATTTTAAATTTTGAAAAGAAAACATTTCTAATAAATATTTATTTTATTTATTTATTTTTTGAAAATTTAAAAAAAAAATGTTAATGATAATTTTCAAAAGTTCATTAGTGTTTCTCAATCCATCCAATATCTTTTGGAATTCTTTCACCTACAATTATGTTTTCTTTTATGTCTGTAAAGTTCCAATGATGATAATGATGATGATACCTCCATATATATTATTCTTAGATAGTATCCAGCTATTTTCAACCTCAATGGGTTTTTTCCATACACATTTCCCAGATTTAGATGGTTTTAAATCAGCATAGCATTAGCACACATTAAAAAAAGTTTTTATTTATTTATTGTTATTCATTCCATTCATGGCCTTCCAGATATTAAGAAGGCCCATGTCCTTCCTTTGTTAAATTTCATCACAGGTCACGAGTTCTTCAACAAATTTGTAAAACATTAAGATATTAATGTAAAAAAATATTGATTTCACCAAAGTGAAAAAAAGAAACTTCAGTCTCATTACTTAAAAATTTACTCGTGAGATTTTTCTTTTAACACAATAAAATAAAGTTTATTATCCAATATCATAAAATAACCATTTTTAATTTTCTTTTAATTCAAATAAAATATTTATTTTAAAATTAAGATGCATATAATTTTTTTAAATTATAATTTTTTTAATATTTCATTTACACTTACATTCATTCTGAGTTTGAACCTATTTCTATCTAATATTTTTTTGAAATTACCTTAACTATTTTAATATTGACTATATTAAACTTTATATGAACAAAAGATTCCTTATTGTTTTATTTATTTAGAATTTAATTTTATGGATGGACATGTGATGGATTTACATATCACATATTTCCATCCTTAATAAAATAAAATAAAAACAATTCAACTTACAATACAAAACTAATACTAACTTTCTAAATATTTTTTTTTATTTACAATTTAAAAACAACTAAAATGTATGTAATTGTAACAATAAAATTCATTACAATACAATTAAACTTTATTTCAGAAATTAATTAGATATGCTCAAGATGTTTTTCTGTGATATGTTTTAAATTGTGAGCATTATATATCCCTTTAACAAAATATATACATTGCTTAGTTTATATTTGGCCATTTAACCATTATATAAAACAGGCAAAACACTATATATATTGCCACACACAGCAAGCTAGAGTAATCAATGGATGCCAGAAGACTTGTGCATAAAATCTTTATCTAGTGCCTACTCATCCAATATCCCCAGACTAGTTTCTGGCTTATGGCCTTCATTAGTGAGGAGCCTTTGATTAGAGAGCACTGCAGCTAGATCTTAGGATCTAATGCAACACTCCAGCAACCACCTTTTATCTCCATTTAACTACACTATATAAGCTTGGATTGAAAACATTAAGGTGTTTTCAATTTAAGACTCATAGTTTTGTAGTTAAATGGAGATAAAAGGTGGTTGCTGGAGGGTTGCATTAGATCCTAAGATCTAGATGCAGTGTTCTCAAATCCAAGGCTCTTCACTGATGAAGGCCATAGCCAGAAACTAGTCTGGGGATATTGGATAAGTAGGCACTAGATAGGGATTTTATGCACAAGCCTTCTGGCATCCATTGAGTACTCTAGCTTGCTGTGTGTGGCAATATATATATAGTGAGTTTTTCTTGTTTTAACAACAGTTATACACAAGCATAAGAGGAGGCAGTCATGTGATGTTTATAACCATTATATATATGCACATTTCATAAAAAGATGATGAATTGGCTCATATAAAAACACATATGGGTAAAATGTTTGCTCATTATATGACTCCTTTAAATATATATATATATATATTACTGCATTTGCAGATATGTGGGTGAATGTCTAACTTTCCCTTGTGATAGGGTTTGAATTTTATTCCTGTTACAATACAGTGGTTTCTTTTTTTTTAAAAATAAATAAAACAAAACAATGATCAATTCATTTATTTGAGGTGCCAAAATAAATGATTTTGCAATGTACCTTTCATCATCTAAAGGAAATATTTGCAATTCACCAAATGAAAAATAAAGTGAGAAATAAATATTTTGGTAATAAAATACAGGTATGCTTTTATAATGTAACTATGTGATAACCATTTAATATTTTTTTCTCTCCTAAATATATATAATAAAATTTTTAAAACTCGGTGAAAATACTTAGATATTTGTAAGTGTACAATAATTTAAAATACTACACAAGGAACTAATATATATATAAGAAAGTATGATTTTATAAAAGAAAGATTTTGACAATTATTCAATAAAAATATATATATTGTAATGAGCACAGACGTTCGTTACATTGTTGTTGTTTTTTATTTATTAAACATGAAAGTAAATTAAAAAGTTCGCATTTAAAAATTTTCTTTTAGAATTAAAAATTGAAATTAAATATCATCTTAAACTCGTATATATTAAATCGCACAGATAAAAAAAAAATTATTAAAATAAAACTGTATTAAAAATAGAAAAGGTATTTTAAAAACAAAAACTTAAAAAGATTTAGAGATAAAAATATATCTTTGATTTGGAAAACAGGTTAATTAATCAGAAATGGAAATGATTGTTAATTAGTTAAATGTAAACCAGCCTTGGGCATTTAAATGTAAAAACATCGGTCAGATAGGAAAACAATAGAAACTGTTAGCAAATAAGAAGAAATCCCTATGGAATCGGACCGCAGCGAAAGGACCATCGCATCGGTGACGTAATGTAAATTCAATCCTTCACATTAATATAAAAAGGAAAATTTGGAAATTATTAATTAGTGACTGGAAATTGATTATTACGATGTGACTATATGTAGTAGTACGAAGTTGGAGGTGAAGGAATTGACAGACGCCCTGTCAATTCTTTCAGCTGTTAAAGAAAGGAGAAATGAACTATCGTTTCCTACATTGAGGACCAATTAAACTAAAAAAACCTCCGAATGAATAAATAAAACAACGGCTAAATGGATACCAATCTTAGGACGGCGTGGGAATTCACGTTCATGGCAAGCAACGGATAAAGATGAACTGTTTTAAACCGTAAGAACTTTATAAATAATGAACATTAAATTAAAAATTTCTATATTTAAATGATTGCAATATGATCCTATCTGACCAACTTAATTTATTAATAATGTTATTTGATGTATTTCCTTTTTTTTATATATGTATATTTAAAATCATTTCCATTTATATTATTCATTTTTTTGTTCTTTAAGTTTTATCATGATTTTTGTTTTTCTTTAAATTAATTATATAAATGTTAAACTTAAGTCGGGCGTGAATGGCTGTATAGATTTGTAAAGTTATATTAGGGGAGGGTAATCTTAGGTTATTTATGTCGTTGTTAGATTGGGTCAATGGATTGGATATATTGATGTAGTTAGTAGATGTAATCAGAGATTCGCTACTGGCAGAATCGTTTATATATACGCCGCACTCACCCGTTTGCCTATGGAAGGAATTATAAGACGGAGAACGCAGTTCCTTTCTATGGAATTTTTTTTTATTGTTCTTCTCGTTAGATAGATGTAATATTCCTATCTGATTGAGAGTCAATGTCTTTTCTTAATTCTTTTGGTGCTGCCGTATTTCGTATTACATTGAATACATCGATATATCAGATGGATTGATGCCAGTTTGACTGCGAATTTTAGCCTAAGGTTAAATAGGGATAGAATATTTTATTTTCAAAGGCAAATCTATGTAGTCTATTCATACTTGACCTTAAATAAAAATGCATTAAATTTAAGTTGTTTATAGACGCTTGCATGGATTGGTTATCGGTTAAGTATGTTTTGGGTTTTCATATTTTATCAAAATATATAGACATTCGATAAATAATGATACCTTACGGTGAGTATCTAAAATGTATTTATTCGGATGTCTTTTAAGTTATTGGTGACAATGCAAGTATCTTATGGTGAATACTATTGGGTTACGTATAAATTTCCCTCCGCAATTGTCAGTAATCAATAATTTTATATTTTGATCGCTTATGTTTACTTTGGAATGTTTTTAACCATGTAATCTATGTAACCGATCTATAGCAACTTATTATAACAAGCTTTTATAATCCCATCTGTGCGAACTTAATTAAAATGTAAAATTAGAATGTAATAGTAATTAAAGGTAAATTAAAGTCAAAAATCAAAGTTAAAAAATAATGTTAAATGTTAAAATGTAAAACTAATAATAAAATAATTTTAAATCTTATATATATGTGCATAAATAAATGTTTGTATGCTAATTACTGGCAGTGGCTTATTTTATTTATTTTTTAATGTTGAAATCTAATTAGATAAGATATGATATTATTAAATCTCTGCTACTCCCTGAGCTAGTGACATGGGCTAACGACCGGATGCAAAATTTAAAAAAAAAAAAATATTTTTTTTTTTGACTGATGTATCTGCCTACTTTATAAATTTTTCTAGGTTCAAATGCCTAGATGGCGCCCTGTAGTGCAGTTTACGTTAAGTCACCTTCTCCGGATTGTTACAACTGGTGCCCAACATGGGGCCGATCTTTAATAAACCACATATATATACCCTGAGCAAATTTTATCAAAATGAAATATTTTTATCTGTTTACATAAGTCGTATATTTTAAATCTTATAAAATCTCTGCCAGTAAAAGAAATTGCGCATATATATTAAACACAAGAAAGTGAAAAAAAATTTTAAAAACTAATTTTTGTTAAAAAAAAAAGTCAAAAGGTTGCAATAAATATGTTTTTTTTTTGTTGTTGATATATATTATGCTTTAACGTGTATAGGCGCGCATAGCCACGTAAGTTTATGATCGAAATGTGGTACCTTACGATGAGTACTGTTGGGATTTTAATCAGTCATAAATAAGTTGGTGGTATTTATAATTGTGCTGCAAATATACACGTATAAATCCATTATCTTTCAAAATATATTTACTTCAATGCAACCTTCTTAAATAAATAATTTATAAAATAACTTGCTTGTCATGCCGTGTGTAAAAATAAAATGTATAAAATAAAATAGAACTCTTGTGGGGAGGTGTGTAAACGTAAATGGTCCTTAGGTAAGCGATAGTCAACATTTTCTTTTTCTTTTTGTAAAATTATTAACCGGATGTTTTGTAAATGTCTTCGTCAATCGTGTACCGTAATTACTAACCCTAAGTAAAATTTTTTTTTTTGATCATTTTTTTTTTAAGTAACTTTACTGATATGTAATGAGCACAGACGTTCGTTACATTGTTGTTTTTTTTATTTATTAAACATGAAAGTAAATTAAAAAGTTCGCATTTAAAAATTTTCTTTTAGAATTAAAAATTGAAATTAAATATCATCTTAAACTCGTATATATTAAATCGCACAGATAAAAAAAAAATTATTAAAATAAAACTGTATTAAAAATAGAAAAGGTATTTTAAAAACAAAAACTTAAAAAGATTTAGAGATAAAAATATATCTTTGATTTGGAAAACAGGTTAATTAATCAGAAATGGAAATGATTGTTAATTAGTTAAATGTAAACCAGCCTTGGGCATTTAAATGTAAAAACATCGGTCAGATAGGAAAACAATAGAAACTGTTAGCAAATAAGAAGAAATCCCTATGGAATCGGACCGCAGCGAAAGGACCATCGCATCGGTGACGTAATGTAAATTCAATCCTTCACATTAATATAAAAAGGAAAATTTGGAAATTATTAATTAGTGACTGGAAATTGATTATTACGATGTGACTATATGTAGTAGTATGGAGTTGGAGGTGAAGGAATTGACAGACGCCCTGTCAATTCTTTCAGCTGTTAAAGAAAGGAGAAATGAACTATCGTTTCCTACATTGAGGACCAATTAAACTAAAAAAACCTCCGAATGAATAAATAAAACAACGGCTAAATGGATACCAATCTTAGGACGGCGTGGGAATTCACGTTCATGGCAAGCAACGGATAAAGATGAACTGTTTTAAACCGTAAGAACTTTATAAATAATGAACATTAAATTAAAAATTTCTATATTTAAATGATTGCAATATGATCCTATCTGACCAACTTAATTTATTAATAATGTTATTTGATGTATTTCCTTTTTTTTATATATGTATATTTAAAATCATTTCCATTTATATTATTCATTTTTTTGTTCTTTAAGTTTTATCATGATTTTTGTTTTTCTTTAAATTAATTATATAAATGTTAAACTTAAGTCGGGCGTGAATGGCTGTATAGATTTGTAAAGTTATATTAGGGGAGGGTAATCTTAGGTTATTTATGTCATTGTTAGATTGGGTCAATGGATTGGATATATTGATGTAGTTAGTAGATGTAATCGGAGATTCGCTACTGGCAGAATCGTTTATATATACGCCGCACTCACCCGTTTGCCTATGGAAGGAATTATAAGACGGAGAACGCAGTTCCTTTCTATGGAATTTTTTTTTATTGTTCTTCTCGTTAGATAGATGTAATATTCCTATCTGATTGAGAGTCAATGTCTTTTCTTAATTCTTTTGGTGCTGCCGTATTTCGTATTACATTGAATACATCGATATATCAGATGGATTGATGCCAGTTTGACTGCGAATTTTAGCCTAAGGTTAAATAGGGATAGAATATTTTATTTTCAAAGGCAAATCTATGTAGTCTATTCATACTTGACCTTAAATAAAAATGCATTAAATTTAAGTTGTTTATAGACGCTTGCATGGATTGGTTATCGGTTAAGTATGTTTTGGGTTTTCATATTTTATCAAAATATATAGACATTCGATAAATAATGATACCTTACGGTGAGTATCTAAAATGTATTTATTCGGATGTCTTTTAAGTTATTGGTGACAATGCAAGTATCTTATGGTGAATACTATTGGGTTATGTATAAATTTCCCTCTGCAATTGTCAGTAATCAATAATTTTATATTTTGATCGCTTATGTTTACTTTGGAATGTTTTTAACCATGTAATCTATGTAACCGATCTATAGCAACTTATTATAACAAGCTTTTATAATCCCATCTGTGCGAACTTAATTAAAATGTAAAATTAGAATGTAATAGTAATTAAAGGTAAATTAAAGTCAAAAATCAAAGTTAAAAAATAATGTTAAATGTTAAAATGTAAAACTAATAATAAAATAATTTTAAATCTTATATATATGTGCATAAATAAATGTTTGTATGCTAATTACTGGCAGTGGCTTATTTTATTTATTTTTTAATGTTGAAATCTAATTAGATAAGATATGATATTATTAAATCTCTGCTACTCCCTGAGCTAGTGACATGGGCTAACGACCGGATGCAAAATTTAAAAAAAAAAAAAAAAATTTTTTTTTTTTGACTGACGTATCTGCCTACTTTATAAATTTTTCTAGGTTCAAATGCCTATATGGCGCCCTGTAGTGCAGTTTACGTTAAGTCACCTTCTCCGGATCGTTACAATATAGAGTATTTGAGCTGATAAAAATAAATATATGCTTAAAAAAATTAATTGTTGATGAAGATAATCTTTTAGCTAGGTAAAGTATATAAAGAAATAGCCTTGGACATTATAAGTGGAAGATGTTTCTTTAGATTATTACAAATAAAAAAGCAGATAGAACAATCATTAAAGAGCTTACTTAGACGAAAGAGCTTTACAACAGGGAACAATGGAAGAAGAGGTATTATTTATTTGTGATGCTAATTTTTGGGTAGTTAGAACCATTTTCTATTTTTATTTCAATCTCTAGGAATAACTACATATTTACTGGGATTTATCAACTGATTTTGGAGAGTTAGCTGTTTTGGTAATAAGCTGGTTACCTAAACAAATTCTAAACTTAATTCGAAATTGAAAAAAAATTAAATCTTATACAATTCAGATCAATTCTAAAGTATTGAGATGGCAAGATGATATACTACCATTATCGTATAAGACCTTTATTATACTCTAAGGCAACACTATTAGTAAAATTTTATATTTTTAATTAATAGAAAGAACTACAAACTATAAAATTATTGAAAAAAGTAATAAAAAATCAGTCACTAAAGTTTTAATGGAAAAGGGAGAAGATATACTGATTACTGTTTTAAACAAACTCGAGGATAAAACTGTTACAATTTATTAAACATTACATTAAAAAAAAAAAAAAAATAGTGATTTTAAGGAAACCATAAGATAATTAAAAAATAAATTTAGGCCAGATACATTTAAGCAAAAATCATTTTGAAAAGTGACTTAATTTTCAGATACGGTTGTACAAAAGTAGACACTAAGATTAAATAGTTTGATCAGGAAATTAAAAATATGAATAAAGAATATGATAAGAATTTGCTTTTGATATATTTTAGTAATAAAATATAGAATAAAGATCTCAAAAGTTATGAGAAAACAAATAATATTATTCACCAAGATTAGAGAAGAGGGAGAAAAATTGATGAACCAAGCAATAATCATAAAATAAAAAAAGTAGATGGAGTAATGACTTGAAAGAACATATAATGTTAAATAGGGTCATCAATTTGGTCTTAATGAGAAAAAGCTTCAGCAGATCTAATGGAAATAAATGTGAGTACTATTAAATACTAGATAAGAACTAAATTGAATATTAGTTGTGAAAAATATAACATTTTGCATATGAATGAAGAGGATAGATAAAAATCTATTGTTCTCATCCAACACATGTACAAAAATGGATACTTGCCCATCCCATGAATTAGTTGAAAGTAAAATTATTAATTATGTGTAGCAATATTTTAAACAAGAATTAAAAAAAATATAAAAGAAAATGAAATAATAGATATTATGATGACAAAGAGATAGAGGCAATATCACTATTTAATAGTAAATATACTCTAATAAAAACTGAGACAGAGGAAAATCAAAGCAGAGACAAAATATAATGAATAAGGAAAATAAAACTAGTGATCTGGAAAAACAAATATTGAAAGTTCTCAGTGATACTGTTGAACTTCAGTAAATTAAAAAGAGCAGAGCTAAGCATTTTGGAGAAGAAATCTATAAACTAATATTATGATAATGCAATATTGGACAATAATATTACAAGAAATAATTTTAAGAGAGACAACCTAAGAATGAGCTAAATTTATTTTATACATGTTATATTTATTTATGAAATACACATCTTTCAAATAAAACAATGTAAAAAAAAAACTGGTCCTGAGAGAGTAAAATATAATATTGATAGAGGAAATATAAAAATCAATAAAGCAAGGTAATAATGAACAATGAGCTTTGCTAATTGCTCAACAAGTTTTGAGATAAATGCTTAGCAAGAGAAATCATTTAAAATATCTCTATCTGAAAACAACTCCCATCCCCTGACCAATGGTTTCATGCTTTTGGCAATCCTCAGAGAGGTGCTAGGATAGCTTCAGACACTAGATCCTAGTGCCTCTCTGAGGAGTGCCAAAAGCATGAAACCATTGGTCAGGGGATGGGGGTGGTGGTTTTCAGATAGAGATATTTTAAATGCTTTCTCTTGCTAAGCATTTATCTCAAAGCTTGTTGAGCAATTAGCAAAGCCCATTGTTTATTTCCTGTAAGCTTAAAAAAGAAGTGGAGTCATGTGATATATGATTCTTTTTTTAATTTTTTTTTAAGGTAATAGTGAGTCTTATATGTAAACAATCTCCCAATAAAATAATAATTGATGAAAATTAAGAAAGTGAAATTGGAAATTTTTGATAAAAATTAAGTTAGAGAGTTATGATATAAATATAAATGTGGAGCCAATGAAAGATATAGTAAATCCTTAAAATATAAAAATAATTTCTAATATTGACATTTTTATAAGTCAATATCTTATTCTTTATGAAAGCTAAAAACTGAGAGAACTTTTTAAAAAATATGTAGATATAAGATTTGATGTCTTATCACAAAGTAGTCTAGTGTGCTTTATTCCTAATGTTTTAGAGGAGATGAGGAAAGTCTAAAAAAGTATTAGTATAGTAATCATGATTATTTTATATCTAAAATGAAGTTAAATAGTTTAGAATAGTGGATTATGTATTATCAAATAAAGAAAACGAAAGGCATTTTGGTTTTCAATCATTGCTAAAAAAAATGCAGTTCACTGTGATATCATAAGATAAAAAAATTTAACTCATTTTACTCCAAAAGTATCATGGAAAGTGATTTGAAATCAATCATAGTGCATAAAATTCTACATTAAATGGACATTCTTGTATATAGTAAAAATTGAAAGGGAACTGAAACACACAAAAATTTTAGTTAAATCGAGATCAAATATGATCATTAAATCATTCAAGATTTTGACTATATTATTGATGAGAATATCAATGAGGCCTCATAGGATAATTTGCCCATCATAAAAATTTTTAGACCACATGAGGGTTCTTGCTAGCTATTTCAAAAGACAACAATTGCAACAGAACAGCTTTATTCCTGAAATGAGTCTTTGTACTATTTAAAATTGAAAATTAAAAATGTGTTACATATTCTTTAATAACATAATTGAATTTTCCTTATTTGGATAAACTTCTGGATATCTTATTATGATAATATTACAAAAATACATTTGTTTTATTTTTTCTTGGGGGGGGGTAGGACGTTAAGTTGAAACAGAAAAATCTTAAAATTAAATAATATTAATGCTAATAATAATGATAGATCTTAATAATAATAATAAAAAAGTAAAAGAAGAGTTCACATGATGATCCACAAAAGGAAAGTGATATGGAAAGATGTGTAAAATACATCATTGCCTGAAATCACACAGAATATACCAATATATACAACTATCAAGTTTTTTTAAAAAAAATATGTTTAAAACAAAAAATCTACTGGCAAAATATTTTTTATATTTATTTCAAAGTAATAAATTATTATGATTTATTACAAAAATAAGTCCTAAAATAGCATAATTTCTGTTAACAATTTTTAATATCATTTTTCCTTCCTTATTAATTACTTTTAATTTCACAAGTTAATAATGTGATATGTCTTGAAACTACTTATATTATGATATATGTCAAGATTATTAATCTAATTAAAATCACCATTTACTGCTTAATAACTTAATGAAACATTTATGGTAAAAGCTTCATAAATCTTTTTTTTTTTTAAATTTCAAATTATATTAAAAGGTTACTTATTGAACACAGTTAATTTTATTATATATTGTATAAGTATGCAATAGTGAATGCTTCATTATATTTAGTAATGAGTGTCAATGTGTAGGATTATCCAAAAGAAAGTAATTTTAAAATGCCTATTATAAATTAGTTTGATATTATGTTAGAAATTTCATGAATAGGAAAAATGCCACATGTATATGGTTAGTCATAGATTATGCCAATGGTTTCTAATAATAGTAATAACAGCAATCTGCACCAAAAAAAAAATGAGAGTCTAAATTGTTACTCTATAATCCCTCAATATATATAATTACTTGAATATAAAAAATTATATATTAACCTTATGATCTGTTTAATAATAATTTATTTATAATAATAATAAACATTATTTTAATGGGTAAACCTATCGTTTAATGGAGAAAAAAAATTTTTTTACTTCCAATAAGAAAATTAAACATCTGCATTTTGTTAGAATAATCTGTCATTAAAATAGGCAAAACTTTCTATATGCATTGTGAGTCAGTGCAAGCCAGAGTAATCAATAAATTCCAGAAGGCTTGTGCATAAAATCCCCATTTAGTGCCTACTCATCCAATATCCCCAGGCTAATCTCTGGCTTGTGGCCTTCATCAATGAGGAGCTTGGATCTGAGAGTGCTGCAGCTAGATCCTAACTGCAGTGCTCTCAGATCCAAAGCTCCTCACTGATGAAGGCCACAGCCAGAAACTAGTCTGGGGATATTAGATGAGTAGGCATTAGATGGGGATTTTGTGCATAAGCCTTCTGGCATCCATTGATTACTCTGGCTTGTACTGAGTCACAATACATATAGTTTTGCCTGTTTTAATAACAGTTAAGAGCAAGCAAAAGAAATAGTGGTCATGCGATGTTTATTGGCTTAAAATAATCTGACATTTTTAGATTTATCAAAAAATATATTATCTTTTTTTTTTGCAGACTGTTATAAACATTTTCAGCATTACATTCAACATAATCACAATATCAATGTTACATGGGTTCCAAGCTTTTGAGTGGATACTGGAAATTGTGGATAATAGCATTCCCTGTATAAAATAAATCTGAAAACATGAGCAGCTATTAAGTCTAGAACCATATAATAATCAGACATTTTATCTACAAGTTCTGAAGTGTTTTGCATGATGCTGTGGGAAAGTGGGTTGTAGTTTTTGTATGACAATGCACCAACAACACAATCATGAGTGTGAAACAATTTTTAACCCAAAATTTAAGATTCTCAGTGGAAAGGAATAAAATTATGCATCCAACATCAAGTTTAAGTTTATTTTATCAATCAAGCTAAAGACAAAATTTCAAATAAGCCTGAAATTTAAAAGTGAAATAAACCTGCTTGAATAGTTATATGTATATGACTATAATTTAGTATCAATATATTCTAATGTTCTCAGTTCTTCAATGTCAGTTTTTTTAATAATTCTTAGGCATTTCATTCATCTGGCTAGGAATGTTAAATAAAACAAATCACTTAACTCCCCAATTTATAAAATATGATAAGATAGGAGTAGCTCTTCAATCTAGTGTCATTTACCATAAGCTTGAGTAATTAATGATTGCCACATGCATTTAAATCTCCATCCGTAGACCATTTTCTGAAGAAATGATGATATTAAAATATTTAGATACCTAACTAGATTTAGATCTATATAAATATTCAAGAAAATTAGCTTGGGTTTAGAGTCTTAGATTGATTTGAATTTTAGGTGTTTAAATAAAATCAAATTAAAAATGAAGCCAAATTCATAACTGCATTCCTTTAAATTTTGAATTCTGACCTCAAGATTAAAGGCAGAATTTAGGAAATGGACTGAGAATAGAGGTGTAAATGCATCTAATAATCTCTGATTACTCAAGATTATTCGTGTTAATATACATTCTAACATATACATAAAACACCCATATTTTAAACATTTATACATATAATTTATGATACAATTTAATTTTAAAATTGCATATATTAATAATTTATCAAAAGTAATTAACAAAATAAATTAATGCTATTATGAAAAAGTCACTAGTGGAATAATAAAATGAGAAAGCTAGAGATAAAGCATATTAACATGTATAAATGGCATTTTATTCAAATTTAGATAAATATGTATATAAATAGATTTACTCAATCACTTTCTTTAGAAAAATAAAAATTACTATTCCTTTTCTTGTAATGAAAATTAATAATAATCAAATGCAAAAATATGCAATCATAGCTTACTTGCTATAAATGGCTTAGTGCCCCCTCCCCCATTTAATGGATTCTTTGCTAAAATGTTTGTATAAATTCAATACTCTTTGACATAATGTGTTATTTACTGCTTAAAGGATTTTTTCCTTTTAAAGTCTTTGCATTTACTAATTCTGATGACACAATATGCTACTATTAAAACATTATTGTTGCCGATATTATTTATCCACAAATTTAACTGCTTTTCAGTTTTTACTCAATTTTTATCATATACTGTTAATGTAACTTGAGCAGTTTCAGCAACAAAAACTTTATAACTTCTTTTAGGTTTAGCAGAATGGCTACCATTATTACTTTGATTTTGGAACCATTTTAAACTAAAATATAATTTTCGAATTCACATCAGTAGCATAACAAATGTAAATTACTATGCAACAACAACCCTAAGTATAAAAGATTGAGTGAATACATGAAATAAAAAAGTAGTTGCCATAATCTAATTGCAGAACACATTAAATTTATGAATTTTTCATTTAATACTTTTTTTAAATGGAAAGTTATTGAATCCATGAATTTTGAAAGAATGATCATGGCCCTATTCTGACATTTACAGTGTTCAAACTACTTATGAATTCCTGAATAATGAAACTTTCAAAGAGAGACTAAGAGGTATAAAATATATGGCAGAACAAATTACTGCAAAAGTCAAATTGTATTTTGATGCTAATTTAGCTCTTTATTCATGCCAACACAAATTGAAAAGTACCGTATATATCCAATAGACATTGGCATATTTTTTAGATTTATACTATAATACTAATTTCATATCTAAAAATGGCCCTTAGAATTTTTATGAAGAATTTTATTTGTAGTTCATTAAATGTTTGCAACTCTTCATCAAATCATTTAAGGAAGAGTGTTGATTTTTTTAAATCCCAATCTTAATTTCTATAGAACAAATATAAATCATCGATATTATTCCAAGATAGATATATAATGCTTTTATTCTGCTTCTTTCATATGAACAATATGTATTTTAGTTTATGGAAATGCATTTATTTTCAGAAAGCAGATCATTTAATAAACAAACTTATACACTATAAGTCTTTCTATTTCAACAAATCATTTACTACATCTGGAACAACTTTTTCTCACACAACACATCTGGAAATATATTAAATACATCAATAATCTATTATAGATTAATCAATCCTGGCTTGCTAGTCCACATATGAAATGCTACACAAAGTTTCATAAAGTGAAATAATCTTTACATAAACATATACACATGTGTGTGCATATTTTAGTTTTCTTATATATCAAATGTCAAAAACTAAGAAAGCAATAGAATAAACTAAATACACCACTTCACAATTAAATTACTAGTCAAAATTAAATTAAGTCCATTTTGGCAGGGAAATCATTATAAACTAATTTAAATCCACAAGTTGGAGTAATGTTCCAATGGTTTCATAAAGTGAAATAATCTTTACATAAACACATACACATGTGTTCATATATATATAAATAAATGTCAAAAACTAAGAAAGCAATAGAATAAACCAAATACACCACTTCACAATTAATTCACCAGTCAAAATTAAATTGTCCATTTTGGCAGGAAAATCATTATAAACTAATTCAAATCCATAAGTTTGTATGATGTCTGAATGGTTATTACTGGTGATTGTTTTAATGCTATATCCTCTCAAAATATAATTTTATTTCATTTATTTCGATAATCAGTCATACCTTATATCCATACATGTATAAATTAATTAATAGATATGGATGCCACATTCCTATAAAAAAAACTATTTGGGATGTGCTGCCATTCAATCACCATATGCCAGCTAAAGATTCAATCTGAGAACTTGTCTCTCTGAAGATAAGATGAATCATTACTTATAATTAAATGAGATCAAAACGGCATAGTAAAGATAAGTTTTAATTATTTATATATATTAATAACAAAAACACCAACAAAAATCACACCCAAATTAACAAATAAATTATATATAACCCTAATACATTATTTACAAACAATATATGTATATAAAGCAACAATATTAAACATAGTTATTATGTTACTTGTATAAATATATATATAAACAAAGTATTAAATGTGTCTAACATTTATAAAATATGAATTCATGAATGGGTATATTCTATTAATATTAAACAGTAACTACTGAAAATAAATTAAACAATGCTACTAAACAGTAAATACCCAAATATAAAAGTATGATGTACTTTTTTTTTTAAAGTTTTGTTAAAATAACTGTCTTTGATTTTAATCATAGTTAATATATACTTCTTGCAGCTTTCTGATCTGTGAGTTTCACTGTTTCCTTGATAAATTTCTTTTTTTTATCCAGACTTCTTGATAATGCAAAAAATTACATTTTTTTAAAGTCATATTTTACAAGTAGATGATTAGATATTCATCAATGGTGGTTAGTGGCTAAGGGTCAACTTATTAGTTCAAATTTTTTTGGCATACACATTCTTCAAACAGCAATCTTTGATACTGACTGGATTTGCATGATTTAAGAGACAAGCAGATATATTTAAAAATGTTAGTTAGCCATTTGTTTGTTTCCTATAAAGCATATAATAGAGAAACCAGTGACATCATTTAGCAAATAACTTTCTGTATTGCAAGTTGCAATTAATTGGCTTTTGTTATTGACTATTATCGCAGTATAATCATGCATATGTTTGTTATTTGAAATACAAATTATACTTTTTATTATTTTATAATTTCCAAAATTCTTATATGAAAAACAACAAAGTATAGACAAATTTTCTATTATCTAAATAATTTAATTAATTCTCATTACTAATTACACATATATACAAAAAAATGTTGCTTTTGCTTGTGATAAGAAAAAAAACTATTATTAGGATTTGATCAAATTTCAATTTTTTATTAAATATTTTGTTTTTAAACTAAATATTGACTCAGTTATACAAGCACATAGACACACTTGTGGAGAATCAAATATTTAGATTATCTTATATTGTGTGTGTTTTTTCTTGCAGTCTATTTTAAAATATTATATGCTGCTGAACAATTTATAATGCAGAATGACTTTAGATTCAGAGTTCAATTCTAGTATTATAATATACCAAATGTTAAAAGTTAAACTAGTCAACATAATAAATGAAATATAAATTCAGAATTAAATCAATAACCAAATTTAAATTAATAATCACATGATCACATTTCCTATACTAGCACATTAATTGTTGATAAACAGAGCAAAACTCTCCATTGATTACTCTGTTTAGCACAGGTGACAATACTGTATGGAGAGTTTTGCTCTGTTTATCAAATTTAAATTGTCTGCTTTGGCAGAGAAACCACTGGTAGTGAATTTCTAATTTTATTTTGACTAATAATACTTGATTTAATTATATTTATATTTAAAATATTTATCAGACTTAATAAAATTGATAATTTAAGAATAAATTTATTTAAAACTTCAAAACAATTTTCATTCCTTATAGGAATCTTATAAAGATATCTCCTTTTAATAATCACATGACAAACTATTCCATAGCAACTCCATTCATATCATTCAAATTATAATACATTAAAAATAATAATATATTAAGCATATTAATTTGTAATTTTTCAGTGTATAAATCAAATCTATAAAACTATTTTAATTACATTTTTAAAGTTTTCAATCAATCTAATAATGACAAATTTGCATCAAATTGTATTGAATTTTTAACCATATTTATACATTTGTTTATATTTTTCTGAATATATACTTTACTAAATAATAAAATGTATAAAAAAAAATCAAAAAGCGTCATACTACTTATTTAGAAAAAACATCTAAAGCAATTACTAATAAATCAGCAATTGAAAAAGATATAAAAAATAAAACAATTTTTCATGAAAAATCTTGTATCTTTTCAAAATTCCATGAATTTTCAAAAATACACAAAGCAGCTACTCCCCTTCATCTAATAGGAAGTGCAATAGAATCTCCTATTCACATTTTAGCTAGATATTTATCTCATTTAATAAATCATACAATTCCATCTATTAAATCATAAATAATAAAAACTCTCTATACTGTATTTTATTTTTCTATTAAAAAATAATACAAATGATATTCTCATTGGCTTCAATGTTGTTTTTTTGTTTACAGATGTTCCAATTGATAAAGATTTGAACACCATTTGTCAACATCGTAATTTTCCAGAACATATTATTACCTTAGCTAAATATTGCCCTTCAAGCATATATTTCATATGCAATGGACAAAATTATAAGCAAACTTTTGGTACTCCTATGGGCTCACCTACCCCAGGAGTAATAGCTGATTTATTTATGGAATGTATAAAAAAACTCTTGCTTTAGAATCAAAACAAAATCTCTTATTTGACTCAGATATATAGGTCACACATTTATCATCTGGAAAAATGGTAAAAATAAATTATATGATTTTTTTTCTCACATTTAAATAATATCCATCCTCATATTAAATTTACAATGAAGACAAAGTCTGATGGAAAACATTTCTTTCTTAATGTACGCATCACCAGGAAACAAACTAATCTATCATTTACAGAAAAAATAGTCACACAGACAGATACTTAGAATTTTCATCTCATCATCAGTTAAATAGTCAAAAAAATTTATTAGAGTAATTAACCTGTCAGATAAATGATATCTGAAAGAAATAATTCCTATAAATAGTGTTTTATTAGCTAGTAATTCACCAATTCTTAATTCAAGCTCAAAACAATCAAAATAAACAAAAAGAGAAAACAATTATTAGGATTTGTGTTCCTTATATAAAAGGAACTTCAAACAGTATTGAACATATCCTAAAATGTTGCAATATAAAAACAGCATATGTTACTTATCAAAAAATTAATAACACCATAACCAACATAAAGATTCAATTCCTTTTGCAATTGATGGAGTTTATGAGAATTCATGTAGCATTTGTAAAACTTCTTATGTAGGTATGAGCAATCATCACATCAACATTAGAAGAGATGAAAATGTTATTGCAGTTAAGAAACATTTATCAGCCACAGTACTGTCACTCCATGCCATGCATTCAGATCACAATATTGATTTCTCTAATATCAAGATAATTATCCAGATGTGATACTCTCTACCATTATAAGATAAACCAATGAGATACTAAAAAGTCCAAATTTTTTCAACAAATCTGATAACACATGCAAATTTCTTCCTATTGGGAAGAATTTTTTTTAAAAAATATTATTCTGAAGATTTTCTGACTTTTATTTTATTTTTCAGTTTATATATCCATTTTTTTTTATCAGTGAAACTTTAACATTGTTATAAATCACTGTTTACAGCACTGAATATATTAATCCATCTGATATAATAATAAAAACAATAAGGCTGGGATATATATATATATATTACTTTTAATGTATTATAATTCAAATGATGTGATGGAATTATTATAGAATAATTTATCATGTGTTTATTAAAAGAAGACATCTTGATAAGGTTCCTATAAGGAATTAAAATTAGTTAAATGTTTTACATAAATATTATCAATTTTGTTTAAAGTTGATTAATATTTAAATTTTATAATAAATATGGCATTATGGATAATTTTTAAATTTGTGATTTGATAATCTGAAATGATATGTACACAATTATTCCAAAATGTATACAAGATGATAGTGTGCTATAAAGATTTTAAAAACATTGAGTGTTAAGTATTTGATTAAGTCATTACATCTTAGTAATGCTTTTATTATTATACTCAAGGCAACAATGAATTTTTTTTAAAAAAATTGCTTTGTTGCATTGAATAATCTTTCTTCTATAATTATGTAATATTTCTTTTCATTTTTTATTCTAACTATACAAAAATTGTAGATTTTGTGGTATATACTTTTATTTTTTAGAAATTTATTTAGAAAAAAATAAAATATCACATTTGACGAACAAGCACAATATTCAAGACAATCATTGTGCCATCAAAATAAATCCTGATTCCATGGTGATGATGAAGAACTCCATACTCTTAAAAAGAAAAATCTTCAGCATTACAAATAGCTGTGTAATTGTTGACAGGTTTGATCAGTTGTGACAATTTGTTGTAGTATTCAATTTAAATGTAGTTTTCAGACCAACTATTTTATTGACAAACAATTCATCATCTGATCTTTTCAATAGAAACCACTCACTGAATTCAACTTGACAATTAGAATCATATTTGTTTCTGCTGTGTGCTAATCTAAAATATAACATCAATTTTGCAGATTTTAAAATAAAATAAATATATGACTTTTAAGAATTATATTGCTTGACAGATTTCATTTATGATCATTTAATACTTTGCAACAGCGCTTGAATTTCTAGAGTTTTTACTTGTGTGAATCTTTATAGATTGATGTATATAAATACTTTGCACAGTAAACATAATTTTTCTTATTAATTTTCAAAGCCTAATTAGACATGTATTTCACATTTCTAATGAACAATGTGATTAATGATAAATTTAAATCTTCTAATTTTAAAATTTAGATTTTTTTTTTCTAATAGTTTATATTTGGAATTAATTTTTTGATGAATTTTAATGATGGTGTCTATTAAAAATTTTAAATACAGTTGATCAAGATTAAGCTGGATACCCTAATTTTCAAATGTTTCAGATTATTAATTTTTCCTAATGTAAAAAAGCCACTTAATAATAATAATATCAAAAATGAATAGCAGAAATTTAAAAATATTGTTATTCTACTGTATTAATAAAACAGCATATAAATGGTAATTTATCAAAGAATATTGTTTAAAAATATATAATTTAAATTTATGAAAAATATTATTTACCACTATCTTTTTAAACATTTCATTACTTTACATCTTTTGATTTTTCCCAGTATAATATTTTCAAGTATATACAAATTTATTATTTTTATTTGAAATGAAAAAATGTTTTTCCAATCATGTGATTAAATCATCTAACAATTTAAGTTTCTTTGAATGTATATAGACTAATGTTTATACTTAACTGCATTGTAACTTACATATACACATAATTAGTATACTAATAGTAATGGGTGTTAATACAAAAAAATAACTAATAATGTAAATGTTTATTATTTTAACTTTTTAAGTAGAATGCAATTTTGACAAGGTGACTAGAATCATGACATTTAATTAACATTAATATAAATATACATATATCTGTATGTATATATTCATCTATCAAATCACCCATCTACTTATATCTTTACTTACTCATTTATTACTTCTCTGTTCATCCATCTGAGATTGACAAGCCAGCCTATCTCATTATCCCTCTACATATATATATATATTACTGTATTTACAAATATTCAGTTATATAATTATGTATATTGCTTTAAAAATACAGACATCGAATAATAATATTATTATATATATATATATAATAGAATATCTCTGGTACTTAATATATAAATAACTTATACTTGCTTAGAGGCTATTTTAAATATTTATTGTATGATTTATGGGTTTTAATCTTGAATGTTATTGCTGATATATGCATGGAGGAGCATGAAAACAGTATATTTTGAACACACAGCCAATGAGGATCTGGAGGTATTGATTTAATCCTAGTTTCTATTTTTTGCAAACTTTTTGTTACTTTATTATAACTTCAAAACATTACATGTCGATACAAAGATTTATATCTTATAAAGTGGATCAATTATGTTTAGAAATTTATCCAAGTAAATGTCAGCCAAAATCATAATAAAAAGTAGAGTAAGATAAATAAACTAATTGACCATCCCTAACACCACTCATGCTTAACATAAATCCTACATATCTAAGTATCTATAATAAACAATTAAATACATGATAACTAAAATTAGAACATTACATAACTATTCTTTATGGATGGATGTTACAATATGCTATACCATCATAAGTTCATTTCTATCTCTGTTATTTTGGTTGAGCTGTAATAAAGTTTGAACTCTTATTACTTATTTATAAAATAATACTTAAGTAATTGTAAATATTATATATAAATAATTTTACTATAACATTAAGTTAATACATGAATACCTTATAATATAATATGTACACAAAGGCAAAACTCTCCATACAACAATAATGTGCTAGTATGAGATGGTGATCATGTGATAATATGTACAATTACTCCTTACACTCTTTATCTATTTTCTCTCTTTTGATTATTGTCTTTCATAATATTTTTGATTTTATAACTTTACTTCTATTATTTCAAGATATTTAAGTGAATCTTAAATTATTTAAAAATTAATTCTACTTTTAATCAAATATATAGGATTTACACTTATAAAAAATCAATATCAAGGTAATTTCATATTCAGGAATTTTCATTCTCCAATCCCTTTATATAAAATGCTTAATAGGTTTTGTATTAACTATATTGTTAAATAACAATTATTAAACTAGATGTGTTTTGACATGACATGCATATGAATCAACTACTTGTTTTAATACTAATATTCTGTTATTATTCAGACTAGCAACTATGCATATAAAATGAAATGATGAAAACAGCTAGTGAAGATGGTATCTCATAAATAAATAAAATACCTGACATAGTCTTGAACTATTCAATTTATAAAATATATATGATATTCAACATAAAATAAATTTCAATAATAATTAAATGACATATTATTCATTATCCATACCTTGATTTTTTCCTTTTGTGAAATGAATATTTAGAATATATTTACTGGTTCCCATAATTAAAATATCTCATGTTTTAAAATATAGGATGTTTTAAAATTTCTCAAGAGGCTTATAATTCAATATTCAGTGATAGAAACTATATTGCAACAATATGTCATATTATAAAAATATTCCAAAATACAATAATATATAAAGAAAAGTTACTTAATGCATCTGTGTCACCATATTTGATGACCATATTTAATGTCAACTGCATTCCATAAAAACAGTAGGTAATTCACTGAGTGAGATCATCTTTTAAATTATAACTGTATTACTCACATCTTTATTATATACTATTCCCTTAAAGTAAGATTATCTTTTAATTTCAAAAACAAATTTGCATTATATAAATACATATACTATAGAACTCAAGCAGAAAATTCACAAAACAATTCTGAACACTATTAAGGACTCAAAAAAAAAAAAAAAATACAATATTATATTTCAATTATTTAGATAAAACAACTTTTTGGAAAATATGAAATTTATTATTAACAGTAATGATGATAAGTTATTGTTCCATTTATATGTTTAAATGTTAAAACAGGCAAAACTCACTATATATATTGCCACACACAGCAAGCTAGAGTAATCAATAAGAGGTGGTGGTCATGTTATGTTTAAATGTTAATGATCCTATTATATTATGCACATATATAAAAAATTGAATATTGGTTTAACTTTAAATCTAACTTAATATTATTTTAAGATGCATCTATTTTACATTTTGAATCTATTAAAAGAATAATTAAGTCAGCACATACTTAAATATAAGTTAACAAATGGTTTATCTGATGTTTCAAATAACTATAAACATAAAAATTAATAATCTATTTTTTTATTTATATATTTCAAATTAACTAATACTTTTTTTTAATTTTCAAACATTTAAAAATAGAGTCAATATATATTATAATAATATTTAAACTTAATAAAATCTTTGAATCTTGAAATTTAATCATAACTTTTGTCAATATATAATTTCTGTACATTATAAAATAAAATTTGAAATTTAATTTATAATTAAAATTTGTTTGCATATAAACTTATTCATATTTTAATAATGTATAATAAATTAAATTACATTGTGATACTTAGATGAATATATTAATACAATAGTATATAAAAAATTCAAAATCATTATTTTTATTTATAAATTTTCATGAACACATTTATTTTTAAATTTTCTTTCCTTTAGTATTTGTTGACAAATGAAATTTATTAGAGCCAATAAAGATTTATAATTCTATCTATTAAAATACAACAAGTACCTGTATATATATATAATCTTAATTCTTTTAAGTGATAATTAATATTGGAGATGGCTTATTCACTGGAAACAACAATTCTACAAGTTGAAGGCAGAAATCTTTAAGATTTAAACTGATTTCTCAATTTTCTTGTCAGTTCTATGAAAATAGCTTTTTTTTTTTTTTGTAGAAATAATAATGGTGAAAATATTTGCATAAATGAAATCCTTCAAATTTGTACTTGCTTCTTCAAATCTGCATTTGTAGGAAGAAAATTTTTTATTCATTGAAGCAAAAATGTAATATATTTTAGTGAAGAGATCTTTTGAAATTCAATTTTGCTTCTCCATAGTATTGAATCATAAGTAATGTTGATGATATTTTTCATTGTAAGCTTTCAAATTCTTAACTTACACATATAGTGTCAATGAGTTTATCATTTATATTTCTCATTAATGAATAATATTATTAACGTGTATAAAATTTTAAGTTGATACACATTTCTTTTAAAACAGATTTTTAAATATTTTCTTGTAAAATTGTTTTTTAGATTTTGTAATTTCTTCATTTTAAAATAAATAAAAATTCAACATTCGAATAAGCAGAGAAATTCCTGCAAAGCTCTTTTAACATTAAACTTTGTATTGAAAAAACTAAAATTTATTTATCCTTAAAATTATTTTTAAGCAAAAATGAAGTTATATCTATTGAGACAATTTCTGTTGAAGTATTATTTGCAAATGTTACTTCAAAATGAATTTTATTTCAGTCTTTATATAATTTTATTTTGCTTAAAATACAAACAGCTATGTACTTTAAGAGTAGTTTGCCATTTTGTTGTGTATTTTCTCATAGTGTTTTTTTTTCAATTTAATTAACTTTGATAAGAATTTTATGCAGTATTTGATCACTTATATAATTAAAATTTCAAAAGATAGTTAATGCATTTTAAAAATATTAATATTGAATATTGAAATATAATAATGCTATTGAGAATTACATAAGAAATTAAAATCGAATATAAAATAATTATTTATTCTCATTTTTATTCTTGAAAAAATTTTGACTTTGAGAGACTAATAAAATATAGACTTTGAAAGCAGAAAAAAAGAAAATTTCTAGAATTTAGCAATCTATTTATTTTAATTGAAAAATTTACTTTTTGTAAATTAAAAAAAATTAATTTTCTGACTTTCTTATGATTTTTCAATGAAATATAATGATTGCTTTTAACTAAGTTGGTCAAATTATCATTTATTAATTGTGTTTTAATTAAAGCAAATATTTTTATTTTTATCAAGTAAAATTTATACAAATAATTTAATAGATTTTTAAATGTGAAATGCATGCACAGTTTCACACACATATTTTTATTACACATTTTATGTCATAAATGTTACATAATAATTTTTATATAATTCATTAAAATTATTTTTATCTATAAAAATATTAAATAATTTTAATTATTTAATAGTTAAAATCACTATTTTACATCCTGTATACTCTGAATTTTTAAAACAATTACCATATTCTTTCTCTTGGTCAACCAATTATTTATAACTTCATTTTATTTGCTTTTCTATTTTTACTAAAGATTATTATTATTATTTTACAATTATAAATAGCAAATGCATGATCTAGATATCACATATTCAGTCTGGCCATCTCAGCATATATATGCAAAAATAAATAATAATTTTATAATAAATAAATATAAACTCATGTGATAATCACAATGTTTATTTATTTAATATTTGAATTGCCCTCTAATTTCTACGTTCATTAACTTTTTACAATAAAAAAGTGATCATTTCCTGTGGCATTAGATGCAGAACAATAATAGCTAGAAAGTAATATTATATTAGCCTATATATTTTAATACAAATCAATTTTGAAAAATTAATTTTATAAAAATATTTCATTCATTTTTAAAACACTACAATTCAATTTTTTTCTGGTTCGCAATCTAGATCTCACATCACAATCTAAATGTAAAATTTGATTACATGCTAGTCTAATAAATAATAGTGAAATAAAATGAAAATAAAGGACACACAGAGAATGGAATGAGACACAAGAATAAAATTACAAATAATAAAAAAAAAACAAGTAGACAAAAACTAAAGAAAGAAAGACAATAATTAATTGAAATTGATAATATTAGGCATAAATAGGCTATAATAAATAATTTAAATAATAAAATTAAAGAAATAGCCATTGGCAATGAAGAGGATAAATGTATGACAAGGATGATGGATGGCATGCTGTTGAATGAAATAGTGATGAGAAAATAAATAAAATAAACAAGAACAAATAAAGCTTGCAAACTTAAAAATAAAAGCAAAATTGTAAGCAGCCAAAAATATGCAAGTCAAAAAGTAAAAATCAAATCACATTGTCTCAACATTATTGCTAATATTTTTATCAAGAAGTAATGAAATGAACATTGAGAGAAAAGACAGTCAATTTGACTTTGTGATAGCTTCTAAAAATGTGGGATAGGTATTGAAGTTATTTGCTATGAGGAAGATTTGAATATCATTGTAACTTTGGATATGACATGCTAAGTGCCTGACAAAAATGTATGATTTATTACTTTTGTCATGTAGCAACTCAGAGATAAATATAAAATATGAATTTCAATCTAAAAGATAAATGCCCTAGAAGAGCTTACTGCTTGCCTTTCAATTAAGATATATTGTTATTGTTGAGATTATGGCAAATTCTACTTTAATAGTCCAATCTATAAAAGTTCCTTCAATCATGACCTACCAACCAAGTAAGTTTGGAGACCATATAAAACTTGGCTTAAGATATTAACTATTGACTAGTCATTAAAGAATGAACCCAAATCCCATTTTAAATTAGCATGAGTCAAAAAACTAATATCCTGAAGATATTTATGGACTGGTATCCAATGAGAAAATAAATGCATTAGATAAGGTATGTAAAACTATAAGCATACCCAAATACATAAAATTAGCAGTAAAAAAATTAAGCTAAAAGAAATAATTTTCTTTTATATATAAAGTTCTATTTTTTATTAATAATATTTATTTTTACATGTATTATTTTAAATAGATATAAAATTCTATAATAATTCAAAAATTCTGGTTCACATGCGTTTTAAATGAATAAAATTCCTTTGGATCAATGTATTAATATCAAATTGAGATGTGCAGTTAAAGTGCTCACTTCTATGTGATAAATGATTGTTTGATAATATTATTATAGGATAATCTAAATATATATGACTATATGGTATAATAATATGTTAAATATGGCCAGAAATGATATAACCTATTACAATTTTTAAGTAAATCTTTATTTAAAAATATTTCACTAATATCTTACAGATATATTATTTCAACCATTCATTATATAGATATGTATATAATCGTGTTTGACATTTATTAATCCTTAACGTTCAATAAAATTTATTATAGTGTAATATTAATTTTTGAAAGAGATGGGAGTTTATATATTAAATGACAGATGGGTTTGAACCTGGAACCAACTATATAAAATCAAAGATATACACACATATATATATAATGAGATCTTTAAGATGTGTACCATAAACTATGCTTCAAACAAATAATAAGTTGAATGATTAATAAAATTCAAATAACAATTTCAAATATATAATATTAACCAATGTGAAGATGATGATTTATAATTTAAAAAATATAAGTATTCCTAAAAATATTTTCTTTATTTACTCAGTTTCAATAATAAAAAAAAAAACTCAAAGGTGCCAAACCTCCTAAAAAAAGTTTACTTTAGGAAAAGTTTTTTTTTTTTAAAACGAATAATCATCATTAATTATTACTGCCATTCCAGCATGTCCCCCAGTGGATAGCATGATTTCTAAGGGCTATGTATATTAACTAATATATGGGTATAAAAAGCATATATTTGGATTGAGTTACAAAGACAAACTAAATGGATTAATAAAAAATAGTAATAATTTATTAATAGTGAATAAATAAAACTGTTGCTTATATATACTCACAACTATCAGCACATACACAAAAATATTACAGTAACAAAAGATATTTTTTAAGTTTAAGATATGGCTCAAGTTTAAGGTTCTTATAGTATTGATAATAATAAAATCTTACCATGTTAAATAAGGAAACAATCACTAATCATGATTTTTTCCAGGTACTGTTCTTTTTAATATTTTACTGTTTCTTTCTTAGTTTTTCCAATGATTTTTCCTTGAACATTGATATTTGAGAGAGAAAATACAGCACTACTGGTGACATTCTGAGTTATACTATCTCTAGGTCTTGAGTCATTTATATAGACCTATTCATTTCTTCCTTCATGTCATTACAGAGATATTGCACAAGCTGGTTTTTCAAACATCAGCACTAATTTCGGGATCCAACTGCCCTTCCAGGCATGACTGGTGTGGTTTTTGGTTATCTAGCCACCCACACATGGTAGATGGATTTCTTCTAAATAATTTCATTATACTTACTATTGTAATTAAAGTATTGAAAAATACTTTAGGAACAGTTTGTAAAATATGGCTTATGATAAAAAAAGTCTTAATCAGCAGTTGATACTTTCTTCAGCATGGATCATGGCAACATGGCATCAATAGTAGCCTGCATCTTAATGTAAACTAATATGGAATGAACTGCTGAACTCCTAGAATTAAAATGGTAGTAATAAGAATGCTGAGTTGCTCATTTCCAACCAATGTATACTAAATTAATATTGTTCAAACAACATGGTTTTTAAACAATATATGTCACCAGTTAGGGGATATATGACCTTTGCTGTCATCACAAAAATATATTTTTTGAAAAACATACCCTTCAAAACATGTTGTGGATACAAATTTTAGTACATTATATCATTTTTTTTTGTAAATAAAAGAAAAGAACAGCTTATCTTTTTCTCTCTTTTTTTATTTACATTTCATTAATATAGAAAAAAGAAAAAATTACTATTGACTTTTAATATTTTAATTATAATTTCTAAAATTTTATCAATTTTAATATTTTAATATTATTTTCAAATCCACCATCCAATTTTCTCTAAAAATGGATGTTATATAATTGAACTTCCATTTAAAAGGCAGATTAAATAAGGTTAAAAATTTATGTATTTAAAAAAAACTACACAATTCAAATTTTTTTGCATATCGAGACTACTTTTCTTCGTTACTTTGCATTGTAATTCATTGTTCTCTTACATATCAAAGTAAATATTTAATAATATTAATGTGCATGAATTAATTTTTCTTTTAACCTTTAGACAGTTTGCATTTTTATTTCTCAAATAATATGCACATACACATATATGTAAATGGAAGTTTGTATATCTATTACTCAGTTCACATAAATTTTTATTGAACACATTTCTTTTCTCTCTGCTGCATTGTAGTATAATCAACCTGGGCTACATCAGACTTACTATAGCTGCAAATCCCCTCCCTTTAAGACCAGACAATGGGACAGTATAACCTTTCATTTCTCATTTGTATTCTTACTACAAAAGTTATTCATTTTTATTTATTTCTCTAATTATTTTTATTTTTTTTATATTTCTTTCAGTTTCACAAAAAGTGTTTTATCGAATACATATGTCCATGATGTGCAGAAATTTACTTGATTCTGAATGTTGTAAAGAATAGGAATTCAACTCTAGGATTTATAAAAATTCCATCATAGAACATTAAGATGTATGCTGAAACATGAACACAAGGATTATCTAATGAGCTTCTCACAACACATCAAAATAAAATATAAACCTTGCTCCCTTTTGAATCTTAGAAGCTGATAAATTCCAGAGACACTTGAACTGACATTGCTTCCTCTTAGCCTTACAGGTAAGTAAAATATTTAGAAAAAATGTGGCAGCAATACACTTCAAAATATTACATAACACTATAGTGTCTTATGAACATGACCAAATCCCAATACATCACTAGAAAAATAATATGTCTAAAACAAACTATAAAGCTTTTTTTTTCATCCTCTGTATAAATCACTTTATCTCTTCTGGTCATATGTTTCTTAATTATTTCCAACATTTAAATTATTAATTTTTTTCAATATCAATAATAATCGCTCTTTCTTTCCAGCTAGCTGGTAATTTCTCTTTTTGGTAGTTTTAATGTCACTTTTGGGATTGCCATATATATTTTTATCTTTTAATTCATATAATTTTCTTTCTCCTTAAATATTATTCTTTTAACAGATCCAGGGTTGACATGAAATGAGCCAACCTTTATTTTTCTAACATCAAGTTTTACATATGTCTAAATACTTCCACAGTAGTGGATGGAGTCTTCATCCAAGTGAATTTGAGATAGGTTCTGTTCTCTTCCATGTCATGGCTGATTTCTTAATTCTGGTTTGGATCTCATTCTCTTCATTTTCTGGGTCTACTCCTATCTTTTTCTATTCCAGTATTAGTTCCTAATTGTGGTGAATTCTTTGGAGATTTCTTTGGAGTGTTTGGTTTTCTTGGGCTAGGAAACTTCTAGAACAATTATGTATGTTCTATCTTTCTTATCAGAGCTTCTTATCTTGGGGTTGGAATCTTCATCATCTACATGCATCATTCCTTTTATTTGACTGCTGGTTTATTATGTGGTAAATTTTTTTCTCCATCCTAATTTTGGTGGCTCATGACAATGGCATTTAAAAACTCAGCCACTTGTTTTGTAGTTTTTCAGTCAATAATGTTCTTAATTTTGATACTTGCCTTCTGAAAAACTGTGTGTAACTTTTATCACTCTTTATGCTGAATCTTTCCTGCATAATTTGTTATCTGATTGCTTCTTGGCACTCTTCAGACCAAAAATTATTCAAAATTTGTTCTTTTGTATCCAGAATAGATGGTTGGCTTCTTTATTAATAAGTTCCATCATTCCTTAGCAGGTCTTTGTAAATAATTATAGGCAATAGCCACTTGCTCTCTTTCTGTTAGTTGGTCCAACTAGAAATAAGTCTCTGGCTGTCAAGGTATTCCATGTGTATCTCTTGTTTCACTCATTTTAAAAAAATGATTTATAGAGCTAAAAGTTTCACAACATCTGTACTGTCCTGTGACTGGTGTGTTTTTGTGGCTTTCTTTTGGTTTTGTATATGTTGCATCACTTTTACATTCTTCTTTAAATTCTTTTACAGTTTCTATAAACCAATTTCATGTATTCTCTTTTATTTTTGCATAATCCATTTTTATGCCATTATGATGCCAACAGCTTCTTTCTGAGTTCTACATTTTATCTTGCATATTTATAATTTTTTCTTTAAATAATGAATTTTGTATTTGATCTTCATCTTTCTTCACTTCTTCTCCCACTTCCAATTTTCCTAATCTTTCTGCTATACTTTGCACAGTCCTACAATTTATTTTCACTGGGTTCAATAGATTTTTTAATTATTTCTTCTAAATCAGTAAGTTTCTATGCACACCATTTTGTTGCACTTGCTCTTATATTTAACCTATTTCAGACTGCCTAATCTCTTATACTACAAAATTTTCTTTTATTTCTTGATGCATTTCTTTAAATTCACCATCTCTCTTTTATTACTTTTCTTCAACTTTCAAATGCAATTCTTCAAATTTTTGTGGCATTTTTTCAAAATTTTGTTGTTTTTCTACATTACTTGAATGCATTTCTTTAAATTCATTATATCTTTTTAATAACTGAAAGACAGGCTTATTTATACTGTGTCTATATATATATGTGTAATATTAGGGTATAAGCACAGACTTTCACATGACCCACCACTCTCCACTCCATCTAATAATACTGATACACTTAAACACATATATGTGAAAAGATAAATAATCACCAATATATGTATTTCATGCTAAACCAGCAATCATCAGTTGGTCTAGATTATCATCTCTACACATATATACTATAAGTGCTCAGATATATATTAAGATAGACAATCCTCATACTTTAATGGACAGGCTTCAATCTACTCCACCCTTCACCTCTTCAACCGTCCATCATCAGATTTTCAATTGGATGGACGGTTAAAGAGTTGAAGTGTGGAGTAGATTGAAGCCTGTCCATTAAAGTATGAGGATTGTCTATCTTAATATATATCTGAGCACTTATAGTATATATGTGTAGAGATGATAATCTGGACCAACTGATGATTGCTGGTTTAGCATGAAATACGTATATTGGTGATTATTTATCTTTTCAACATATGTGTTTAAGTGTATCAGTATTATTAGATGGAGTGGAGAGTGGTGGGTCATGTGAAAGTCTGTGCTTATACCCTAATATTACATATATCTTTTTGTGTTGTTTTTCATTAAGTTTTAAATGCACTTCAATTTTTTTCCATAAATACATACAGCATTTCACTATTAAATATATTTGGTTTTTGTTCTAAAGGCCTTTGTACTGTCAGAATAGCTTCCTGCACAATGAGTTCTGATTCCAGTGGCTGTACTGGCTTTTGTGTTGCCGAAGGATCCATATTTAATTGAACTTCTATCCTTTTTGTTTTGAATATGTTTTTATCATTTAATTTTCTTCTCCTTTCTGACTATCTTTCAGATTTACAAACTTAAATATATATATATATTATATCATTAATTAGACACACATGAGTCTCAATCTTTTATATACAATGTTCTCCAAAATAATGTGATATACCTCTGCCTCGTTGTTTATTTATATTATTTATTATATATACTATTGCATATTAAATATTACCTTTCCTATTATAACAAAAATTAAAATTTTATACTTAACTTATTTAAATTGTATATAAAACTTAATTAAATGGTATAAAATGTATTTTGTTTGGTATAAAACGTATTTTGTAATCTTTTGATCGGTCATCCACGTTGTGAATCAAATATAACTAAAACGACTGGGAGAGTTTACAAATATAATAATTATAACTTTATTCAAATGGTCGCACATCCTCTTTATGGATCAATTGTAATATTTATTTATTTCAGCTCGGGCGACCATACTATGCATTAATTATAACCTATATTGAATCTATCTGGTACTCAGACACTTGCGGTCAGGTTGCATGCCATTTGTAACGTTTTAAGGATGGATCGATGGATGCTTCAGCAATCCCATCTAGCAGTATTTCTAAAGCCTACTGGGATGATGATTATGGGATAGAACATCTATAATCTTATTTGTCAGGGCACCAAATTGCAACTTTAATAAAATATTGAAGTTAAACCTCATTTCAATAACTTATTAATAAATTTCAGCAATAATATTTAATGAATGGTTAATAAATAATCAATCGATTAAGAGACCACTGAGAATGCCTTAAAATTAATAATATTAATATTCTTAAAAATTCTTGGTTGTTCTCAGCACACTCCCCATTCACTATCATTAAAGTCACAATTAAAATTTTGTTCGATTACAAAAAGTTCTATATCCATCTCCACCTTCCTGATCCATCCCCTATCATCCTCACATTCATAGGTCTATTGCATTATTATATCTTTTACTATTAAATTTTCCATTGTGCTAGCTCATTTCTCCCATTATGAAGATCGAACAAGCTGCTATGAATTATTGGTGATAAACACCCCTCTCATGATCACCTCCAAGGTGGATCTTGGCCGTCTTTAATGTAGTTTAATGTTTATTTACATTAAAGCTCGAATAATTTAAGCTTATTAAATTTTTTAGAATAATACATTATAAACATATTCACAATTAAAGTAAAATTATAAAGAAGTGCGTCTAGAGAGGTATTTGAATACAACGGACAGGGAAAGGATTTTATGCCCACCCACTGCATCCACTATCACTCAATAACCATCTCTATTCATAATTTATATTTCAACTATATTAAATTATTAGGTAATTTTGAGTATTGCTATGCTACATAAGCTCGGAAAATTAACCATTTTAAATAAATTTTACCAGACATTATTTACGAAAATAATGATCCAACTATTAATAATAACATATTGATGTATGATTGGATTTGAGATGTCTAGATTATAATAACCCACAAAACATTGAGACGTACGCAAATTTTTATTTAAAACAAATAACACATTTTATTGACATACAATAACTCAATACATAATATATACATTCACTGGATGACTCACATGGCTTTTCCCTGTTCTACAACCGTATTATGATATATATAAAAAAAACTAAATAAATAAATATCCCTAAATCAATAGATAATGTCAAGAGGTTTTAAACTATAAATATTCATTTTTAATTATTAGGGAATCAGGATTACCATAAAGTAATATTAATATCAGACAGATAAAATATTATTTACCTTCACATATATTTTGTTCTCATTTTTATCCCAAACATAGCGAACATTAAATTTCTCCCCCCCCCCCCAGTGTTGTTTGCTTTTAGCTACTGGTTTGTTTCTAAGGGTAATGCTTCCCATAATAAAATTTAATAATTTTATTTCATTATTTTAATCTAATATTCCTACACCTTATGCTCCACAATAGAAATATTTTATCCCTATGCCTACAATAGAGATATCTTATGTATGGTGGGACTAGGTTAATTTTATTTAATTTTCAAATGTCAACGAATTGGTATCTAGCTCAATCACCATCACACGTGCATACACACTATATTCATGTTCTTATGACAATAATAATATTTTAGTAATATTACCTTTCCAGCAAAGTTCTCAGCTGGCTGCCGATATATTTATTAGATAATTTTAGATACGCACTGCTTGAATATTTACTGACATTATTACTCTTGGCTCTTATTGATAAATTAAAATGTATCAACAAAACAATGTTTAAGTACACACTACCCGCACTCATCCTGACATCAAATTGAGTTTGCGACCCTGTATCCAACATTTACAAGTAATGCTTAGTAATAGCTATATTTCATACACCCGTAAGGTATATCAACATTAACATGAGGCAGGCAGTGACCCGAATAAGAGAAAACCTTTTCACTAAGGTTGAGGTATGCTAGGATTTTTATCACTAATCATACAAAGAGACTTGGGTTTTACCTATTAACCTCTGGCCATCAATAAAGAAATCATCTTATGATGTAGAAAACAACTAAGTGGGAAAACTCTTCCACTGTGTTTAAATACTTTATAAATATAGTATAAATATCTTAGGGAGCGAGCTAAACTATGACTCCACTAGCTTGGTGGGGACTCATCCACCCACATATATACAGGTCTAACATCAATTTGTACAAGTAAAACTTTCATATGTACATTATTCTTGTGAATAGTACACTAGAACATGAGCCAATAATATTTCCAAGCCTTAATTAGCTTGTATCTAGCTTTACTTTTATGATAATAATAAGAAGAAATGCGCATTAAAATTTCAAAACTACTTTTCTGCACTTTTATAGGATAATGATGATATTTTAGCCCAACAATCATGCAACCTTCATAAAACATAGCATTAGGTCTAAGCACTTGACAAAAATTCCTGATCTGATTAAAAAAACATTTCCCACAACAATATCTCTCACTCTTTTCATAAAAAAAAAAAGGAAAGCATTTAATATCTTAATATTAATTTCATCTATCCCTAAATGATAATAATAATAAAAGCATTTAACAGGCACATACAAAATGACTTGATATTAATTTCATCTACCCCCAAAATAATAATAATAATGAAAGCATTTAATAGACACATACAAAATGACTTGATATTAATTTCATCTACCCCTAAATGATAATAATAATTATAATTTTAGCACTGATTAATTTTTAGATTCATATATATGATAAATAATAATAAAAAATTCTTTTCCTTTCTTTTTTTAAAAAAATTAAATGTTCTACATAAATATCAAATATAAAAATATACTTAAATAGTTCTCCGGTGTCCTTCAGGTTTATGGTTTCCATTTTTCCTTTTTTTCTTCTTTGGTCTGTTTGTGTGCACACATGGGTTTATGTGGAAAGAGTTCTTGTGATAGAGTTAGATTCCTATGCCAAAATGTACAAAGTTTTTACTCTGTTGAGAAGATTTCCTCATTTTGGTTTCTGTGTATTACAGCTGAATAGAACTTGTTTTAATTTTAAATATATGTCCACTTCTTGTTGTATTTTTCAATTCACTTAGTATTCAGATTTAATGCTTTATATGAAATTATAGTGTTCAGATTTAATGCTTTATATACGAAATCAAAATTTAGATTTTCTTATTTTCTGTAGTTTAAATTTTACCATTTGCCGATTTCTGATAAATTAGTGCAAGACAATCATGACGTTGATTAATTTCAGAAGAATGATGTGCACCTAACTTAAACCTTACTTGAGAGTCTTTTTTTTTATACTTATATTATTAAATTTGGCAAAGTTTGTTTTTCAAGAGACAGACAAAATAATTAACAATAAATGAATCCTTTTTTTCTTTCTTTTAAAAAAAAATGTTTCTTTTAAAACTTTTACAGCAAAGCTTAGTGTCTGGCTTCTTTCACCCCCCTCCTCCCAACATGACCTTCCATTGACCTTTCCAAAATCTGGTCAGTCTGTTTTCCTGATTAATTGCCCATTGTTTCTTTTTCTTTCTGGTTATCTTAAGCTTTCTGCCCTTTTGAAAAAAACCACATGCCAAATTCATATCTGCATTCCAATGGATAGTTATCCATTAATTTTTAAACTTAAATTTCTGTGCCACAGAGACATCATTAAATCACTTTAATGATTTACTTTAGTAACTCTACTCTGTGAGAAGCTTTCCAAAGAACAAAATAAATGAGAGAAAGCTCCCTTTTACTTTTTCTTTAATAATAATAAAAAAATGTATAGCAGCCCAACTTCAAACTCAGAATCTTGACCGAAATTTTGGCTGCTATGAATAAACCATCAAAATGACTTAATTTCTTCTTTAAGGAGTTCCCCACGAGATGACAAGGAATAATTATTATTTAATTGTGAACTTTATGATTAAAATCCACAACTAGATTAAATACACACACACATGTTTCACATGTACAATTTTTAATTAAACTGATTGTTATATATTCTAATCCTTAATTATTATTATTATTTTTTTACAATTTAATTTCATGAATTAGTTAGTTCTAACTTGTCAGTGTAAAATTATGACTATCTATTTCCACTCTCTAAAGTAGTTTTATAAATCACACCCCCCCTCTCTTCTTTTCACTCCAAGTATTAAATGATGTGTAAATATTGCTTATCTAACAAATTCTATCTTTAATATTAAATTATCCCATAAATTAGCATTAAATAAAACAATCTTTTGCTTAGAAATCTTTTAATGACAAATGTTTAGATTGCCTACTAAGTAAAACGTACACAATCCCTATGAATATGGGTTCAAACCTAGCATTGGCTAGAAAGTTTGTCTATTGAAGAAAAAAAATACAAACTATGAGGAAAATTTTTATTAAACATTATCTCTATATATTTAATTAAAAAAAAATGGAGTCTTGCGCAAACCCAAGGGCTACACTATATAGACAGAGCTTGCTGCTTTTATAAAATATTAGAATATACAATTTTTTTTCTCAATCCAAACATTTATTGCATTTTACTTATTATTATACACAACAATATGCTAAATCTATTCATATCCAGTACATGACTATACATAACTAAAGTTAAATGCAAGAAAGGGAATATTCAAGTCACAAAGTTGGTTCTACAAATATGTATCATACAAGACTGAAATTTAACAGAATAAAAGGATACTCCTGCTCCCAAATGTTTGTTGTGCCAATTATATAATGGTAAATTTTCACAGTACAGGTTTTTATATAACAGTATACAAGTTTGAACTTGGATATCAACTATATACAATCAAAGATATACACACATATATAATTAGATCTTCAAGGTGTGTACCACAAATTTTGGTTTAAATAAATAATAAGTTAACTGGTTAATAAAATTCAAATAAATTTTTTATTTCAAATATATATTAACCAATGTGGTGACGATGATTTATAATGTAAAAATACAAGTACTTCCAAAAGTATTTTATTTGTTTTTCAATTTCAATAAAAAGAAACTCAAAGGTGTCAAATCTACTAAAAAAAAGTTTATTTTTGGAAGTTTTTTTTTTTTTGGGGGGGGGGAGTTTTTTTTTTTAAACAAACGATCATTATTAATTATTATATCCATCTATCCCAACATGTCCCCAAGTGGATTGTAGGATTTGTGAGGGCTGTGGATGTTAACTAGTATATGGGTATAAAAAGCATATATTTGGATTGAGTTACAAACACAAACTAAATGGATTAATAAAAACAAATGTAACAATTTATTAATAATGAATAAATAAAACTGTTGTGTGTATATACTCGTAACTATGAACATGTATACAAAAATATTATAGTAACAAAAGATATTTTAAGTTTAAGCTATGGTTCAAGTTTAAGACCTTACAATATTGATAATGATAAGGTCTTAGTTAAATAGGGAAACAGTCAATAACCATGGTTTTTATCAGTTACCGTTCTTTTAATATTTTATTGTTATCTTTCTTAATTTTTCCAATGATGATCTCCTTGAACACTGGTGATGTTAGAGAGAATGGCTGCTGGCATAATTTAACATTTATTTATAAATTTTAATTTTTTTTAAAAAAAAAAACATGATCACATATAGTGCTCAGAAGTAAAAAATAACTGCCCAACTATCATAAAATGTAATAAATTTGCAAATTTTAAAATAGATATTTTTGATTGTTTGCATTGACATAGCTTAGTTTGTGGCTTCACTGTATTGTAAATTTTCTTTTATTTAGTACTTTTAAGAATCATTAAAAGATTGACAATATTATTAAAAATTTTCTAGAGTTCAGATAGAATTTGTATTATTGTTTGAGAGGCATCTGAAACATTTATACACATAACCAGAAATTACATCACAAGTTCAAAAAGACTTATTTAAAGATTATAAGTTACTTATTTTTACATAGACTTCTTTTATAACTTTTGTAAAAAAAAAAAAAAAACTCATTTAAAGATTTAATTATATCTCTCTCTATATATATCATGAGTGAGAGAGTTGATTATAAGTGATAGTGAGGTGGAATAATAAAAATCACTTTAAAATAATTTAAAAGGGTGTGATTTTTAAAATTTTCTTTATTAGTTTGCTTAAAAAATATTTATTTGCATTTTACAATAACTTTTTAAGCAAATATTTTATCTAGCGCCGTGCTTGCAATTATATTTCATTCCAATATCAGCCTTTCAAGCTAATTGAGCACACGCCTTTTGACAGTGTTAAATAAATGAATACTCTCCTCTTCAATCCAAGATATAGTATTTATGCAGGAATAAAAAGAATCCCTCTTATTCCTACGACTCGAATTCTTTTATATGAGCAAATCTGAAGAACTGTTGAAGAGAGTGTGAGTAGATACTCACTTTAAATTACTATTTACATGTTTTTTGACTGAATGACGTTGGTGTAATTACTTAGAATTTACTAAACGTCATTCTTACTGAAACTTAATTATGAGTAAATAAGCAAATATTTTATTTAGCACCATGCTTGCAATTATATTTCATTCCAATATCAGCCTTTCAAGCTTGAAAGGCTGATATTGGAATGAAATAACTTTTTAATATTTATTTGTATTTTACATTAATACCTTTTAATATTTATTTGTACTTTACAATAAATTTTTGCTTTCTTTTGAATATGATCAAAACATATTTCAAAATTTGTGAAGACTTAATAGATGGGATACAGTAATTCCAAAGCTATTACTATTAAGTAATAAGTCAATAGTCTATAAATTTAAAATATGATATTAGAAATTTACTATGTGAAGTAAGATATTTTATATGTTCATTTTAAGGTAATTCAAAAATATTATCCTATTATTTCAATACAAGACAAAAAGCAATATGAAAGAATTGAATTATTTCTAAAGAAATCAAAGATATAATAAAAGAACTTGCCTGATTATAAATAAATAATATGATAATTGGTAAAATAAAATATTGACATTATAAACATTCACATTAAAAATCAGTTAACATTAAAATTAAATAGATTTATTGATTAGTAAATAAAAATATTTGTATATTAGTGCAGAAGGATTAGATTTGTTAGTTTATGTTGTACAACCATGGAAAAGATATTAGTAAATAAATAAAATATAGGTTATTAATGTCTTTTTGAAGTTATAGATATTTTAAATATATAAATTTCTTATAATCCTGTTATAGCAGGGAAAGAGAAAAAAGAATGGAATAGAGAACTTGTTTTGAATTAAAGTCAGACAATGAAAAAATAATTTATATTTTATTGTCAATAATGTATGCATTTAGACTTAATCATAGTTAATTTTATTAGCATTTAGACTTAATCATAGTTTATTATACCAGCAGAATGATTTAAAAAGTTAAATTAGAATTGTATACATGTTTATGCCATTAAATATGAATTATAATGAATCCATTTATCATTTGTTGCTAATGAGTATATTTACAGCTAGCCATATTCCATTCATATAAATCTAAAGAATTTACTGCAGATTTATTTATAATATTGCTCTGTACTATGAGATATAGAATATTTGAGATGAATTTATAAGCATTTTAATATTAAGAAAATGATTTATTAATGTTTTCTATGTTTAATTAATGTAGCCCTATTGTACATGTCATAAATATGCTTTTGAAATGCTGTTAGTTTATATATCCTGAGTGTGGAATGAAGATTATCAAAAATATTCTTATGTGTTGTTTTATTTGATGACTATTGTCTAGAATATTAAAATTTTGGCATAGTATGGGCAAAATGCAAGAATATTTGTTATAGTAGATTAATTCAATAGTCAGAAATTCATTTTTTTTTAAAAAAATTGTGTATCTAAACTTACAAATATTGAAAAGAGTGTGTGTGATGTGATCACAGCATCATTAGTATTATATTAGGTTAAATAAAATAATTTTTATTATTGTAAATGAACTTATTAAATTGTAATTGCTTTATTTATTTAGATACTATTAAGATTTGATGATTAGACTTGAAAAATAAATTATTCAAAGAAAAAAAAAAGATCAGAGAGATTCTTGACAAAATAACTGGCAAGATAAAATAGTTAGTTATGTGTGAATAAGGCTGTGAAGAAAACAAGATGACTAAAAAGGTAGTGAGTTAGCATTTTCCTTATAGTTTTAATAAATAATATTATTTTAACGGTATGGCATATACCCTGAAATCAAAAATGTAAAGGTATCATTCTGGAAGAGTCTGGCAGCATTCAGACATACACTCTGAAACCAAAAACAATAAGGATATCATTCTGGAAGTTCTTGGAGACATTCAAACAAACTATAAATAGCTGCTGAAAAGCATTAGCTAAACATTATACTTGTAGTATCTCCCTTAAACATTCCAAGCACACAATCATTACTTTAAAAAAAAATAATAATAAATATAATATTTAGTCATATATTTTTAAATTCAAACAGTTATATAATAATATAAAAATTATAGTAAAATCAAATACTGTATTCTAAATATTAAGAAAATAAATATTTTGAAGTCTATCAAACAATGAACTGTGTATAAAGCAAGAAAATGTTGATACAAATATTATGTCTCCTATTTGTTTGGATTGGAATGAAGTAGCAGTAGAAAGGTACAAAGTTTTATACAAAACATTAAACTCTAAAACAGAAATAAAAAGTAAAGAGAAAATAAATTTTGTCATATTCTTAAAGAGTATAGAAATAAAAAGGAAAGAGAAAATAAATTTTGTTATATTCTTCAAAAAGTATAAAAAATACCTAATGAAATAATTTTATCAATTTTAATTTTCATCAAAATAGGCAACATAATTAATTGTAAAATAATGTACAGTGGTTTAAAATGACTGAATCAGCATCAATACCCCCCTTTTCAAATTTGATGTCTTTTTGAGTATGGAATCCCTGATAGTAGATAGAATCTGACATCAACATGATTACCAATTGTCTTATGAAAGAGTCAAATGAAGAATCTTGGCTTTCATAAGAGTAACCCCCCCCCCCCCAAAAAAAAAAAAAAATTAAATATAATTCTGAAAATAGTAAAAATGCAAATAATAATAAACATATCTGATACTAAAAAATATAATATAATTGCTACAAGATAGACAAAACTTTATACTGTGGAATGTATAGTTCCTAATATGAGGAAAATTAAAAGTATAAAAATATAAAAAGATCAAATGGACAATCACAATACGATTTTAAAAAAATAGGTGTATTATTTTAGATTCATAATATCAATTATGAAATAAGAATAGTAAAGATAATATACAAGAAATGATAAATGCAATAAATGATAAAATCAATAATTTTAATATGAAACTATATTATTATATACCACATTTAACAATCTCTAGATTCAGAGCATATTAGAAAAAAATATCTTCAGCTTCTCTTCCTTAAAATTTTAATTTCAAATATTTAAAAGAAGTTGAAAATTATATTATGATTTTGTCTCATCCAGACTGTGTGGAGTATTTGACTTTGATAGAGAAGTTTAAACTAAATAAACTCAGTTCAGATCTTTATTACAAGACAAATATATATATATACAAATTTAAAATCATTAAAAATTTACATAAATGAAAAATACTTCTACTACATCATAATTAATGAGTTAAAATCTGTAGTAATAAGCAATGGCATATACATACTGTTAAACTTCATTAAATACTGATTTATACAAAAAATGTTTATACACAGTCAAAGAAATGATAAAATGATTAATTCAACAGAATTTAAATTTAAAATCCATAAATATATAATTACATAAGATTTGACACGTAATCTACAAGTGAATTTTACTTAATGTCTACTTGCATCAAATAAAGCTTTAGGTTTTGTAAGAAGAAAAAAAAGTTATATCTTTGCCATAAATTACATTAAAATAATGTTATATAAAGCTCTCATAGGTATTACCAACAACTGTCAATTATTAAAACTATATAAACTCAAAAAATTTTATGGCAAGTTTATAATCCATATCTTAGCACTTATTAATAATCACTGAAAACTTCTAATTTGTTTTTCAGAATGTTTATATGGAAAAGTACACTAATTAGTTTTAATTTCTTATTAAAATATACTAAAACGAGGGTGGGGGTATTTAGATATAATTATTGAATTTATGATTTTTATTAGTATTTTTTAAATAATAATTATTAACTTTTGTATTCAATTTTAATTATACCAATTTTAGAAACAAATTATAATACAAAATCATGTATTCAACAATCATCTTTGACAAAAAAAAGCATAAAAACTTTATTTATTTAAAATTTATTCTTTATTTAAAAAACAAAAATATATACACTTTTTACAATTAATAGTTATGATTTTTATAATAAACAACAATAGTTATGATTTAACAATATGCAGTGCAGAATAAGTATTTTATTTGACATTTAACATCAAAATCACTACCATCCTATCATATCATTATATATCAAACTCTTTTACAAAATTTTCAACATTAGGGGGGCAATCCCATATTTTGCAATCTGTCAGCATATATCAACACCATATTTTCTCGACAATTTTCTTAGGTAGATATTTGAGGTATTGGTTAAAATATTTGACCCAATCTTTATCAAGCATCTTTATCCAATTACACTTTTTGTTATCAAAAGTCATTTGGCATCCTATGGTCCATATTGTTTTTAATGTATGTATTATTGTCAAAGCATTATGTGGATTAAAGTTCACAAGATATCTTTTCACTATTTTCTTTAAATTTATTATTAGTTTATGAAAGACACGATTTCTGATATGCCAAAAAGCCTTACACTCTTTAAACAAATATTACAAGCTTTCTTCCTTTACTCTACATAACATGCAAATAGGGTCTCAGTTCATATGGAGCTTACTATTCAGCAGGGCCTTTGTAGGAAGAAACCCATTTAGAAACCTAAACACAAACCTAATGTAAGATTGTGAAGCACATATCAGTTGTAATTTCTTCAATATATTTTTTTATAAATAAGCCAGATAGAAACCCTTGTATACATTTCACATTTTCACTTTTGTTTTTTATCTCCCTATATTTAATCCCTTCCAAACTGAAGATGTTTAGGTTGTCCTGTAAATCCATATATGCTATTCTCAGGTCAGCAAAAAAGACCTCATTTCTTTACCTATCTCATTGTAGACATTGAAATCAATGAGTGGTGGGTTGAAACATTTTCTTTTAAAGATATTTATATATGTCTTAGCTTTGATAAATATGATATATTCTTTTAGGTTAATCAAGTTCAGGCCATCTTTATTAATAGGTAACTGTAACGTTGAAATCAAAATTAGGTTTGTTGCCTAATCCCATAAATATTTCTTTGCTATAATATAGATTTTACTTATTATATTATAAAGATCAATCCATGGGGCATAATAGTTCAAAATACACATTGTAATAGCATTAAATACTTTAGTCCTTGTCACTTCATAAAGTTTTAATGAAGAGAAATCTGTTAATTGAGGTCTTTGCCTTATATAGTGGTATTCCTAGAAAAACTGTTGATGTGGCAAGGAATTCACAGAGCATTTTTTCCCCAGTAGCTAATTGCCAAGCCGCGGATTTTGCCAGTTGTATAAAAGAACCTGTTTGATTTTGAAAATTCATTAAGTATGCTCATCACAATTTCAATATTATAGGCATTTTAAAAAATTATTATTAGATCATCAATAAAGGCAACAACCCCTATTTTTACACCAAGGTAAGGTAAATAAATATCTGTAACCTTACCTCGACTTTAGATCTGCTTTTGATTTGGTAAATTAGTCCTATTTGATTAAAAATTTATATGAAATAATACCTGAACACAGACTATTAATAAATGCAATTGAAAACTACATTTGTAATAACAGGATTTCAATTAAAAATTATATGAGGCAATCTGAATTCTTTATACCAAGTAAAGGGATTCCACAGGGTTCACCATTGGCTGCTTTGCTTTTTGCCATATATCTAGATCCTCTAGTAAAATAAATAGAAGGTAAGGTTACAAGTGTATAATTATTGAATTTATGACTTTTATTAGTTTTTTTATAAAATAATAATTATTAACTTTTGTATTCAATTTTAATTGCACCAATTTTAGAAACAAAATATAATACAAAATCATGTATTCAACAATCAATCATCTTTGACAAAAAAAGCATAAACTTTAATTAACAAGATATCTTAAAAGTGAAGATTTTAAAATTTTCATTCATAAAATATGGTATGAAAAAAAAATCCATTTTTATTAATAGAAATCTTTACAAAAATTAAAATGTAAATGTCTCTCCTTATTTACTGACTAAACCTGGAGATTACATATAAATATATATATCAAAAAATCAGGTCAGTTTACTTGGTATATCTGATTCTAGTTATGTTTTGATTGTTTAATATGTATAGGGCAGTCTATAATATAAGTAAGTGCATATTTAGTAAGTATAATTTAAATTAAAGACACTAAAAGTTTTAATAACTTACCAATGAGCTTATTTACTCAGACTAATACATGTTAGTAATAATAATTAGTAGGTTCAACTGGGGATTGGCTTGTTCAAGTCCACAACAAATAATATTAATAAAACAGGCAAAACTATCCATGCAGTAGTGCCACTCATGTGATGTGATGTTTAGCAGTTTAAATAATATTAATTACTGAACAGTTCATATATAGAGTTAAAATCTATTTCCACCTTTCTAATATCTACTCACTTTATTCAATTTGTCATTTTAATTCTGTAACTTTCTATGTTAGTTTTCATTAGCTATTTTAGTAAGCACTTTATTGGTCACTCACATCTCTGAGTCAGTATAATTGGAGTTAACTGTATTTCTTTCTTCTGCACTATCTGACCTAAAACTTAACTGCACAGATTAAACTATTTTATCACTAGTCTGATTATTTCTACCTTCATTACAAGTTGTGCAGGCATTTTAATAGCTCTGCCAATTTGCATATTGCTAGACAATTTGTTATGCAGATTAGAACATGTAAGTTACTTACAGTTTGTTTAATTCTACGTTTTTGCATATTATTATTTCTAAAACAACATACAACACTGTTTGCATTGACGAGTTTTGCTAACGCACATATATGACTTTATAAATAAACATATAATTATATAAACCAGTCAGTACATAACAATATCTCCCCTTCACTCTAGTAATATCCTTTTCACAGAAAATCATGTAGCTCATTTAATATCTCCCTCTCTGGCATATCTCAATAAATTTGGATTTTTCTATTTCCTCCTCCATTGTATCCTCTTCTTGTTTTGGTTGGCTTTCATCATTTAGTTCTATAGGTGCCTCTTCAGTTGCATGATTATTTTTTATATCTTTCTCAATATTGGTAGCATTCATTTTAATGTCTTTCTCAGTGTTTGTAGACACATCTATTGTTTTTATGTCTATCCTTTTTACTTTATTTGCAACTAATATAGAAATGTGCAACTTTACATGGCTCTTCCATAGTAATTCTGCCAAAGTCTGCTTCATACCAAACTTAGTGTGGAGTGCTGCTATTCTTTAACTAATAGTCTTGCTGTCTGTTGGCAACTTGACATTTCTTCACAGTCTTTGTTCTATATCCTATTCATGTTCAACCACTACATATATAAACAATCTAGTTTCTTCCCATATGTCCTTTGTGTAATAGTTGCATAACATATTTCATCACCTCGGTTGAAATCAATACCCGGTCTGTCATTAAAATACACTCATTGGCAATTTTTTTTTAACATGGCTCTTATTTCCACAGCAATAACAGATACTAGTAGTCTGTGACAAATTCTTCTCTATCACATGTGCCTTTGCCACATTTTCCTATGTACTCAAAATGGCTTTCTCTGTCACATGATTAAATGCTTGCATGTAGTCTAGGATGGTTTCATATGCTATCCCATATTCAATGGTGACACTACATACTAGGGTAGATTCTTCTGGAAGCATCTGTCTAAGCTTCATATCTTTCATGCCCTATAAAAACTATTCAATAGCATCTCTTCTACATAGACTCTAAACTCATCCTTCAACAAAGTTTGCAGTGCTAATTCATACTTGCATATGCTTTTGTCTTAGGATTGCATTTTATTATGAAAATGATGATGTGGTTTATTTCGATGTTATTCACTTGAAATAGGCATTAAAAATTTTCTTAACAATTCCTTGTACAGAATTTTTTCTGATGGTTGCAGATAATAAATAGTTTTCCAGATGCAGAATATTCTGTCCTGACATCCATAGTAGGGTGGCAACTTTCAGCTTGTCTTCAGTAATACCATTTATTATTATATATTTTTTATATAATTGACATATATCTGCAAATGTCCTGGCTTGTTCATGATGAAAGATGCTATCAAACTGATCTGCATTTTCTATATGTATACTCAAAATCCTTACACAGATACTGGAAATTGCACCACTTAACATGTACAGGGCCAGAGTATAATCTAAGCAGTTGCACATTTAATAATTATACTTTAAATTAAACACATCAAAAGTTTAATAACTTAACAAATGAGCTTATTTACTCAGAATAATATATAAGTTAGTAATAATGGTTAGTACATTCAACTGATGACTGGCTGGTTGAACTCCACAACAAATAATATTAATCACTGCACAATTCATATGTGGAATTAATTTTCATGCTTTATTAAAAGTTCTTTTAATATCTATTTCCTTTATTCAGTTTATCATTTTACTTCAGTAATTTTTTATATCAGTTTGCACTAGCTATTTTAGTAAGCACCTTATTGCTCACTCACATCTCTAAGTCAGTTTAATTAGATTTAATGGTCTCTCTTTTCTTCTGCACTATTTGGTCTGCAACTAAACATTAAACTGTTTTATTCTGCTCTACCATTATAATTAGTCAACTTCCGCCCAGTTCATTTGGCTTTCCCAATGTGATAGCAGAACCGACACATATGATAGTAATTAATCATATGTCAAATAGAATTATATGTCAAATAGAATTAAAAAATAAAACTTTAAAAAATGCTAAATTGCGTAATTGTAATTAAGAAAGTGGTATGATTTAAATCAAGGAATTGACTGAAACAAATTTTTTCTTTTAAATGAAAAGAGAGAAAGTAAAGACAGTTAAATCTTTTAGGTGAATTTAGAGTATTGAGGATGGGTAGAGAAAAAAGAACAAGGAGTTGGAGTCAGTCGTATGCTTCATTAAAGAGAAACAATAAACAGTTTAGTAAAATTTGAATTTATTTTAAACTTAAGCATTAGTCAAATAAACATTGAAAAAAAAAAACAACTTTGAAATTGAAATTTTGTTTCAAAAATGGAAGACAGCATAGAAAGTGATAAAGGAACAGAGCCAGAAGAAAGCCCGATATTTTTTAAAAATCCACAAATAGTGGAAAAGGAAGTATCAGAGACCCAGATAATGTTCACAATGATGATGGATATGATAAAAGCTGAGATGAAAGAAATGTGTCAAGAATTCAAAGCAGAAATAAAGGAAGAAATTAGGGAATTCAAAGCAGAAGTGAGGGAAATGAGACAGGAAATAGCAGGGAAAGTAGAGAGAAATCAGATAGCCACAGAAGCGATAGAGATAGATTTGACTAAAGGAAGTCATGAAGTAGAAAAAGAATCTGAGGTCTTAAAAGACATGAAAACTGAATTAGAACCAAATAGTGTTGCAGCAGATAAGGTGGAAAGAAATATAGAAATAGTTGGAGATCGGATAGAGATAGATGTTGGGGTAGAAAAGTTATAAAAGGCAGATCAAAAGATTAAAAATAAATTGATTAGGCAAGATGATTTTAAAGCAGAAATAGAAACCAGCTACAGAGCAATTTTAGTTAACACACTCAAAAGGACTATAGAAAATGAATTTTTTCCGTTCACTATTATCGATATGATCAAAAATAAAGTAGGACTGTTTGAAGAACTGAGGAATTTTGTTCAGAATAAAGGTTTACAGTTATACAAAGTTGAAAATAGAACAGAACGTGAAAGAGACAAGATAGTAGATTCCAGGCAAGGGAGAGACAAGAGGGGAAAAGTGATCTATATTAGAGAGTTAGTAGATAGAAAGAGCCGCATGACTGATTGTAATTGACATTAATCGGACGGAATAAAAAATAGAAAGAAACAAAGGACTGGAAGTGGACAATGAGTTTGAATAAAATCATTTTGATATAGGTGATAAACCTGAATGTGAGAATTTCATTATTTAAAACTAAAATAATAAATTTAAAAAAAAATGAAAATGAAATGTTTTCGGAAAATAATAATGAAGGCATCACAGAATTTTTTTTCTTTTTTCTGGCACACGCATATTAGTAATAATAAAAAAAAGTCATCATAAATAAATGTTTCAAATAAATGGTTAAATATGTAAATGAATAAAATAAAGGAAACATGTATAATAAAATCAAGTTAAATAAATCAATAAAAAATAAAATATCGGTAAAAAAATAATAAAGGAAGTAGCATAATAAAATAAAATAGTTTTTGAATACCCTCAGGTTAATAAAAGAAAGTTAAATAAATGGTTTAAAATAATATTCATAAGGGTTAATATAAATAAATAATACAAATGGAATATCAATCTAAGTTTATGTTAGGAGTGTATAAGGGATTGTAATTAATTGAAAGGAGGGTAGGAAGCATAGAATTGAGTTTTAGGGAAAGAGTAAAAGTGCAAAGCTGTAGGCTGGATGAAAATAGTACCTGTAACAGACTATCAGAGAAAAATATTCTCAGGGTGAGGATTCACAGAAAGTTCTGAGTCTATCCATTATTCTTACATTAAACATGTGCACTGTAAACAACCAGAATAAGCCACGGATCACTTCTTTGGGGGGAGAGTTCCCATATTTCATACATTATTTCCAAAGCATAAGGCAAACTGGTCAGGCAAGGAATCCTGACATTCACAGTGATCTTTTCTTTTCCCAACATCCAGTAGGAAAAATAGGCATATGAAGCTTCATTTCACATGCAGTAAGTTAGTGTAAGCCAACAAACTCTGCATCCACCTCGTCTTAAAATCCGTCTCATCAGAAAGGAGTGTTGTCCTCATGGTCGTCATTCAGTACAAGATCATTGTAAGCAATGTTGTCAGCCTAGATAGAGGAAAAGCATAATCAAAGAAGATTGCCCTCAGCATGTATAGTATAGTCCCAGATGTAAAGAAAGAAATAAAAAAAAAAGAAAATTAATGTAAATAGTTCAAATTTAATAAAGAAGTTATCAGAGATAAAATGGTCAAAATGACACATTTTACTCTTGTTGGGGGAGTGGTGTAATGTACTGCTAGTCAAGCACTACATGTAATAATAATTTTGTTTAAAAATGAAAATTTTCATAGATAACGCAAAAGTTTTAAAATTAATTTTAAAAAATAAAATGACTAAATAAGTTTCATCAAAGGAAATAAAGGTTGAATAAAAGAAAAAGGAAAATATAATTTAGAATAAATTAAGAAAGTGGTATTTAGAAAGTTAGTTTTATTAAAAGAGAATGCAGTTAGCCTGGAGGAATCTAACTTAACAAAAAATTAAACTATTAAAGAAGAAAAAGAGACATCTTAAAACTAAAAAAAATCTCTCTTTCCATTTATTTAAAAGAAAACAAAATATATATGTGTGTAAATAACGTGTTAATTTTAAAAATACAATAAAATATGGTAAAATGTATATGTGTTTAAAGAAAATAAAAAAATATAAAAGGAAAGCTCATAATATAAATTTTAAAACTCAATGATTTCTTAATAGATAAGCTGCATAGGAATGGGATTAGCAATGGCTACTAATTAACTAATTAAAATCCATAAACCACAGGATTAATTAAAATGCATCTTATCCAAAATTTGATCAACAAAAGCAGTGGATAGATTTTGAACAATGAAAATAACTAGTGGATTTAAAAAAATAATTAAAAAATAACAACAAAATCATCACATAAATAGGGCCAAAATTTTTGTCATTCAGTCATTCACGTATCTAGATTCAATCACCTATTAGACATATTTTTTTACACCATGCTAAGCAGAAGTCAGAGCATGCAGCCAGATTACAGCCTCAGTTCGACAGAACATCAGCAGTCTGACCAATAGAAGCCATGCCCATCTAATAATTTGAAGCTTCCAAGGATGTCTAACTGCCTGAAATAGAAGTAGCCCAGAACTGCAATTGTCAGGACCACATCAGAAGCCTAAAATCCAACCGGTTGGTAAACCACACATACAGCAGCAAAGAGCGAGAAGCCACAACATTTAAAATCCTATAGGTAATATCATTTTCTTATTCCCATTCTTGATATTAATTTAAATAGCCATTACAATCTTTGAATATCTCCAGAGTCAACTAAAAATGAACTCTATAGCCAGCATATAATGAAATATAGTATGAGCAGGTTCACGTGTTTCTTAAAGCAGCAAATAAATAATTACAGAGCTTTCAAACCATGAGATAATTAACTGTAAGTCCAAGGTTGTGTGCGCTCTATCTGCTTAGTATTTATATTATATTACTATTATATGTTTTATTAAGAATGTGTGTAGTTATCATATATAAAATCATTGTTTATTTAATTAAAAATTTATAAAATTAGTTTACAAATTATAGTAAACATTTTATTTAAAATAAAGTATTTGTCTATCAATTACAGTCAGTTAATTATTTAATTACACTGATAATAATAATTTAGCAGAGAACTTATACAAACAGTTTATTGAATTATATTTCCGTTGAGCTAGTTTGGGATTTATCAGGCATTGAATTAGTAGCTGTCATCCAGGGCGTGTTAGTTACTTCTTGTAATTAACTGGCACCTGAAGTTTACTTCAAAACAAATAAAGAACATTGAATGACAGGGTTTGAATTCAGCAGTCGAGAAGTTCTGTAATCTGGAAATATGGCTGTAGGTTATAACTTGTGTAACCTGTCTGGCTACAAGTACCCTTTGGGTATTATGTTTCTCTGCCTGAGGAATCGGGTGCTGTAATATTTAAATTGTAGCTGGAGTAGATCGAATTTATAATAAATAATTTTATAATATTAACTTTTCTATAAAAAGAAGTCAACAATTTGTTTATAAAGTTTTCACGATTTTGTTTTTATTAAAGAATAAGTTTTATTTCGTATTTTTTTAATTAAAAAGTAAAAATTATTTTATATCTTTTTTTCGATCTAACTCCTGCCCAGTTCACAATTATATGTATATATAGAACAAGAGAGAGGTTGTACAAAATAATAAAAATTCTTGCGATATATGTTAATTTGCAATAAGGTACCATTTTAATTACAAACTGTTTGTATTTTAAGTTGGATGAACTTATATAATATCAAAATAGTTAGTGCATTTACCGTTAAAAATAAACTAAAGAATCTTAATAATATTTAAATCAGCATAGGAAATTCATTCTATCATCCCTCACGACAATGTATGATTGTAAGCTTATGTATTAATGCATTTTCACCTTAAAAATAATAGCGATGTCTAAAAACAATGTTTTGTTCCACGAGAATAACTTCTAAAATGTTTAAATAGTTTGAATTTGTGATTTGCCCATGATAAGTCATTGTTATATTTAGGAATGATTTTAGACAGTTTAACTACTATCAAATATCATAAAGGAAAAGACTGCATCAGGAAATAGATTTATTAATGATTATTAAGTCCTTCAATGCTGCAACTATCACAAATTCTACACTCATGATTTATATTTATTCATATTTACATATATCTGGGATCATTAAACTTTATTTATAAAACATATCAAATGCAATAATCATGAGTTGGCCTAATAAGATTCGAAAATCATTTAGGAAAATCAAATCCTGCTGACTAAGAATTCCATTTTTATGGTATAATTCTTTCATTGTAGATTCTTAATTAAACATTCAAGAAAAGAGACTTAATTTGAGATGAATTTTACTGTAAAACTATAACTGGAATTATTAGCAAATATTTCTTAATAGTGTAATATTTTTTTCTTCTGATATTTGGCAGAGGAATTTGTGAAAAACAAGAAGTTATTGCAAAGGAGAAGACTTAAATGTGCCAGTAATATTTTTCATGATAATATTTAATTAAATATCTAGAAGTTTCGTGTGGAATTTTTTCTCAAAAAGGGGCATAGTTTTACAGAATAGAATATACTACCACTAAGGAGGTTATTCTTAAAGTATAGTGCTAGCCATTTTCTAAGGAAAATATTTCTAGAAAATTTAGATTTCATAAGGGAAATAAATTAAACTACTATCCAAAGTTACTTCTAAATAACTTGTGGTAGGATAGTGTTTCAATATATTATTTTAAGAGTATTTCATCAAAGGCAAATAGCTACTGCAACTAAGTTAGCTGTGAGCAGAACTATTTTACCTAATTTATTGTAAGGAAGTGAAACTTGGTCATCCTATTGGTGAAATATAAAAGTGTTAGAAAATTTTCATTTATGGATGCTTCATAAAATTTTGAAAACACAATGACAAGATCATAAAACCAATCAATAAATTTTTTAGCTTGCTGGATGTAATAGTATTTAAGTCCACTATCTTTTTTGGACTGGATCAGTAAATGAAAGAGCAATGGAAGCTTTCCTAAAAGAGTATTTTATTGGTGAACTTGAGCATGGGTTTCATAGGAGAAATAGACCCATCTAAATTTGAAGGATTATCTCCAAGATATTCTCAAGGAATACAATATACAATTGTTTTCATTGAGAAGATATGGCAGATAGTAGAATACATTGGAGAACTACAATTAGACATACTGTTGAAGTATTTCAGAAAGAAAAGTTTTCTGCCGAGGAAACTAAAACACAGCATTGTAAAATATCAAGTAAACAGAAAATAATCAAGCATGTTTTATATATGGACATATTTATGGTTTTTATAGTCATTAAAAAACTTATTTTTGGCCTTACCATACTCATTTATGAGTTACTATTTATTATTATTACTATTATTGCAAAAAGTTATATTTAGTTTACAAGATGTTTAAAGTGCTGTTCAAGATAAAAAAATTGAACATACTATCTTTATTAGCAGTAGTAAACTCTCTATACGGTAGTGCCACCCATTGCAAGGCTTAGTAATCAATGAATGCAGGAAGGTTTGTGCATAAAATTTCACTAGTGCCTACTCATTTCAATATTCCCAGACCAATTTCTAACTTATGGTTTCATCAGTTTAATAGGATTTGATCTAAAAGTCTGTACCTAGATCTGAGGATCTAATACAACCCTCTAGTAGCCACCTTTTATCTATTTAATTAACTATAAAGCTAGGAGCTCAAAATAAAAATACATTAATGTTTTCAATCCAAGCTCATTCATTTGTCTAGTCATATAGATCTGAACCTAATTCAGCATCTCTACATTTTGGTGTCCTTGGTTTATCAAAAACCACAGTTATCATAATCTCATAGGCAAGAATGGTATAAACCACTAAAACATAACATGATCACCATTTCCTATGCTTACACAAAGCTGTTATTAGTAGAAGAAAATTCTCCACACAGTACTTTCACCCAGTGCAAGGGTTAGTAACTAGATGGGATTTTATGCACAAACCTTCCTGCATCCATTAATTACTAAGCCTTGCCCTGGGTCCACTACTGTCTGGAGAGTTTTTGCTGCTGCTAATAACAGCTTGTGTATGCATATGAAATAGTGATCATGTAGTGTGTTTCGTGGTTTCATATTATTTTTGTTGGAGTAAAACAATTTCCAATTTTTTTATTTCCTCATTTTAAGACTTTTTTTTAATTCAGTAAGGGATATCTTTTATACAATCAAAGAAATGTCATCAGCATAGATTAATTTCCTATATTCTGCTTTTGGAAGATCACTAATAAATAAATTAAGTAATTGAAATGATAGACCCCTTTTGCAAAATTTATATCTACTATAATCAATATTTAGAGTCAACTTGGCTTTTTTTACTGGAGCACATTTAGTTAAGTAAAATAACAGTTTTCCTGAATTTAATAATTTTACAAACTCTTTGAAAATGATCTTTTCTCTAATTAAATTATAAAACTAAGGTTATAAAAGTAGCATTAGTTTTTAATTTATTTTGGAGGTGGTTTTCTATACTAGTTGTTAAAAATAAAACTTCTTCACAGTAGTTTTATTCTGGTTCAAATCCAGCCTGCTCTATAGATAGAAGACTATCAATTATTATAAAAACTCATGTTAATATTCAGAAAACTTGTAAAAAAACATATAATAATAATTTTTTAAATCATTGTTGTATTTATTTGCTTTTAAAATTGCTATTGTTTTGCCTTTATGCCAAATTTTTGAATAATTTTTTTTATTAATAATATTATGAAATAGTTTTTCCAAGAATGCTTTAGCTTTAGAATTATTTTTTTTTTAGAAACTCCAAATATATATTACCTGCTCCTGGGCTCTTTTATTTAAGACTATCAATTGGTTTTATTAGATTGATATAAAAAGATCACTGTGAAAGAGAAACTTGCAATTCTGCTCTAATAATAGTTTTTCTAATTCTATCAATCTTAGATTTAAAAATTTAATATATACAAGATTGGAAATCTCATTATCAAAGACTGTAATAGTTTTTTAGAGATATTTTGATACAAAATTACATAAAAGTGATTAGACCTTATAACTGGATCTTGTTCTTTTCTCTATGGTATCTCCATTTTTTTTTTCATATCATTCAGTTATTTTACAAGTTTATCAACAATTTTTAGATCTTAGACAAAAACTGGCTATAAAGAGCACTTTTGGTTTTATTTCAACCTGGACTGAATTGTTTTCAATTTCTACAAGAGATAGATTAATGAACAGCTATGGTTATGATTTTGTTAAACCAATCATAGAAAAGGGAATTGGAAGAACTCTACTATTATTCTGTTCAAAATATCCAGAATATTGATTTCAGTTAACTTGACTTAAATTCCATTTTGGAACTGAAACACAACTACAGAAATGTAGATTCCAAGAATAATTACAGTTTATTGTGGCTGTATGGGAAAATAATAGTGAAGCATCTGTCAAAATAAAACAAATCTGGAATTGTTTCTATTATCCATCTATCCAAATACAATGTTACTCTTTGCTTGGCATCACAAAGTAAAATATTATTTAAATCTACTAATCCTAAAAGCTAACAATTCACTTGATCCTCATTTGCATATTCCCAAATATTATTACGAGAATTAAAATGTCTTATAAATACAGATAGTGTAACAAGATCAGAATTGATGGGAGTAGGGCCGGTTTTGTATTGAGCAGTTTGTAAATATTGCATATATAAAAACTATTTATCCAAATTGTTATTGCAATATTATTTGAATGATTTTCAATGAAAATTGTTTGCTTTATAGGATGATTTGAAACAAAAGTAGCCATACCATATTTACAATGCATCCAATCAATAATTAACATAAATCCAGGAATTTTAAGAAAATATACATTATTAAAAAATTTAAGGGTTTTTTTCAGAAGTATTATAATTATTTTATCTTTACTAGAATAATATTTAACTTTGATTTGACACACAGATAGCAATCTGCCAAGCCTTTAAGACTGCGAAAGCAGAATAATTCAACCTACTATTTTTCATAGGCTAATAAATTATTTATCGGAATTTAAAAATTGTTATCACTTTTTTTACTTAAAAAAATATTTAAACTCCTCTTTGTATCAAATTTTTTTTTTTTTATTATATTGGATAAGTTTGAACTGTATACACAGTGTACAATAAGATCTGCTATGATGAAGTCTTCTAAAATATATAACTACTAGAATTAACATTTTTTCTCATTAAATTATGATTTCTATAACAAATACACCTCATAAATTATTTTTACAAAAATGCAATATATATATATACACACAATTCTAAGACATCTTTTCCACATAAAACTTTGTCATCAATTTAGTTTGTTTATCTTTTTCTGTTTCTAGTGATAATCATTGTTGGATTGTATCTATTTTTATCTAAAAGTATTCTCCTAGATGTGTATATTGCAATAATTTCTACCATATGCCATAAAAGCAAAATTTTAAAGTTGACTAATATTGACATAAAAAAAATTAAAAAACCATTAACAAAAATGTTATAAATCTTGTTTTGCCTAACGTTTTCCTAAGTGCACATAATGCTGACATAAAAAAATTTGAAATAAATTTTTTTTATAAAATGATAGCTTTTTAAACTTATATTAAATTAATTTACGTATCTTTGTTTATTTCAAATAGTAAAAATGTTGTACATAGGATTTCTTAAGTATGCATTTGATAATAATTTTAGATACATACCATAAAACTAAAATTTAAAAGCTAATTAATGTTGATGTTAAAACAAAAAAAAATAAAAAAATTTGGTAAAATTATAGAACATTAAGCATTAAGAATGGTAGCATTAAATTGATGAATGCTATTGGCTAAAATATAAAAAAAATGTTATAATAATTGCAATATTGTAATAATTTTAGCTATGTGCCATCATAAAATTTGACAGCTAATTAATGTTGAAATTAAAAATAATACAAAAGAAAAGTTCAGTTAAAAAAACATCAAAATAAAAGTTCTTGTAAAAAGCTTAATAATAAATTCAAATGGCAGATATGTAAAACATACTTATCAATTTAATTTGCTTATCTTATTTTTCTCTCTGGAAATAAAACTGTTGTACATATTTTTCTTTAAAAATATTTTCCTAAATGTGTATATGGTTACGGACCATAAAACTGAATTTAAAAGCTAATTAATGTTGATGTTAAAACAAAGCAAAACAAAAGTTTGATAAAATTTTAAAAAATTAAGCACTAAGAATGGAAATTGATGAATGTCATTGGCTGAAATGTAATAAAAAAATGCTATAATAACTGCTACTGACTGAAATAGAAATCATGTGCAGTGCATAAGAATTTCAACTTTGAGTAAAGATTTAGACATTATTGTTTTGTGAGCTTATTTGCATTTAGCTTTTCTCCTGTAATCTGTTTAACATTATAAGATTTTGTTTTTTATATTCTTTTTATACATATAAAAGATTAATTTTAATTATGAGCCAAAAAAAAAAAAAATCAGTATTGAAGTAAAAACAAAAATTATAAAAGAGAAGTTGTAAAATGGCCAATAATAATTTATATTCCAAATATAATGTGATTAAATTAATGATCTATATCAATTTAAAAAAAAATAAAATAAAAAATAGCAAAAAAAATTACTTTAAGCAATTTACACTGTAACATTCTAAATCTAATTAAAACATCTTACTAATATAGATTAACCAAAAGCAGACAATAGATAATTGTATCACTGAAGCAATCATTTGTGAAAAAGTTAACCAATGTTTTGAATAATTTTTTGCTGTCTTCAAGAACAAGCACTATTGCTATGAAAAAGTTTATTGCCAGAAAAGCTAAGGTTCACTGCCTTTAAAAAAAATTGGATTAATAGTGTTTCAAGATAAGACTGCTGCTGAACATTATCTCCAAAAAAGTTAAAGTAACTCTTGTTTTATACTTTTAAAATCTGAATTTTAGTTTTCTTTAAATCTAATTGTATAGTATATACAGAAATTCATTTTTTATCTTTTTATATTTATATTTTTGAGTTTTCCTTTTTAAGTGTTTAATTTTGGTGTTAACTAATTCATGTATTTTAATGTAAACCAAAATGAACCAATGATGTTTTATACTTACGATTTTCCTTCAGACAAACAACTTCGATGATAACATTGTCATGTCAACCAAGACACTGACATGATTAATCCAATTTTTAGATTTTTTTGACCCATGAGATTTAAAAATCGGAGAGAGCTTTGGGAAATTTTGTCATTTGTCTGTCTTTGCTACTAGTCCACCGCAGTGGACGCTATTTGTAAGTAATTTTCATTTTTGTTTCTAATAAATAGTCATTTTGATGTATATTATTTTGTAAATTCTTCTGCAATTAAAAAAAGTACAATTAATTAATTTTATTTTTAATTTCTGAATTATATTATATAGAAATTTTTTTTTTTTAAATTCATCTGCAATTATAAAAATTACAGCTATGAGAGTAATACAATGGCTGGTGTTGTCGGTGGTTTTGTAATTATAATTGAGCATAATATTGGCCGTGCCTTCGGCCCGTCAAAAACAAAAAAAGCCCCCACCCATTACAGCACTACGCACTATTTCTCTAATTTTCAGTCAAAAAATGAGACACATTTTCAAATTGTTTGTTTTATATATTTTTAACATGAATAATTGAGTTAAATATCGTCGGAAATGTTGTAAAGATAAGATAATTTTTAACGCGAGTACATTTTTTTGATTTTTTTTTTTTTGTTATAAAAATTCGTAATATAGAGTGCATTGTCCAGGTCACCATTAATAATGCCAGATAATCTGGAAAAGTATTCTTTATTTGTCTATTTATTTTAAATTTACAAAAAAAAAATTGTACAATTATAAAATTTACACTTAGTTACTTTCAATTTCTAAATGATCAAACTTACACTTGATTACTTTTAATTTCTAAATTATTTTGACACACGCATGTACTTTTTTTTAAATTTTTTATTTTTTCCAACCAATGACATATTACCCTGAAGCCATATCAGTCTGATCTTGTGATCTTTAATGTGCTGGGTCCATGTGATTTGTGGACAAATTTTAGCGATTGCATTTGTCCGCAAATCACTTGGAGAAGTTATCTTAAAGATCTGAAGATCAGACTAATATGGCTTCAGTGTAATACGTCATCAGTTGGAAAATACTAAAGAACCCATTCTGGAAATAATTAATGCATTTTAGCAGATTTTACTGAAATTTCAATACATTATAATATTAATTAGGCTTCTAATGTCAAAATGTAAAAATAAATAAATTATTGTTTAATAATGATAACAGCTCTTCTCTGAATTTTTCCTTTTCATATATTTATTCAGCACAGATTTTTTTTATGTAAGGCAAATTAGATATTTATATTCACTTATAAAAAATATTCAGAAATTCCAAACATGAAAATAAATTCATCAGATTTTTATTAAGTTCATTAATTCTAACATAATATGTGTAAATTTGATCATAGCTTTATGAGTCAGAATCTATTACATACCATTTCTAAAACAAATAAATACTCTAATCATAATGGTTGAAAAGATCACATTCACTTGTTTTTATTGGAAAAACAAGTTTAGGACCTTGTAGAAAGTTCATTTATTAAAAAAATTATTCTGCCATTTTAAGGATTTATTTGGTGAACACCCAAAAATTATCTTGACTTAAGTATATGTTACATAAAGAAATTGTATCTTAATATAATGATTTTTATAAATTTTCTGCAATTCATCCTGTCTTCTTGCAAAAATGAATTTGAATTGTATCATTTCAATTTTTAATACAAATTGAGAGTCATTTCAAACATCCAGTATTTAGTAGTGGAATGTATAACTGCTAGAGAAACTTTTCTTAGAATATTTGCATTACCTTTCCAAAGAATTGGCCTTCCTATTTCATTTATTTTTATTATCCTGATCACATATAAATAAATATGAATAAAATATATTACTCAAAAATAAATAAAAGGTGACATGGATGGATCAATCTTTAAGTAAAGAAACACTTTGTAAAGATTTGCAAAAATTACAATTAGTATAAGAAAATTACATATTGCCTTAGAATTAAATATTTCTCTAATTAAATTTTACTTAATTATCGATAAAGGCAAAAATATATATTATATATTTTCATAAAAATATTTTGTCAAAATTTTGATATAAAATATTAATCAAAAATACTTTTCATAAAATAAATAATCATTGAAGAGAAAAAGTTTCCAGCTGATTTAATTATAAGTTAATGAATAATTATTATATGACATTAATGCATATTTTTAATTACATACAAAAAAAGAATAATTTGTCAATGGGAGGTCATGAGTACAGACCCAACCTACAGAAAATAATACTAGCGCCAGTATTATAATTAATATAATATTTACAAATATATACAATACAGAATAAGATAGTTCTAATGTGAACTCTTGAATCCGAGTCTTGACAATCTACCGCTTCCAACTACACTTGATAGCTTGCCTCATGGATAGGAAGAACGACTCTTCCCCAGCTGTACCAGAGAGCTTGCCTCAAGATGGCAGTAGTCTTAGCAACGTCTGATCCTTATGTGGACTTACCTAGCTGCATGGACAAATAGCGTGTTGCTACCAGAAAGCTTACTTTTACTTTGGTTATAATTTAAAAAATTATCTTTGAAAAAAATGCATGAGAAATCTAATTAATAACAAAAAAATATTTCAATATTAAAATATAATAGGGTGATAAATATCAACAAAACATTTATTTATTAACTAATTTTAGTTAAAAATTGAAATATCTGCTATAGATAAATTAAAGATTAAAATAATAATAAAAAAGATTGTAGAAAATGATATTACATCATCATCATCATCAACAACCATGATCAATCCACTGCAGAATGAAGGTCTCTCCAAATTCAATCCACCTTTTCCTATCTTTAGCTTCTCTTCTCCACATCACCCCTGAACACTTTCTTATTTCATCCATCCACCTCACATGTGGTCTCTTTCTGGGTCTTTTACAATCTCTTGAAATCCAGTTTAAAATTTCAATTGTTCATCTATTATCATCTCTTCTAGCAATATGTCCAGCCCAACTCCACTTCAGTCTTTTAATTTTTTCAATGAGGTCAGTAACACCTGTTTGTTCTCTTACCCATACATTGCATTTTCGATCTCTTCTTGTTACTCCCAACATGCATCTCTCCATACTTCTTTGAGTGGTCTGAAGTCTCTGTATTGCTCTTCTATTAAGTGTCCAAGTCTCAGATCCATAAGTAAGAACTGGTAAAACACATTTATTAAAAACCTTCCTTTTCAAACACATCGGCATATTTCCTTTTAGTATCAAGTTATTTCTACCAAAAGCACTCCAACCAAGTTTAATTCTATGATTAATTTCATCCATTATGTTTCCATCTGTATTAATAATCTGACCAAGGTATTTGTAACTGTTAACTTCTTCTAACTCATCATAATCAATCTTTATTTTCATATTTTGAGAAAATCTATTAAACATTACTTTAGTCTTTTTAACATTTATCTTTAGTCCTACTTTCATCTGATAACTCCTGCAACATTTCCTGTAACTCTAAAGCATTATTTGCAAAAACAACTACATCATCTGCAAAATCTAAATGACTTAAATAATCTCCATTTACTTTCACTCCTTTAGCTTCCCATTTTAATCCACAAAATACTTCTTGCAGCACTGCTGTAAAAAGTTTTGGAGATATGGAGTCACCCTGTCTTACACCCTTTTCAATGTTGATTTTCCTACTATCATTATGTAATCTAATTGTTGCTGTTGCATTTTTATAAATATTCTTTAAAATATGACAATATCCTGGATCTACACCTTGATGATCCAATGCTTTAATCACTGAAGAAATGTTTATAGAATCAAATGCCTTTTCATAATCTACAAATCCTAAGCATAATGGCAACTCATATTCATTTGTCCTTTCTATAACTTCTCTCAATACCTGGATATGATCTACTGTACTAAAACCACTTTTAAATCCAGCTTGTTCTCTTGGTTGGTGGAAATCCAATGTTCTCTGTAGATGAGTTGTAATTATCTTAGTAAAAATTTTGTATAAAACTGATAAAAGACTGATAGGTCTGTAATTTCTAATATCTTCTTTATCACCTTTTTTAAATATTAATATTAATACTGCATTCTTCCAATCATCTGGTACATCTTTATCATTTAGACATTTGGTATATAACTTTGCTAAAAAAAATTCTATTTCTTCACCTGCTTCTTTTAATATATCAATTATAATTCCATCATTACCTGGAGCCTTCCCTTTCTTCATAAATTTAATTGCATGTCTCACTTCCTCATTCAAAATTCTGGGCAATTCGGAAGATAGAATAGGTATAGGAGGCACTTGTTCTTTATTACTATATAATTCTTGATAGAAGTCTTCTACACATTTCATGATGTCATCTCTCTTTTTAGTAATAATGCCATCTTTTTTTCTTATTGCAGATATAAATTTCCTACCAATACCAAAATGTTGTTTTACACTCTTTAGACTTTTATTCTCTTTTACAGCTTTCCTTACTAGTTCACAATTATACTTTCTTATATCATTTTCAACTCTTTTCCACACCATTTTACAAAATTGGAGATATTCAATCATTTTTAATACATCATTATTGTATATCCTCATATTCCTTTTCTTCATAAATTCTCTAGTCTCAGTAGAAATTTTATTGGTCAATTGCTGCTTTTTTCTACCAGCTATCTTTCTTGCAGTTTTTAAAAGTGTATCAGTTATTTTCCTATTAATGTCATTCAAATCTGAATCATGTTCAAAATCTACTAATACTTGAAACCGATTTGTAAATTCTAATTTAAATTCATTAGAATGTTTCTGAAGATTAGGAATATCAACTGTAAATATTGTTTTTCTTAATAATTTTTGTCTCTTTAGTTTTGCATTAACATGTATCTTACATCTTACTAATCGACGATCATTTCTTGCGTTAAATTTATTAAGAAAAACATTACAATCTTAAAATATGTATTGTCTATTAGTCAAAATATAATCCAATTCTGCTGTATCTTCATTTGGATGCTTCCATGTCCATTTTTTTTTAACATTGTTCTCAAAAAAAGAATTCATAATATAAAGTTTTTCTTTTTCTGCAAACTCCACAAGTCTATGTCCTCTCTCATTTCTATTACCATAACCAAATTTACCTACAGCATTTTCATCTTTCATTTGTTTACCAATTCTAGCATTAAAGTCTCCCATAATAATTTTAAAATGTTGTTTACTCTGATCTAAAGCCTTTTGTACATCCATATAAAAATCTTCTACTACTTCATCACTATGAGAACTTGTTGGGGCATAAACCTGAATTATCTGCATTTGGTATCTGCTATTTAGTTGTAAAACTAATCTTGCCACTCTGTCCGATACACCATCAATCTCCACAATGTTATTCTTCCATTTTTTATTTATAATGTATCCTACTCCACTTGTATTTCCAATATTTGTGCCTCTATAATAGAATATATGCCCACTTTTTAAATCAATTGTTTCTTCACCTTTCCTTCTAACTTCACAAAGTCCAATAATGTCCCATTTAATATAAGACAGTTCTTCTTTTAACTCTTGCAATCTTCCTTCACCTGAAAATGATCTGCAGTTCTATGTACCTAAATAAAAAGTCGTCATCAAATAGCAGCCTGAGTCCACAATCAGGGGATTCTTAGCACCCTCTGCCTTCGGCCACCAACCACTGCGTTGGTTGGTGACTTTACAGCCTCCTGGGAAAAAGGGCCATGATTTATTTTTGTCTGTCACAATTGTATATATTGGAAAAAATATTCTTAAACTCAGAGGTAAAAAGCCAATAAACTCACCATGCTGGCTAATGCATATTGATGAGCAACCCATCCATGTTTGTATACTATATGAATAATCACATAGCAATAACAGCTGCAACGACAAGAACGTATGGAGTGGACATTAGGAATTTGCCCTGCTCGGTTCCTTTAAGGCCTCCAAGAGGAATCAAAGGGTCTCCTTTCAGTTAATAGCAAATTCCTTTCTGCAACCGATATTATATATATGTACTTATATGAATATACATAACTGCAATTAATTACAATTTAATGAAAAACAATAATGTCTACTATTAAAATAAAACAGAGTAATAAATATCAATAAAATATATTTATTTATTAAATCAATTTTAACCCAAAGTTAAGTACTATCTACTACAGAAAAAATAAAGACTAAAATAATAATAAAGATTTTAGAAATGACATATATTAATATTTATGTAATCATATGACTACATGCAAGTGCGATTAAATTACAATTTTATATAAATAATATTGTCATTTTATTTATCTATTAACAAATATTTATTAATCAGTTGCATGCAAACTGCAAGATTTTCTTCCTGTTGAACTATTACTATTTTTATAGCATTATTAATTTATATAATTAACATTTATAAAAGAAAATCAACAAAACATTAACTGGCAATTAAGTTAGTAGTAGAAGTAAAAAAAAAACAATTTAATATAAATTGTTTTTTTTCTCATATGTCATGGCATCAGCCGGGATGCGAACCCACAACCGTCTGCAACCAACTACTTGCTTGCAAGACGGATGCGATGACCTCCGGCTAACAACGTTCATACTTAAATCCTCTAGTTTTTTAAAGAACATAAAAAAACAATCAGTAAAAATGAAATGATATCTAAAAAAGATATATAAATGCATGCAGTTTTTATTTTTTTCATGCATAAATCATATTGTTTATTTAAATACTATTACTATATTTTACCTTTTATCTATAATTTTTCTTATAAAAAATTGCTAACAAAATTAACTTAAATAGTTTACACACACACACACAAATTACAGAAAGAAAGCAAAACTGATTCAAAAATCTGTTTTAAAAAACCTATCAATGTATTGCATTTAAATGAAAAGAATTATATATAAACACTAACTCAAACAATTAATATATTTGTAGAAATTAGTGCAAAAACACACAAACAAAAAGAAAACAAAAATAAGAAAACTAACACAAAGAGAGAAAAATATATAAAAATCCATCAAAACCAATAAATTATATTATAAGTTGAAAAATAGCTGCATAAATACCAGCAAATAAATTAATATAACTAAAAGGTTCTGGTTAACAAGAAAAGCAACTACACGATTTGAAGTCATTGCATAACTCTATTCGTTCTACCATTAAAAAAAAGCTAACAAGAAAACTGGACAATCACATAAGATTATGCATTTTGACTGATTCAAAAAGGCTAAGGTTCTTCTAAAACATTTTAAATTTAAATTAAAAAAGCATATTTAAATGAAGATTTTTATAGCCAAGATTTTTTTAAAAATAAATAATCTTAAAATATTGACACTTTCATTTATGTCAAAGTATCCTCAGTATCAATTAATTTCCTCAAATTTTTTTATTGACATTACTGGCTGGTCATCACATTAGTTCTAGTTTGATAATATGATATACTTCAAAACTACCTGTAATAGTTATGTATCCAACTTGTTTGTGAACAAATGTATACAAGATATATATATCAATTCAGAAAAAAGATAGGAAAATTATATATCTAGAAATCAAACTAAAAAAATCAAAGAAAAATTAAAACAATCCATGATATAAAGAAAAATTATACAAAAATGTATTAATTGATTTTGTTACACAAATGATTCAACATATGCACACTGTTTAAAACAATATGTAAATATTGAGTAGATTTATTTCAGATCATGAGCAGAAAACTAGTCATAGATTCAAGCTAACAAAAGCAGAGATAGTGTGCATAGAGAGAGTAGATAGAATGTGAAAAATTAAATAAGCAGTGCAAAAGCTAGTGACTATTTTTCTATTACAAAAAAGAAACAAGGATACCCATTTCAAAGAAATGGATTATTTGAGCATTCAAATTTAAATTAAAATTGAATATGTGAATAGTTAATTAAACACTGATATAAAGAACCATTTAATCATACCACTATATGCCTTGAATATAAAATAATAAAAAATATACTGAAAGCATGCTAGGCAGTAATAAAGCTAAATATTATTTTAAAAAATTACCTTTTCTGTGTGTATTTTCATTTTACCAGATATTACATTAGCTCAGAAAATAAGAAAATTAGTAACAATTGAATTAAATTTGATGTATATATTCAAAAGATCTATATATTAAGCAGCTAAAGAAGAAAAATAAAAGAAGAAAAAAAAAAATACTCTTAGGAAAAATCAGCACCAAAACTTGGATTAAAGTATTAACAAACAAATTATTGTAAAAAGTTAAGATATTTTTAATATATAAATAGAAAAAATTTCTAACTACTGAAGAATTGTTTAAGAAGAGTAAGCCAATTAGGGAATAATGCTTTAAAGCAGGGATGCCCAACCTTTAACTTGACGCGAGCCAGTTGAGAATTTAAAAAAATTTGGGGAGCCACAATTATATATTGCATTTTTCATATTACATTTATAAACATAATTCACAAACTAAAAAAAAAACTGGTATAATATGTTAAAAAGAAAAAAAATGTAAATACATTTTATTTATATTTATTTATTAAAAATTTGGTAACATGCATATAAATTACAATTACAGGAAAAGTATATTTTAATTATTTTATTTAATGTGAAACCTGACACTGCATATTGCCTGTGAGTTTATTGTAGTCTGATATATATGATGTTATGGCTAAATTCATGCAGTCATTCAGATGTTCGTTTGTTATCCTGGATCAGAACTTTGATTTTAACAAATTCATTGTTGAGAAAACACTTTCACAAAGGTAAGTTGATCCAAAACAGGAGTTTAGTCTTTGAAAAGTTTCTTTTAAAAGTGGATATTTTTTCTCATCTACGAGTAACCAAAAGTCGGTTTGTAATATTCTTGTTTTTAATTGTAGATCAGATTGAAAATCAATTATTTCCATTTCCAGATCAGTAGAATTTTTATTTAACATGTTTGCAATTTGTTGTGACATTTCAGAAATATTAGTATCAACAAATGGATTTGAAATGAAGCAATGGGCTGAATTTTACGAAAATCAGAAAATCTAATTTTGAAATTATTTTTAAGCTCAACGAGATTTTCGGAATATCTCATTGTGTCAATGTCCTTATATTTCTTTTGTGCACTTTTCCAAATTTGTAAAGTGGCAAAAGTTACATTTCTCTATTTGGGATATCCACAAATTTAGTTTTGATTTAAAAGTATTGATACTTCCAATTAATTCAATAATAGTTTTTTCTTTACCCTGAAGTTCAAGATTCAATTTGTTCATTTTTGTTATGTCTGTAAGAAACGCTAAATCAGATAATCAACTATGATTATTAAGTTCTTCATAAGTTTCGTTTCCGAATTCTAAAAACTGTTTTATTTCCGGAAGAAGCTCTAAAAAACATTGTAGGACTTTTCCCTTACTAAGCCACCTAACTTCCGAGTGTAACAACAAAGTTCCATACTCAGCATTTTTGAACAATCTACTCTGAAGTGGTCTGGTACGAATGGAATTTACAATTTTCAAAACAATTTTCATCGCATGTTCATAACGTAAAACTTTTGTACATAATGCCTGTTTATGTATGATGCAATGGTAGGTAAAAAGGTTTGGAAATTCAGCATCCTTCATACAAAATGTGATGAAACTAACATTAGAACCAATCATGGCAGGTGCTCCGTCTGTTGTTATGGACACAAGTTATTGAAACGGAAATTTAATTTCAATTAAATGATTTTTTATTTCTTGGTATATGTCCACTCCATATGTATTACCTTTAAATGGCAAAACTTATAGTAGATCTTCTTTCACTGAGCAATTATCAAAGACCATCCTTATAAAAATATTTACTTGAGCTACATTGCAGATATCTGTTGATTCATCGCATTGTAAACTTAAGAAAATGCATTTTTGTAAATCAGTTTTTACTTGTTCTTTGACATTTTGAGACATAGCTTCTATTCTACGAGTGATAGAATTTCTGGATAATTGGATATCCTGAAAAGCTGACAAAATTTCATTTTTATTTTTGGCTTCTTGAAATAAAATCTCTGATGCAGCAAGTATTGCTTCTTTTATTATGTTGCCATCCTCAAAGGGCTTTTTATGAATTGCAAGTATATGTGCAATCTTAAACGATCCTACTGTTGCAACCTTCGTTTTATTTGTGGACTTGGTAAACATTGCTTGGTGGGTAGATTGCTGTCTGAAGGATAATCAGTATCATATTTATTATGAAGGGTTTTAAAATGTCGTTCAACATTGCTTTTCTTCCCAACAGAAACCATTAATTCCAATATTAAACAAATACATTTATTCTTAAAGTTTATGAAAAAATATTTTTCTTCCCACTCGTCATTGAAAATGTAATTGTAGGTACATTTTTTATTTTTTTCCGGCTCATATGTTGACATGATTATGGAGCTAAAAAAGATAGAATTACAAAATTTAGAAGAAGCGACTATTTTTTATGCCTGTGTGAAACACAAAATACTTACTTCGCTCACAACTTCGAAATGTGTTTTGTGTTCACTGTCATGTCTTGTGTGTTTCATGCAAACAATTGGCAGTAGTGCTGTAAAGTAGCATGTCGAGTGCGCAACATTCTGAAAATGGGAAATGAAACCAATGAAATTCATGTATTTCAAATTCACTTCTTTCATTAGAGACTGTTATGAATCAGCAGATATGTTTCGTTTCCGTTATCATTTGTATTGTAAAAATATTTATTTTTTAGTGTGTGAATGTGGCATCAAGGTACATAAAATATTTTATCAATTTTTCTTGAAGAGTGCAATGCGAGCCACATTAAATGGTTGCACGAGCCACATGTGACTTGCGAGCTACGGGTTGGGCATCCCTGCTTTAAAGTATACATATCAATTTGCATGATTTTCATAAGTGTTCCTTACCACTTTGAAAAAATACATAATGCAAATCACATTTATATTGAAGCAATTGAGCTTCATGGTCCTTCGTACTCACTAAATTACTAATCCATGTTTGAACCTTATGTTCCCTCCCGCTCCTATCTTAATGTATATTTATTTTATATATATGTTTGAGATGTGCATCTAAAAGATTATAAAATTTAGCTCTTAATATTTTTTACTATTTATTATTAATTCTTTTATTAAAATCAAAATATATTAAGTGCCGTTCAAATATATACATAACGGAAGCAATTACTAACACTATATTAATTTTATCAATATTGTTTTTAAATTTGTAAAAAAAAAATAACTTTTTTTAAAAATTTGTTAAAAACTATATTTTTCTTTTAAAAATCCAAGATGGAGTATGCAACTGTTAATTGTCCAAAAATAACTAAAAGGGTGGAAATTTTATATTATCTAATTTTGGGAAAGGATGTTTAATTAAAATGGACTAAAAGTAAAAAGGGAAATTGAATTAAGAAGTTATACTTTTGCCATTAACATTTTTTAGCAAATCTATTTCTACTCTGGAAATAGATTTGACTATATTTTTGGACAAATTATCTAACGGTTGCATCTCCAAAACAATAGGTGAAGGAAATGAAATTTTAAAAAAAGGAATACTAAAAGCATTCCTCACATACCTGAGGGCTGTATATAATGGGCTGATTTTTGACTACCTGGGAGAGAACTAGTTTGTAGAAAAGCTGTTGCCAAAGGACTCCACGCTATTTTTTTTCAAAAATGTTGGACTAGTAGAAAAACTAACCACCTTCCTCACCTTTTTGCTGGTCAATCTCGCCTCGAATAATCATCTCACTGATGCCCCAAAATATGATCTAAGAATGGAGGAATGCCTAATGGAAGCTTGCTACTATTAAAATGATTTTGCCATGCTAAAGCCGAACTGTTAAAATGGACCCTTTAATATAGCAAAGTAATTAACCTAAGAACCGCCTATGAACTTTACATCTTATTCCTTCTAAATTAATCTCAGCCTCAGCTCTCCGGATTTCATTTTTAAATTGTTAAATTAAATGTTTTTTATTAATTATTAACTGTATTTGCTTTCATACTACTAATTTTTCTTTTATATATAAAGTCTGCTCTTATTTCTTTAATCGTGGTGCCATTCCTTTCTTAATTCTAAACTTGTATTTTATTATTTTTAAGTTGCCAATCTAAACAATCTTGTGAACCTAATATATGAAGTTATTTTTCCCTATCTACTTAAACCTCCCTGAGTCAAGGTTAATAAAATCCCCTCCCTTTTTGAATTAGATTTACATACTTTCTTAATTAATACGCTCGCCAGATTGTTTCTCAAGTTAACCCTATTATATGATTTTCTTAAAAATGTCTTTAAAAGAAGTATATATATTCGTTATGTATAATTTTATTATTCCCGAAAAATTAACGCTATCAAATCTTTTTTTGTTGTATGTCACACATTTAATTCTGAAAAGGTGATTTTTTCTTATTATTGTTTTTTTTATATCATCTGTATTATAAAGCTATACTCTTAATATTTCAAAGACTTGATTATTTTCAGGTTACAAAATTCGCAAAGATGGGATTTCAGTCTGTTAAATAATAAGGAAGGGAGGGGGGTAATTTTTAAAACTTATTTGTACGAATTAAATCTTTCCCATATATATCACACAGCATAGTATTAAGGGCCTAAATTATAGCATTTGAGTGAGGTTCATGTGTTTTAAAATAGTGATTTCCATTTCATGTCATTAAAGACAGTATTATGTTGCATTGCTGATATAAGGTTTTGTTTATTAAATATTACGTGCTTTTAGCTTGGAGGTTCCGATGAATTCGGACCCATAGTCTTTCTTCATGCCCTAGCATGCAGGTAGTTGACCTTCAGGGGATCATTTTCATATAACAGGCCTCTCACATCAGTTTCCATAGAACCTTGGGGACCATGCCAAGACTAATTAAACTTCTCTAAGAAGTACCCTAGAAAAGGGACTCTTAGCTACTTCATTTTATTCATTTGAAAGCATGATGTCACTTCGGATTCTTCTGCTTTTATATCAGCCCCGCTGCTTTTCCATTAGAGTTAATTTATTTATTTAATGACCTCATTTCGATGCTGTAATCATAAAATTGTGCTTTGCTTACGTATCCATATGTCTTTCCAATAAAAGTCATTAGTTTTATTAATAATATTGTTTTTTATTTTTTTGTAAAATCCCACCATCGTAATTCATCCCATTTATTTAAGAGTATAAATATTTTAGAAAACAAAGTGTTCTTTTATTTTTAAAATTTGAATTTAAAGAATGGTTAAAATTATTATGTTCACTAATAAAAGATACTTGATTTAAATGTATATTATTTTGTTAAATCCTCACAAATGTTGTACTCCATGATTAAACCATTTTAAAAATATATATTTTGATTTTCACGACCTAAATAGCATGAAAATAGTTTGCATAATATGTATACTGATTCCCAGAATGCTTCATAAATTTATACGCTCATCATCACCTTTCAGAGCCACTGCTAAAGCATTAAGTTAAAAATGTGTAAGTCTGTTTTGCAATCAAATAATTGGCAACTTAATCTAACCCACCAAATACATTTATGGACATATAATATGTAATTTATTTATAAGACCATTCAAATAAATACATCAGTAATTTACTGTTCATTAAATGTTTTATTAAATATTTTATTATTATTCAAGCCACTTATGTAGTTCGAATTATCTTCTCTCCGCTTCCATACATTCCAACATATATGTGCGTTCTTGTTAAATATGTCTCATTGTCTCTTTCCCTCTTCTAGTGGGCCAGACTTAAGAATTAATTCTCATGTGCCATCATTATGTTATTCATTAGGTGTTCGATCTGGGGCTTGTGGGATGGGTTCGAATTTAGGCTGGTACCTGATCTAAATCTCGGGCTTGACTGGGTTTGAAGTACATTTCATTGAGTTCCAGCTCATGTTAGATAGATCAACATATTTGGACCACTACAATATCAATCAATCAATCATTGCTATTCTGTCCTATGTAGAGAGCAGTCACATTTCAAATTCAACCATTTCTCTATTCCGTTCTCCTCATTCTTCAGCTCTTCAATTCCATATATTTCTTCCCCATTTCTTATATCATCCAGAAAGGTCAATATTATTCATTCTTCCTTCCAATCATCATTCCCACCAAAACATCTTTCATTAAACTACTATCTCTTTTTAATATATGTCCAATCCAGTTTCTCTTTCTATTTCTAATTTCCTCAAGCAAACTTTTTTCATTTACTCTTTTGAAAACTTCTTCTCCATGGTCACATCTCAAAGATTTTCAATCTGTTCCTAATTTTTGTACACACTGACCGCATTTCACAAACACACAATAGTACATTCCACCCATAACATTTAATTAAATGTTTCCTTAATTCTCTCTTCAAAGGTCCACAAGATATTTTTTCTCCTAGTAAATGCCTCCTTTGTCAACGTTATTATTCTTTTAACTTTATCTTCATTTCTTCCATCCTCACTCAATCAATTAACTGAATAATTAAACCCATTTAACTGTTGTATTATATTATCATGAACTTCAACTTGGGAGTCTTTTTGTATGCTTCCCTATCCATAAAGACCAGTCTTTTAAATATTAATCTTCATTGCCTATTCCATACATACTTCTTTCAATTTATTCAACATATTCTGAAGACTTTTCATCCTTAATTATAAGAGCCATATCATTTTCAAATCTTATAAATTTTACTATTCTACCTCCAATATTTGCTCCTCCACAGCCTAACTACTTATTTAGCATGTCTTCTAAATAAATGTTAAAAAGCACAGATGGCATATTGCTTCCTTATCCTCCTCTTTCTATATTCACTTCATCAGTATCATTCACTATTCAGCAGTCTAATTTTTATTCTTTGCTTGCCCAACATAATATTCCAAATCAATCTTTTCTCTTTATAAAATACTCGTTTATTTTTTAAGATGATCATAAATTTATTCCAAATTACTCCACCAAATGCTATTTCTAAATCCACAAAAGATATTTAAATTCCTTTAACTTTTTCAATATCTCTTATACTTTAAAACCTCTCTGAAAACAAAAGAAAAATGAAATTAGAAATATTGGTTATTAACAAAGACTGTATATTTGAACTTGGAAAATCATGAAACATACACCTTGGGATATCTCTTCAAGATATCAAGCAAGTGTTCAAGATTATTTAATAATCAATAAAACATCTTAAAAAATTGATTAATCTAATTCTAAGTGCAAACTAAAACAAATAATTTACTTTGCCGAACTGCAAACTCAATATCTAATAAATATAATCTAGAAAGTTTATTACCATGCAATTGTCTTTTTGGATTATTATAATAAGTATTATTTATTTCTGTAGTGATTAATATATTTATGTTTATCTAAAAAAACATTTGTTGTTTGTAGTAATAAATTTCAAATAGATCTTAGGCATTCACACTAGGCAAATTTTTATAAAATTAGAACTTTTTAATCAATTTCTATTAATGACTACTATTGATAATGACTGAAAATTGATTGTTCAAAATGATATTAAAACAATTAAAATTGTTTGAAAACTTAATTTTAAAAATTGGCATTCACCCAGATGAAGATGCAGCTGTTAAATATTATATGGTTACGTACATCCTTACATCTGATAAACTTTTGTGTATTCCCCAGAAGACTCACAATATATTTCCATTTATACAGTTATTTAGAAAAAAAAATTACCTATAAATTTTTCAGAAAGCTTAAAGAAGCTTTTTAATTAGATAAGGCAAAAAAATTATTAGACATTTTGTTGCTAAAGAGATCATCAGCACTAAATTGCACAAAACAATAAATCAATTGATAAAGTATTACACTTCAAGCAACCCTCTGCAAGTGACAATAGATGCCACACTAAAGGATAATACATACATTCTGAATCAGGAAATAAATAACAAACTATTATTTGTTTTTTTACTGTATTTTTTTTAGATAAATTGATAAAAGTATCTTAGTTGCATTTATAATGTGTCACATTACACTATTTTTGTCAATAATTTAAATTTTTTTATATACTAGCCAGTGAATTTTCTCGCACATGGGCTCCAGAGAAACAAATACTAGTTCATACATTTAAAGATACATTCTAATATATAAATGGATTCTATCTCACATGGGCTGATTTATTTTGAGAAATAAATGCTATTTTGTACATTTACAGATATGTTCTAATATAGTATGAATAAGAATAGCATTGAATTTAGAATCAAAGAATATAAAATATGATATCAGTTAGATGTACATATATATAAAAACAATATTTTGTTCTAATTATCATATGTAATCACACTTAGCATGATACAGAGACAATTAATATGGAAGGATAATACAGAAACCTATGAATAAAAACTATTATCATATATGAACAATTTAGTTAAGTTCAATCAAACTATTATTATCCTATTTGAATGCATATTTTAGCAAAGGCTCTCTCAATGTTGAGATGTAAAATATTCCTAATAATTGTGTCATATATTAAAAAAACCAATATACTTTAATGTACCATTGCTTGAGATATAAAATAAAAATACTATCATTGTAATCCATATTTTTTCATGATTGAAATTAAATTGCATTAATTAAAAAGAAAAAGAAAAGTCAATAAAGTTTTGAAATATTGGTTATTCAAATGAAAAATTAAACCTAAGATGGTTCACTTACACACATTAATAATGTTTGAAAATTTAAAAATATTGTTTCTCAAAAATAAGATTTTTCAAAGTGTTGCACAAGCATTATTTATTTCTTGTTAAAAAAAATATATTTTTTTTAAAATTCAAATTGCAAATGAGCCATATTAATTGTTCCAAAAGAAAAATAAGATGAAAATAAATAAAGTAAAATTATCTCAAGAGAAGATAAAAATAATCAAAATTTAAAAACAATTGCTTTTTATTGTTCACATAAAAAATATAATTTATGTATTCCATAAAACAAAACAGTTATTTGCATTAAATATGCCTCTGCTGACAAAGCAATATATACCCTAATTCCTATCAAAATTGATCAGTTAGTTTTAACATTATAAAAAGTGAATCATCTTAAAATAATTTTTTTTATAAATATTTTTTTTTTGTTATATAATACATTATATCATAATAATTTGTTTCCAAAGTTATTAAATTGAGTAAAAGTATAATATGAACTGATTAGAGTGAAGTTTCAATGATATCTCATTTAAGTATTGTTTAATTGAATATTTATTATGTACTCTTCCTTGAAAAAAAAGTAGAACAGATCCTAATGACCAAATCTCTGAGATTGTCATATGTTTTACAAATTGTTTATTTACTGAAATATAAAAAGCAACTTTTAACAATTTTTAATATACACAATTAATAATTAAATATTGCATGTTATACTAGTAATTATAAATAAAACAGAAAATCATATAATATTAAATATTAACAAAATAACAAATTTATACTAAAATTCTCTCATGACTATGGTTTTGTCTATTTACAAATACTTTTTTTCCTAGTGAAAATCAACTAGATATATAACACACACATGTGGAGAAAAGCTATTTCTGTTTTATATATATATGTTTTGTATCTAGTTGATTTTTACTTGAGAAGATCTATTTGTTAATAAATGAACCATGTTCATAAAAGAATTTTAGTATAAATTTGCTATTTTGCTAATATTTAATATTATATGATTTTCTATTTTATAATTAATATCTTTCTCATTTATTGAAATATATCAGTGGATTTATGATCAATAAATATATTCATATATATAATTTCCTCAACCATTATACTTTGCAATGCTGATTTAAATTTTTTTTTGCTGTACATTTTTCTTTCTAGAAGACTTCAACATATACTGTATTTTCAATTATATTTTTTCAATGAAAGTGATTAATAAGTGCTTTTTTAAACTGTCATTTAGATCAGCTTTATAATGACAACAATATATTCCTCTACTATTAAAATCTTACTCATGTTCCCTATAAAATATTTTTTAAAAGTCTGTTACTGCTCATTTGCTTCTCTTAACCTATCCAATATAAAATGTAATAATTCTTTAGTATCACAGCCAGCAAACTAAAGATATTAATTGGTTTTATGATCTTGCCATTGTATTTTTAAAATTGTATAGAACATCCTAAAATAAAATTTTCTAATGGCTTTATATCATAGTGATAAGAATACTGTTCTCATTTTCATACAATACACTATGTAAAATAATAAATCTCTATATAACTAAATTACTTGCAATAATTATATTACTAATCACCATCTCTATTCTAGCACATAATTGTTGTAAACAAAGGCAAAACTCTCCATACAGTAATGCCACCCTCTGCCAAACAGAGGAACCTATGGATGCCAGAAGGCTTAAGCATAAAATCTCTATCTAGTGCCTACTCATCCAATATCCCCAGACTAGTTTCTGGCTTGTGGCCATCATCAGTGAGGAGCACTCTCAGATCCAAGGCTCCTCACTGATGATGGCCACAAGTCAGAAACTAGTCTGGGTATATTGGATGAGTAGGCACTAGATAGGGATTTTACACACAAGCCTTCTGGCATCCATTGGTTCCTCTGTTTGGCACAGGGTGGCACTACTGTATGGAGAGTTTTGCCTTTGTTAATTATATTACTGTGATAAAATGTTCTATATTTTAGTTTGTTAAGTGCAACTGCAGCTTACTGGAAGCAACATTGTATTTCCACATCTAAATCTTTCCTTTTATTAAAAAAATTATTAAGATATTTAAATTGATTCACTTATAAAATTGATAAAACCATCCAAGTTAAAAGTTCTGAATTTTCTTTCGTCTCTGGTTGACAAAAGATTTGAATTCTTAATCATTAATTGTTAAATCAGTCTTTATAGGTTGCATTCAAAAATTTAAATACATTCTATAAATAATCTTTTGAATTATTAAGAATATTACATTCACCCACATATTGGTAAATCCAAAAGTATAAAAAAGATGACTTTACTGATTTAAAGTAAAAACTCCATTATCAACCCTGTATTATAAACATGATGTCTAAAATTAATTATTAATTGTTTCAGTAATACTTTTATAAAATTGGAAAATAAAATTGGAACTCGTACACATACTTAAAATATCAATTTTGATTTAAAATGTCTTATATTTTCCATTAATTACAACAATACTATCTCTTATTTTATAATGTAGAAGCTGTATAATATGAACAATCTTTTATGGCAACTTACTAATTTCAAACACTGCAACAGATTTGTTCAAATAATACTTAAGTAAAAGCAATAAATAAATGATTCTCTATTTCCGACATTTTTTTTTTTTGCATTTTTCTGACAACACAAACCATGTCTACAATGCTTTTGATTTTCTAAAACAATATTTAGTTTTTGGTAAACATTCACTTATGACTGGAATAACTTAGTCAATAAAGTGATATAGTGAATAACAATAATATTCCACGATAATTATTACAAATATCATTTTTTCTTTCTACTTTTAAAATGAGGCAACTCAATTTCAGAAATCCAGGTGTTTCAAAAAAAACTCCAATAGTTTTGAGGCTAACATATTGTCACATTTTAAAATTTAGATATCGTTTAAGTCTATTTTTTCAGATTTTGATGGATATAATGAATATATTGCACATGGACCCTGACTGGGATAAAAGCTCTCAAAAGTCATTATAAGTAGACCTTATTTATACACTGTACTATTTAATTAAAAAAAACATACATATTTAGATGTTAACTGGTCGAGAGGTCAGCGTGACTGCCTTGCACTTGCAGGCAGTTGCCCGGGTTGCGGGTTCGCGTCCCGGCCGATGCTATGACACTTAAAAAAAGAAAAAAAAAATTATTAAAAAAATAAGAATAATGCAGTAATGAAAAAAAAAACAATAAAATAATAAATCAAGAGAAAAAGAGCAATCTCCTGACTGAGTGAACAGGGAGTATGTAAAATGCGATAATGGTTAACATAATTCATGAAGGCAACTATATGCATGAAATTTATGAATTTTCAAATTTATTTTAATTTTTTTTTTCGTGAATGCACAGATATTGAATTAAAGAGAAATATTGTTATCTACTATTATTTTTATTGGGAAGATAGTAAATTAATCCAAAAATAAAATCATTCACCAAATAAGATAAAAAAAAAAAAAAGCATAATTTAGGATATCTTCATCCATTAAAGTTTGAATGACCCATTATTTTTTCAGTATACAATTATTATATATATATTTAAATGACACATTTATTTAAACTATCTTAAATAGCATTCAAATAAATTTTCAAAAACAATGTTTAGAATGAATATTATTCCTTTATACTGTATATACCAAGAAAGAAAAACTTAAAACAATATATAAAATCACATCGTTTTATATTTCGATCAACCAAAAAATATTTCATTTTCAAAAAATGATTAGTGAGATCAATAAAAAAAAATAGCGCTACTATATATAGTAATGCTAAAAGATAACCAAAACAGCAAAGATTGATGGGATATGTTTACTTCTTCAAAACAATTACAAAATCACCTGTCTTAGTAAAAACTTCAGCGGAAAAAATCAGTAGACAGTATAGCATAAAATCCAAAAATTAACACGGGTGAATATGCATTTTTGAATGCCTAAATAGTATTTAGGAATCTTTGATATGATCAAAACACATGCATTAAAATTAATTATGTATATGCATGTCATTTATTTACCCACTAAAAAACATTTTTGTTGTTGTTTAAAAAAGAAAAACCATTATATTTTGAAAATAAATACATTTTTTGAAACCAAACAATTAAAGACATATTGCAAAATGTTTTAGTAAAATGAATTAACCAAACTTATAATTCCAAAAAAAAAAAAAAATTATATTAAAAATAAAACGAATATCGTCTGCTACTAACCAAGCTTTTAAAAATAAAAATACATATTCGCATTGATTTACTTAAACGCAATAAATAAATATAACTTAAAAAAAAAAAACATTATAAAATGAACATGAACTATATCAAACTTTATAATTAAATTATTCATGCACAAAATATGTACCCAAAATTTTATCTACATTAAACGTGCAAATACTAAATAAATAATGTACCTGACAAAAAATAGATTCCACAAACATTGCATTATAATTTAAGTAATTATTTACAAAAAAAAAAAAAGCAAACAAAAGTAATCCTATATATATGATAGTATTCAATTGAATATTATCTTTCAAGAACAAAGTTAAAGAACAAAATCACTTCAGCATAGACAGGAATAACGTTGATAACTGAAATTCACGTAATGCTCAACAAAAACTCCGCTGAATGGCGTAAATTCTTGTCATATGATCAAATATTGAGATAGGAAAAGTTGGCGTGGTCCGCCATCTTCTCGAACTACTGTGCAGTATTGTAAAAAAACGGCAACTAAAGGTTTGTTATTTCTTTTCTTATCATTCATTGCCATGATTATTAACTTTTATTGATAATGTAATCTTTAAATAATCAATCCATGGTAAAACGTACTGCAGGTAGCGCTTGGAATTTTTTTGGAATTTCATGTTTCAAATATAGATATGTACACAACTAATCGAGATCCAGTACGTGCATAATTTTTAACTGTCAAATCCGGTTGGAGATTCTTCTCGCCGTAAAAATATTTTGATATTGTTGCAAATCGAATTTCTATTCAGTAGAAAAATAGTCTGTTTTGTAGTGAATTATTAACTTCGTTATTTATTATTTTTGTATTTCAAATCTCGTTAAATGCACCTTACAGGTAAATTGATGTAAACGCCTATTTTCCCCCTCAATGTTGTTACTACTCGGAGTAAGAGTGAATGAGTTACAACGAGATAGGATTATCATATTGCAAGTGTAACTGATATTTTGGAGTTGTCATCGGTATTTATAATTTTTTTACATTATTTTAATTTTCTGAAAATGTTGCTGCTTTGAAAAATAGATAATTTATTGTATAAAAGCATTAATCAGGTGAAGCCTTTTTTTTTTTTGTAGTATTTTAAACAAAATGGCTGCCTTTAATAATCGTTACATTTTTTCTTTACTGCGTGCCGTAGAAATCATTTTGTAAATATTTTTTACCATCAGTCTTTCTATTTTTATATATGTTGGTATACTTTAGAAATAATTTTTTTTTTTTTTATAAACGAAATATCAGTAGTTATAATTTAATGCGGTTCAAATATTTAGCCCAACCCTAAATACTTGTAATAAAATATTTAAGCATTTCTGGAGTAACCGTACTAGTCGTTTGGCTATATTGTCTAATTAATAAAATTGTTTTATTATTGTATAATCAGAAATACTTTGAAAAACTTAGGAAAATAAATTTGAGTGTACTAATTCACAATATTTTAAATTTTGTCAATATAGCACCATTATATTACTTTCAGGGATATCCTGTTAATTACATTAAATAGTTTTCTCTGATTTAATTTTTAAAAAGAAATTGTATTTACTAGGAAATATGCTTTCATGAGTGTTTGTTAAACATAGCATTATAAACAAAATATATACACTACATTAAAAGATAAAGAGTCTAAGGTTCATCTCATTTTATGAATGTTCCAAATAATTCGGTGATAAATTATTGCATTTCTATTTTTTGATTTAATTACAAAATATAGACATTATTAGAAATAAAGCATAAGCGCACACGCTGCCCATATATATTATTTAGAGTGATGTAGGTCCAGGGATCACTTTCATATCTTAAATGAAAAATATTTCAAATTTAATTTAATCTATCTTAACAATTTATATTTGTGAGCATTTAAATTGAACAAAATTAAATTTCTGCATATAGTTTGACAAATTGAAAATAACAATGAATATTACTAATAACTAGTTGAGAAAAATGTTATTTAGGCTATTTTTATAATTTGAAGTAAAAAGCATGAAAAAATGCGCTCTTTTTTTTTAAAATTATTATGTAATTTTGAAATGAATGAATGAAAAAAAATAGGAATGTCATAAATATTAATTCCTATTCATATAAATTTTATTCTGCATATATTTTTTAAATATTGTTATATTTCAATTATCATCATCATTAACATCTATTTAAAATGATTAGGGTCACTGACTCCAAAGGATTAGGAAAAAAAGAATACACCAAAGACAAAAAATTAAAGATGAGTTTTATAATAACTATACAATCCAATTTATGAAGAATGAATAGGTCACATTTCTGACATCAGAGTTTGATCAATCAATTTTGGCACCTGAGGCAATCTTTAAAAAATGCATTTTAAGATTATGAATCGTCTCTTGAACAGAAGAATGAGTTTAATATGCCAAAATATGTATTAAATAAAAATAAAAATGTTTATTATATGTATATATTTAATGTCTCTTTTTAGAGATTTTTTTTAGTAATATTTTTAGCTCTGATGCATGACTGACTGCCTTACCTATGTAACCTCTTGTTTGACATCTTAGAATGCTAGTTTTTAATCTCTTATGCAATAATTTTTTTTTTTTTCTTGAAAGACTGACATTTTACCTAATTGTAACTCTCCATTGTATTCTATTTTCAGTCAGATTTTATCTTTCCAGAGAAAATCATTCATTATAAAATACAGATTTTAAAAATCTATTGTTTTTCATTTGTTTCACTGCCCATTCAATACAGATATGTCATTGCGATTATAGGTTCCAATGTTATCGCGCGGCAAGATGATGAGTATAATGATCAATTATGTCTATCTTATTTTCCAAATATTGTAATCCCCAATATCTGCAGACTAGCAAGCTTTGATTTCAGAAGTGCACTGTTTGAAAGGCATTAAATAAAATATATAAAAAAAAAATTAGAAATTCAATAGATTTATAAAATTTTATATATATGTTTGCTTGCATGAGCATGAATAATTTCAGTCTGTTCTCATTTTGCACACTGTGTGCACTAACATGGACTCCATCATGTTGGCCTTTGTTAAATGATTAATGTATTATCATTTTCATAATTGTATCCCATGTTTTTTTTTTGTTTTTTATTTTTATTTTTATTGATGTTTTAATGTGTTCATTTTAAAATTTAAATTGTATTTTAGTGTGTGTCTGGTATATATGTATGTTAAACTTGTTTATTATATACAATTGGCTTCATCCATGGTTTCAGGTATCCATTGGTTGGTTTCTATATAATAAAGTATCTTTAAATGAAATTTTTTCAGTGCCTTTTTTATATTATCTTAAAAAGAATGTCATCTGATGTCCATATAGTAAATTTCAAAATTAATTTTAATTGCAGTAGATTCTTAGAATATATCGTTTATTTTGTTAAATGTAGCAGCAGCACATGCATTCAATGGTGCACTACAATATCCATGTTTATCTTTCTGTATGTAAAGTTAACCAAGATTTTTAAAATCCATATTTTCAATTTGATATTCAATTCAAAATTTGTGATTTGAGAAAAATCTGTGGTCATATGTAAATCAAAATCAAACCATGAAAGTGTTTATTAATACAATAAATCATTAATCTGAAGAAATTGGTGATTCAGGTGAAATATTTTTTTAGTGTGTAGTTCACTAATTAGGGAGAATTGAAGAATATTTGTAGCTTCATTTCATAAGATAATCTGCTTATAAAATTCATTCACTTTTAATGTGGGACATTTAACAGTACTGGAAATATTTAGGTTTGTTTTAATTATTTCAACTGTGAAAATTTAATTGACTTATTTTTATTGTGTGTTAAACTTTATGATTACATGAGATTCTATATTAGAAATGGTATTGCTTATTAATAAGAAGAAAGTGTATGGGTTCATGTCTTTTGATGCATAATATATATTTACTGTTTAACATGTTTATATATGATTTAGCTATTTCATGCTGCATTTTTTAATAAGGTTTTTTTTTTAGAAAATCTTTTATAGAAAATATTTCTATTCACTAAAAAATACTGAATGTTTTATTTCTATAATCTTCTTAAACTGATTGTTTCTTTTACCTCTGCTTTAAATGTCACTGATTGTGTGGGTAATAGTTTGCCATTGATATTGTTGTTTTATGCCATTAATATTCAACTCAGTTTTGACATTTTGCAAAATTTTAGCTGAAATGCCTTTTTTTTTTGTAATTGTAAGAATAATCTAATTCACATGGTCATCATTTCTTATGCTTGCTCATAACTTATTAAAACAGGCAAAACGCTGCAAGCCAGACTAATCCAATGGATGCAAGAAGGCTTTTGCATAAAATTTCTATCTAATGCCTACTCATCCAATATTCCCAGACTAGTTTCTAGCTTCTGACTTTCATCAGTGAGGAGCCTTGGATCTGAGAGCACTGCATCTAGATCTTAGGGTCTAATGCAACCATCCAGCAGCCACTTTTTATCTCTACTTAACTACGAAACTATGAGAAAATTGAAAATATTTTCAATCCAAGCTCATTAGCTTGTATAGTCATATAGGTCTGAACTCAGTTCAGTATCCATACATTTTGGTGTCTTTGGTTCTTTAATCACCACTATTCTATTAGGCAGAACTAGTATTAAACCACTAACATCACATGATCACCATTTCTTATGCTTGCTCATAACTTATTAAAACAGGCAAAACTCTACATACAGTACTGCTACTAAGTGCATGCCAGAGTAATCAATGGATGTCAGAAGGCTTGTGCATAAAATCTCTATCTAGTGCCTACTCATCCAATATCCACAGACTAGTTTCTAGCTTCTGGCTTTCATCAGTGAGGAGCCTCGGATTTGAGAGCACTGTACCTAGATCTTAGGATCAAATGCAACCCTCCAGCAGCCATCTTTTATCTCTACTTAACTACAAAACTATGAGAATAAAATTGAAAACACAATATTTTCAATCCAAGCTTATTAGCTTATATAGTCATATAGGTCTGAACTCAGTTCAGTACTTGTACATTTTGGTGTCTTTGGTTCTTTAATAACCATATCCACCACTATCCTATTAGGCAGGATTGGTATTAAACCACTAACATCACATGATTGCCATTTCTTATGCTTGCTCATAACTTATTAAAACAGACAAAATTTTCCATACAGTAGTGCCAATCAGTGCAAATCAGAGTAATCAATGATTGCCTAATAGAATAGTGGTGGCTATGGTTATTAAAGAACCAAAGACACCAAAATGTACAAGTACTGAACTGAGTTCAGACCTGTATGACTATCTAAGCTAATGAGCTTGGATTGAAAATATTGAGTTTTCAATTAGTAGAGATAAAAGGTGACTTCTGGAGAGTTGCATTAGATCCTAAGATCTAGGTGCAGTGCTCTCAGATCCCAGGCTCCTCCCTGATGAAAGCCACAAGCTAGAAAGTAGTCTGGGGGTATTGAATGAATAGGCACTAGATAGGGATTTTATTCACAAGCCTTCTGACATCAATGGCTTGCACTGAGTAGCACTACTGTATGGAGAGTTTTGCTTGTTTTAATAAGTTATGAGCAAGCATAAATGGTGATCATGTGATGTTAGTGGCTTAATACCAATCCTGCCTAATAGGATAGTGGTGGCTATGGTTATTAAAGAATCAAAGACACCAAAATGTATGAGCACTGAACTGAGTTCAGACCTATATGACTATAAGCTAATGAGCTTGGATTGAAAATATTGTTTTCAATTTTATTCTCATAGTTTGGTAGTTAAGATAAAAGGTGGCTGCTGAAGGGTTGCATTCCTAAGATCTAGATGCAATGCTCTCAGATCCGAGGCTCCTCACTGACGAAAGCCACAAGCTAGAAACTAGTTTGGTGATAATGGATGAGTAGGCACTAGAGAGGGATTTTACGCACAAGTGTTCTGGCATCCATTGATTACTCTGGCTTGTACTGAGTAGTACTACTGTATGAAGAGTTTTGCCTGTTTTAATAATTAATTCCTGTATTGACTTAAAAAAAAGATTTTCTATTTATTTATTATTGCTTGAATTTCCTTCAGCTATTTTTGTTCTGCAATATTCTCTTTATCATATTAATAGAATTTAAGTTGTCATTACTAAAAATAGTTTTCAGAAAATTCCATGTATTCATTTATTGCAATAACTTTTTGTATAATAGTGCAATGACTGCATATTATATTTATAGAAATATTTTATTAATAGTAATTATGATGTACATAATCCAGTACAAATATCATTAGTATAACTGATTACACAAATTTCTTAATAGTATCAGCCATATTGGTTTCAATAGAAGTTGAACTATTTCAAAATGAACATGAGTTTTTTTTCAGTTATTATTTCTTATTAATAAATTTAAAAGACAATCCTTGAATCACTAATAATTCTAAAAGATATTTTTTCATACACAATTTCAACTTACAATCCTATAAAAATTAACAATCTGTGTGCCAATATATATATACTGAAATGTCATAGAAATGAACATTTGTGTAAAAATCAACTAAATAATGAAAATGACAATTATGAATCTAATCTCACTATTAACAAAAAGCAAAATAAAAAGATTATTGCATCATATCTAAGTAAAAAGTTATTTTGAAATACAAATATCAAATTTTGAAAGTGAAAATATTAAAACACCTTGGATGATTATAACAATATAAATATGTTTTCTCTATAAGCAAACAACCTAAATTTATATTTAGGCAATAATGTAGTGAATTTTTTTTTTTTTACAAGAAATAGATTTCCAAACAATGAAAAGAAAAAGAATGAATAGAATTGAGTACAAAAAGTTCACTTTATGATATAGTATTGCTAATAATAAAGTGTTCCATGACAATGATAGGTTTTACCATTTATTAATTATGATAAGATACTAGCATTACAAAATTATAAAATTTAAAGAGAAATAATATTTTTAATATTAAACTTAATAATTGTTTGAGGGAATTATTAATTTTCTAAAATTCTTGACTCATTTCATTGATTTACTTATCTGACTAGAAACTTATGGTTTCTCATTGTAAGAGTTCTATATACAAATCATGTCAATTTTTTGAATGTCAATAATATCTTAAACTTTGTTTCTGTTATAGGTTAAAGGTTTTTTTTGACATTGGTTGTGTGTCTGTTTTAAAGGATAGATAAAATGAAGAAGAGAAACCTTTTAATAGGCAGAGAAATTTACTGAATTTTTAAGAATCCTAATTGTAGTTACAGGAAGGATAATTCACACACAAATGATATTCAGATGAAAGTATTTTTTTGAATACTATGAAAATTATTACTTAGTATTATGAATTTAACATTCAACATCTTTCAGAATAAAAATAGGATCAGTTAAACCAGCAGTTATGAATTTTGATTTACACTAATTCCAGAAAAAACAGTAGATGATATACTTATATATTGTTATTGGACAAATTTTTAGAATATTTCTGACCTGGTTACTTTGTATCAAATGCTACATGGAAGTATATACTCAGAATTGTTAATTCAATAAATTGGGGTATACTTATGTAATCTATGCTGAAGAACTTAAATTGATTGTAAGTGATGGCTCATGGCAAAATCAGATCAACAAGAGTTATATCAAATGAGTAACACCTATATAAAAAAAATATGCGATCAAGAAATTCTAAACCAAAAATTGTGAAAGGCTAATAAACTGAAGATCTTCAATCTATCAACTTTAGTATACTGTATATTTGTTTTCGATTAAATTTTTAAATGAATATCAGAACCTAATAAATTATGTTGTATTGAAGGTAATGAATCTTCGTATTGATTTGATTAGGAATAGATCGTAGTGAGAAATAAGAACAAATGTATGCATGGATTATGCATAGTTATAAATTAAGAAAGATATAGCTAATAATTATTGTAAAATGAGTATAATTAAACTATGAATTGAGACCATCATATGGGTATAAATATTAAATATAAAAATGTAATCTTAATAAATGTGTCATTTTTTGTGGTTTAAACAATGAAAACAGATATTAAAGGAATTTAGGGCAATGTGAATAGTGGGTTCATACCCATTTATAAACTATTATGTAATAATAAATTGTAATCATATTAATATTCATCAAAGATGTAGTGTACATTTATGAAAATAGCACGTAATGACTGAACGATTATTATTTATATTTAATGAATATTAATCATTTTAAATAAATAGTTTTCTAGATTTAGTAGCAATCAACACAAAATAATAAATTTATAATTGACTAGAATCTAAGAGAAATCATACTGACTAAATGTATTTATGAATTAGTTAATACTTATTAATTGTGTATAATTTTCAATCCTTCATAGTTATTAAACCTTTGTAAGATTTTAAATTTCTCATTGTAATTATTATATGGATTTGTTTTTATTGTTGCAATTTCATAGTGATAAGGGTAATGGATTGAAGAGTTAAAATTAAATGTCACATGACTTCCTAAGGAACTAACCATACTATTACTTATTTTTATTTTCTAAATTTTTGTTATTGTAATTACTTAATTATATTTATGCCAAAATTATTATATTCATGCTTTTAATTATAAACTTAATTTTAATCTATAATAATTCTTAAATAGATTATTTTTAAATATGAAACTCTCTTTGCATGATTTATAGAGCGCTTAACATTTTTATTATATTTGTGTATTCATCTTTGAAAATTTGAGACTTGGTATATTTCATTGTACATTAACATCTTACTCAAAAATTAATGCCCTATCAGATCTCAATTTTACAGTCAGTTCTCTTTCTTTATTGTATATTTTATATCTGTTGCAACTTTTATTATTTCCTGCCTCATTCTGCTTCTGCAACATTAAGTGGGTGACTTGATTGTTATTCATGTTATTGATGTTGCATGAAGGATATGTCATATGAAATATATAGGATCTGGATTGATCATATAAAGTACTAATACATTGACCATAAAATAAAAATTTGATTTTAATATAGTATAATCCTTACCAATTAATTGTCATACTTCCTGAGACACTGAAATCCCTTTCTCTACATGGGCCTTTTAAAAATTTATAAAAGGTGAAATTATTCAGCCCATCAATTTTAAAATTTTATCTGCCCTTAATACCTTTAAGTATTAAGGGCAAAATTAGTTAGATTTGTTGATCAAGATTATCGAATATTATTATTAGATTTGGTCTATGTTGATATATTATCTATGCAAGTATATGTCAACATAACATAAATAAAGATAATCATTATTCTGATTTTAAATCAAGTCAATTTTATATATTTAAGCTAAGATGATCTTAATTCTGTTTTCTCATCTGAATTTATCCACATCATTTTAATTAGTTTTTACTGTGATTTAATTATTTTCAAGAAATTTACCAAGTATTTCAATAAGAAAATCATTTTAATATATTAAACTTATCTTTGCATTTTTATTATGCATATAGCACATTGAATTTTCTGTAAATCATTCTCTACATTAGATTTAATCCATTGAATTATTTTTTTGATTCAATCACAAAATTGTTTCATGAAGTAATATTATCACAGGATCTTTATGACTGTGGTAGAAAGATTTCTATATAATAACTTTTATTATGATTTCATTTATCTGGACATTTTTTATATTCAAGAGATTTATTTTGATTTTTGTTTTTGAACTGTGGAACTATATTTAGTTATTTAATATCTATTATTAATTTTAGTACTTCTGAGAGAACTTTCACAGGCATGTCAAAAGAATGTTTTGTTTCTTCAGTTTACAGTACATAGTTAATACAAAAATATTGCATCAGACAATTTACAGATGCAAATCATTGCATATGTAAATTATCTAATTATATGTGCTTTTGTCCTTATTGGTTATTAAGAGTATTGATTTTATCAAATGAGACTTTTTCAGTAAGTAAAGTAAATCTGCATGGTAATTTGTCACTTAATTTTTTTTATTTAATATGGGTTTTCTATAATAAAAATGTTTAGTTGTAACTTGAAATCTATTGCAAAGATGAATTAATAATTATCTGTGCTTTCAATGAAAGTATTGTTATCATATGCATGATGATATACTGTATTTCCCAGTTTTATTTCTACACAAATTAACTCTAATTAAAAGTTTATTAAACAATAGCAGATAGACATAAGGGTTGGATTATAGCTGACCTATTATCTAATAATCTCAAATTTTTTTTAGGCAGTGAACTAATATAAGTATGGATAGGTAAAAATCTTTGGTACAGCTTATTTTATTCTTTCCCCCTCTATCAATGTTAAAAAAATAACATGAGAATCATTCATTGTTATAATCTGAAATCTTTGATCACTATATTCATTTTATTTTTACTGTAAGAAAATTGTTTACATCTTTTCTAAAACTACATTTCATTAAAACTGGTTTATTAATTAAGCAATGACATGTTTAGCTGAATTTTATCAGCATATACACAGATTCACAGCCTTGAATTAACTTTAATGATCATTTTTGTTAACAGCATGAACTATTTGCATCTTTCTATAAATTTATTTTGCATAATAATATTATTTTAATAATATATATATATTTTAAATTGTTCTTTTATCTACCAGTCATATGCGGCAATTGTATATATATAAACACATGCTCAAACTTATTTAAATCATGAATCTTTAATCTGTTATCTAAGGAACCTCTATAAGTAAAGATATATAGATATAATACTACAATTTAATCTATCAGTGTCAAATTTTTGGCACTTACTTAATTGACATTCTTTTTAAATAAATACATTAATTGTTGGCTAAAGATTAATGTAGTAATATTAATTGTCTATGAGTCATCTAGAGGATTTTCTGAACTTTTATGCATTATATATTTGACACTGGTTCAAGTTCTGTTTTCATCAATTGCTCTAGAATCTGTCCCCTCTCATTTATATAATATTATTCCTATTTAAACATCACACAATGCTAAATTTGATGCTAAAAATTTATTGATCAACTGAATAATGCTAGTGTTAGCCAGAATTGTATCTTGGGAATCATTTATCTTTTGCAGATATCTTTGTTTACTTGTTTGAAGTGTGTGTAATGAAGTAAGTTTTAAGTGTATCTAATTATAAACATATGCATACAAACACATGGATTGGTTAAAATAATGGAGACATTTTATATTATATTTTTGATATCTTGTAACATAGAAATGAAAACAATGTAGCTTTTTTTTTTATAGATAGAGTTTTAAGGAAGTAGTATCTGATAAAAAGATTGATATCAATTTCATAAGTCTATGAGAAGAGATGTCTGAACTATCTGAATTTAAAAAAGAATAAATTGTTAAATATTTCACTACAGTTTCAAAAATGATTACTATATTTGTCAAAGATGATATAAAAAAAAGAAATCTAGATCTAGTGTCATCAAAAATGTTTTCTGAGTATTGGTAGGCATTATGAAGGATAACAGCCAAAAATTTCAAAATTATGGCAAAACAGATAATTGAAAGGACAGTTTAGTGTTTATCAAAACAAGCAGGATGTCTGATATCTGAACATTCATTTTAAAGACACCAATTTCTGAAATGACTTCTGTGATATAAATTTGACAGTATCATGAGGATAATAACAGAAAATGGATAATAATTAGCATCTCATATAATGATAAGACATAAATTATTGTCTATATATTTTTTTAATCCTTTTCACCAAAAGATAGCTATTGAGACTATTTTTTAGATTCACCATATAATAATGATGACTATCATATTTGAGCAGCCATATTATGTCCCAACATTATTTTATATAAAAAAGCACAGCTGCAGATTATTTGAGAGAACTGATTTATTTCATAATTCGATCAATGTTTTCATCTTTCAAGAAAATAATATTGTAAAACATAAAATTATTTAGTAAAATATAGGTTTGAACATCTTTAGAAAGATAATGCATATTCCAATAAGGCTTTCTGGTTCATCTAATTTTTTTTTAAAAAAAAAAAACAATGTTGAATCCGTATGAACTGTTTTTAAACTAGTGAGTTCACTAAACTTAATCAATATGATTTTTTTTAGGAGTGCTTTAATATTTTTATAGGCATAGTTCAAATGTTATATAATTTTATTCCACATAGAATGCAAATAGTCTTTGATACAAGTGGTGGTCCTAGACGATTTTAATAAAAGTCATATATGTTATTGTTACTTTCTTTAATCCCTCTAAATATATATATGTTATATTTTCTACTAAGATTATTTTGACCAATAACAAGTGTTAGATTCTTATTCTAATATGCTTTTTATTACTAAGACCACTTTTAATATATAGTTGACTATTGCCACTTTTTTAATAGATTAAAATCACCTATGCCTAAAGTATTTAAATATCTTTTATTCAATATATTCATTCCAATGAAATCAAAGCTTACTGATTTGTTACTAGTAATATATTTTACATTACTTTACCCTTGAGTCATTAATGAAAGAATAAATAATGAATGGATACCTAATATTATTATCAGTTACTGATCGATGGTCTTTTTTACTAAGGAACTCTGCAATGTTTTTTATTAGTCACTTCTATATCTACAAAATAATTTTAAACTATTATTGTCCAAAAACTTTCAAATGGACTGTGTTACCTTTGACTTAAGTAATTATCTCTCTAGATATATAGGTTTTGCATTAAATTAACTGAATATTCCATTAACCTCATTTGTTAGCTTATTACATATCAAAAAGGATAGTATTAGTTTATAGCAATAGAAAACTGCCTAATATTATTGAAATGTTATTGCTTAATTGCATATATGTAGAACATGTCTTCTTTAATTTGCATAACTTTAATAAAGTAGTGTGATGTGAAATACCGTAGACTGCTTCTCTCAAATGCTGGTTCAATGTATGCTTGAAATGTTATGTATAACTCTGTTTTTATCTATGTAATTTTTTCAATACATATCTTATTTCTAAATAAATTATTTTATTTTTAAATAAAATTATTGTATAATCTTATTATGAATTTTATAATTTAATTTTACACATGTCTAATGAAAAGACACATTAAAGTGTGAAGGTATTACACATTATATAATAATACTCTGATTATGATATTTTTTTATGATTTAATATAGCTCTAGTTTGTATTGTTAAATCAGTTAAATAAATCTAAATTTGATTTTATACATTTTTATGAAAGAATTTGTTTCTTTTATATTGAAATTTTTAGATGTATTTCTAAATACTGTCTCAGTAGGAAATGAAATTGCAAAAATCATTGTAACATTTTAAAGGCTATTTCATGGTATCAAAACATTTATTAAAAAAAAAGAAAATCAACTGTAAAATATGAAATGCTTTAATATTATTATAATAAATACTGAACATGATTTTTTTTTATAAGTATATAAATTCTTTCAGATGCTTTTTTTTAAAGAAAAAAACAAAGAAACTAAAAGTGGGTTATTGTTTGTTGAGAATATAATATCTAAAGGATGGGAAAATGCATTTTGCAAAAATGTTAAGTCTTAGTCCAGTTTTATATATATATTGATTTATATATTAAATACAAACTTTTAAAAAAATGTTTGATGACTATGACTCACTAATATTTATTAAATTGATTTATTAATTTAATTAATGAAATTTATGTCATTTGGCATTTTTCAAATTCCCACCTAACCATATTAATCAAGATTTACTACATCTTTCAAATTTCCATATATTTTAAGATTAAATTTTTAAATTTCCCATTTTTTTTTTTCCTATGTCATAGCATCGGCCGGGACGCGAACCCACTGCAACCAATTTCCCATTTTTTTCTTTTTTTTATAAAGATCTTATTTTTATGTTATTTTAAAAAGATAAGTAGAAAGTTTTGACATTCATTATTGTAATCCAACCATTTCTTTTAGTTTTGTGATATTTATAGTGAAGAAAAGTTATTCAAAACCATTTTGTCTAAAGGTTGAAATTTTATGGCATTTTAAATTAGAAAGGTATCTACAAATCTAATTAGTGTAGATATTAGAAAATCAAAGACAAAGAAATTTATCCAGTCATGTAGAAACTATCAAAAATTTTAAGTTAAAAACTTAAATTATAAAGCATTAACTAAAATTATAAAGCATTTATAAAGTATTAACTAATTTTTCAATGTATATATAACTAACATTCTAGATTAAAACTCTTAATATCATTAAGCACCAGAGGTATTCTATTATATAAAATTATAAAAGATATTTATATATAAGAAGCAAAAAAAGTAAGCTTTTCATTAAAATACTATTTAATCAAGCATAAGTTGTGGGTTTGTATCTCCAATGTTATATATTAAGCCTGGATATATTCTATTATATATATAACTATAAATTGTAAAAGATATTTATTTTATAGATGAGAAAAAAATCAATAAGCTTTTCTTTTTTTAGAAGTAATATTTAGAATGTCTGTAGAGATTAGGTGCTTGTTAATAAGATTTCACTTAGAAGTACTTAAAAGTCAAGATATTTATATATAAAAATAAAATGTATTGAATTAAAATCTTATATTATATTTATTTTAAAGTAAGATAAACTATGACATCATTGTCAGTTAGTGGATTATTTCTCTTTCAATTTTAATTAGTGGTACAACTTTCATTAAATTACAAAAACTAATTTACTTTATGATCAGTACATTAACACTTATTTGACTGAATTAAATTTTCTGTGATTTATTTTATCCTGTAGCTAAGAATTGATTAATATCAATTTACCAAACAGTAATGGATTGGAAATTCAGCTGATAATGAATCAACAATATACCTTAAAAAAAAAAAAAAAAAGAATCAAGATTATCATTGAAACTCCTCAGCTACCTAGAAAAAAAAGATTTATAATCTTGATTTGAACCCAGGTCCTGAATAGAAAAATAACAATCACTCACTATTTTTTTTAACTATTTTTTTCTTAATATATCACTTATATATATAAAGATCTAACATAAAAATGCTGTGTTTTAATATCAAACTTTCTAGTATGGTGAAATAATATAAATAGAATTGGCAATTCCAATTTTTTTGTGCCAATATTGCTTTGATAGGTATCTTATAATTTGGTTTCTAAAAAAGTCAGACTGCACTAATGACATCTCTGGTAGAAAAATATCAATGTACAACTCAGATGATTTGGATATCATTGTATTAGCTTAATAAAGCTGATAATTTGAGTACTATTTAGAGTAGTATGTTAGAGGGAGTTTATTGTTAAATGAAAGTTCTTTTGATTCCTCTTTGAGCCTTAAAGGAACTAACCAGGGAAAATTCTTAATGTCGACCCCATATGTACTTGCCATTGCAAATGTTATTATTCATATGGTAAATAAACAGATAAATTGCTTATCAATAGTATTAGCCGGTATAGTGATTTTATTTGATATTTTATTTCTGAATTTAAAGCCAAGAAAATACCATGGTCTTTCTTCTTAAAAGTCTAATTGTTGTTAATTCCACGGAATATAAATTGCACTTTTTTGAAATCAAGATAAAAATGTATGTGTGAATAAATTTTTTAAATATTTACAATCATAATAAATAAAACTAAATTAAGAATCTGCAAATTGGCAACTATAGGTAGAGGATGCTAAGAATATCCTGATTGCAGACTCAGGATGCCATTTGATGAAGACTTTAATTAGGTAACTACAACTGCAGTTAACTTTTAAATGAAAGATGTTTAAACTATCTAATATTAAACAGGGCATTGTTGGACTTTGTGAAGCTAGAAGGAAAGATGAAGAAAAAGTGGATGTGTATTTGAGGATAGACACAAGTATTGAATGCAGAAGAGAAGTAAGTAAATAAAAAATGGAATAAATAATATTGTAGAGATGATGGTATGTCAGACATAGTGCAAGATTAGTTATTCAATTTAATTGAATGTATCAAATAGACAAAATTCAGATTTATGTCCCAATAAGCTCTCATTGTGATGAAATAGAAAATTTTTATGTAGATATACAAAATGGTTTCATGTGAAATTTTAATGCTAGAATTGAAAAACAATAAAAAAACAAAAATACTGTAAGTAAATTTGGCTATAGTGAGAGAAATGAAAGAAGATAGATTTAAAATTGTATATTATAAATTCTTCTTTTGAGAAAAATGCTAAATGGATATGGAAAACCCAAATTAAATTACACCTGGGTCTCTTTTTATACAGTAGATACGTTGTGCAGAAAACCCGAGTAAAAAAAATCACACAAAAATAAACTTAACCTACCTTGAAAAATTTGGGATACATTCTGTAATTTTCAAATATCGCATAAAACCAAAGCAACAAGGTAAAATTACTTTAAAATTCGCATAAAAAAAATAAGGAAATAAAATATGACTAATAAAAAATTTCAAATATTTGAAAAAAATTGATACAAGACAAAGTTTTTTTACTTTTTTTATTAACTATTTAATTTTATTCAAAACAATATGTTTTTATGTTAATTTATTTTACATTTTTTCATACATATTTTAATCATTATTGCTATTTGACAATATGCGGGTTCATTTGTGAACTTGTAAGAAATCAGATTTGTCACAAGAGGAAATACAAACAACAGAATTAGCCAACTTCAGTCTCATGCTGTGTTAATGGTTTTCTGGAGATAATGTAATCAGTGATTAAACTTTAAGATGATGATTTTACTAATTGTTTATGAAGTTCACAATATCCAGACATATAACTATTTAGTTCTCATTGGAATTTAAGAGCACGTTCATAATTCATGTCATTAACAAGAAAATGATTTTCCAATTGATTAGAAAGTTGAAGACTTCCTCGAATCATTTTTGCTGTGAAACGAACAGATTTCACTTCTGTTTCATTATCTTTTTCTAAATCTTCTACGGTATCTAAATTTATTGCTGAAGCGATAAATCTGTGATCCAGATTTATGCTTCACTATCAAAACACATTACTAATCACCAAGTAGAGTTCAAACCCATTCATCCACATACCTGGGTAATCTAGTGAGTCAAAACATTTCAGATATACGCAGTTTTTCCCGGCCTTAAATAATAAATTTGAATATGTATTTTAAATATTAAATTTATAGAATTAATTGTAGTTTAAAACCCCTAAATAATCCAGAATCATGTATGTGCGTTTACATATATATAGTGGATACTTTTGTGTTATGTAAATATTAATAATATATTTGTTTTAATTTTTTTTATATATATTATTATTTAATATAAAATGGTCATAGAAGCTGATGCAACATTTGAGAAGGTTCTAGAAGGCAATTAGAGTAATGTAAGTTTTGTGAACAATAGAGCAATCCATTAGCAAAATTTAACAAAATCGCTCTATTCAATTAATTTTAGTTACAAATAGTTAAATGGAAATTATATTTATTCAAATCTATTTCTAAACTAGAAATAGATTAGAACAATACTTTCGAGAATTTATTTATAAATTGTATTTTCTACTATGTAAAGACAAAGGCACATTTCCTGCTGATAGAAATTGCACGAGGTAAGTTGGTATCCGCATTGCCTTGGGTGATTTTCTAAAAGCCTTCCTAAAATAATGTAACTGAGTATAAATAGAGCTAAATTTAACACAAAAGAGTGATTAATGTTTTTTTCTAAGTATAGCGTCTAACCGAATCCACGTCACTCACAATTTTAACATTATATCCGTCGAGTAGTGAGACCAAGTTCACCTTTCCCCAATCTTTCCAAGATTGTCTCAGTGCTACAATGTCATTCTTTAGTCACAAACTGATGGACTGCCTAATGAGATATGGAAAGTAATTTATAAAGAGAATGCTAACTAGTGAAACGAGTGCTACCCGTGTTCAATTATGAACTGCCTTGCAAGATTACGGATTTACCCAGTCGGCAAGCCCACAGAACGAGAGATAACTATTCAATGCCACCATAAAGACCTTGCATATTCTATTCCAATTATATATATATATATTCTATTTTGACATTGTAAATGTAATTCTTTGGCTATCATCATACTGGCAATGTAGTGCCAGTTATATATATCTCTGTCTTAATTTTTTATGGTACGACTCTCTATAACCCTACAAAAATTAATCTGTATTATCTTTCATCCATTTCATGCTTTACTTTCTGTATTTTAGTGCGGTAAATTTCCTTAAATATTATTATTTTATGTACTTTATTTGAACTTAAATTAATATGCCAATCTAAATCAACTTCGTGAATATGTCTATCAGTATAACTCCCAGCTTTGGGGGGGGAGGGTAATTGATTATATTAATTTCATTATAAAAACTCACTCGCTAGGTTGAATGATGACTAAATAATTTTATATTTTTAATAGCAGATGGCTACTAAGACTGATCTATTTTGTCAGCAATATTTAATTATTGTTAATTATTAATGCTATCAATTGAATCATACTTTTAAATATTCTATAGTAATTTTGATGATTGTCATTCCTGTGATTATAATAAAATTACTATTTACTTGTAACGCTTGTTGAGCATAGTTTTATTGTAATATTTTACTGCTTACCTCAAATGCATATGAGACCCGTTTAATGGAGGGATAATATATATGCTCTTCTTATATATTCTATTTTGACATTGTAAATGTAATTCTTTGGCTATCATCATACTGGCAATGTAGTGCCAGTTATATATATCTCTGTCTTAATTTTTTATGGTACGACTCTCTATAACCCTACAAAAATTAATCTGTATTATCTTTCATCCATTTCATGCTTTACTTTCTGTATTTTAGTGCGGTAAATTTCCTTAAATATTATTATTTTATGTACTTTATTTGAACTTAAATTAATATGCCAATCTAAATCAACTTCGTGAATATGTCTATCAGTATAACTCCCAGCTTTGGGGGGGGGGGAGGGCCAATTGATTATATTAATTTCATTATAAAAACTCACTCGCTAGGTTGAATGATGACTAAATAATTTTATATTTTTAATAGCAGATGGCTACTAAGACTGATCTATTTTGTCAGCAATATTTAATTATTGTTAATTATTAATGCTATCAATTGAATCATACTTTTAAATATTCTATAGTAATTTTGATGATTGTCATTCCTGTGATTATAATAAAATTACTATTTACTTGTAACGCTTGTTGAGCATAGTTTTATTGTAATATTTTACTGCTTACCTCAAATGCATATGAGACCCGTTTAATGGAGGGATAATATATATGCTCTTCTTATTACTACGACATTCAAGTAGTTTATTTAAATAATAGTTAGTACTATAATATAGTTTATTAGCTGTTCATGTCATTACGCTTGATATTAGATTTATTTAAGACTTTAATTCAGATCATTGTCATTAGGGACATACTTATCTCAACATTTGTAGCAGATGTCAGTCTTATTTTGTGTTTATAATTGCTTTACCATTTGGGATTATTGGAAACTCCAAGCCCACCTTATCATCATATTCGCTCTAGTTATGAGGTATATGTCTACTCCCTAGACAGTTTGGTTAGAAATAGTGAATACTCTGTGGGATGATCCTGGGATAGCCGGCCCATCGCATCTTCCTACTGATCCCCCTCTTGAGATATGGCTCCGACAGAAGCACAGACATACTCCTTTTAAAATGATGAAGTCTCTTGTCAGCCCACTTCTTAATATTTTAAATTCATGCCTATTTAATATCTATAAGTCATAATGCTGTGATAATACTAAACTATTCATTTTTCATTACTTTATTTGTATTTAGAATGTCACAATCAAACCTACATTATGCTGTACCCTTCGAATGAATGATTCCCTGAGGTGTTACTAAGTCATTATTTCTTATTCAATATTGTTAACCTCCATAAAAGTTATGGATGAATAAAGGCTTGTTCTGCGAAATACGCAAGTGGCAGCGTATTCATATCATGTTTATTGTAACATATTATCGTCTCTTGTGATATATATGTGTTTCACGTATGATAGAAGTGGCATTGATCATATGATTATATATATAGATTAATTTGATTATAACTGTAAACAACAAAATGTTTAATTATTTAGGTATATTTCTTGATGGTCATTAATTACTTATTTGTCTCAATTTTAAGATAGCGTGAATATTGCTAAATTATTATGTGAAAGTTTGTTTAATTAACCCACCTATACTTAAAATGTTAGAGAAACGTCTCTTGGCCAATTCTCCCCCTGGTGAATTTTTCCGTAAGTATTATATGTTAAAATGCGTGTAAAACAGGATAGTTTATTATAATTTTTTTTGGCAAAAATTCCATGTTAAAAGGCACAAAATTCAAAATTCCCCCTTTTTCAATAGATATAAGCTCCGCACATGATGAGCCATTAGTGTTACCAGGGCTGTAAAATGTTTGGCGTTTTACGACATTGAAATTTCCAATGACGTAAAAACGTTTATTTGCTAATTTATTACGGTTTTAGACATTTTTTTAAAAAATAATTTGCACTATATTTATTAGATATCAAGAAATGTAAATTATTAATAACTTATTTTGATTTGAAATATTTTATTTTCAAAAATATAACGTTATATTAGCAGCTAACATAAATATGGCCAAAAGCAAATTTGAAGTGCAGCTATGACGTAAACAATTTACTTGATATTTACGAATAAGAAAAAATCATAAATTGCAATAAATATTAAATAAACTTAAACTTTTAAAGCATAATTCGTTAGATATTAAATAAATAAATAATTATTCGTTAAAGTTTTTAAAAATATTCAGAAATAAAGATTTCGTTGATTGCAGTTTTATTTTTTTAATATTTCCAGAAACAAAATGTGAACATTTAAATTTTATTTCAGTAGTAAATAAAAAAAATCTATCAAATGAAGTCAAATTTATTATTTTATATGTAATAATCATTTTATCATATATTTTATGTTGATGTAATAATCATTTTATCATATATTTTATGTTGACGTGTGAGACACAGAAAAATGTCAAAATAGCAAAGTATGATACTGTTAATATTGGCATATTAAAAACTGCACTATATTAATTGTACATTTATATATGTATCAGTTGCGACAATAAATTATATAATTGTAAATAAGCAATTGAACATATTTTGCAGTTATTAAAGTTTATATATTAAATTATTCAATTGTTTGAATCATTATTTAAGTTAATCCCTAGTTTTATTTATGATATTTTATGTATTAAGAATTCACTGTCTGGATTACATAAATCATATCATATGTAGCCCTATTTTACTGTGTATTGTCTGCTTGTTCATCACACTTTAGCCATCCCTCAATTATTCTATTACTTAATCTGCATATCCTTATGTATTATTCAACTATTAGTCTGTATCATTTCTTTTATTATCTAGCTAGTTAATCGTCAATAGTCTTAAGATATCATGTCTCTCTACTGTGTCTTCGGGTCTGGGATGAATTAAATTCATCTGTATCACCAGAGATCTTATTCATAATGTTATAGATTTTGGGCATGGGCAAATAGGTTAGAATTCATGATTGCTCCTGACCTGTGTATCTCAGGCATGACTGGATTTGAGATACTTTTGCTTAGATTCTGGGTCTTGTTAAATGAACATACAAATCCGACCGGTACATTGCCAAACCTTTTTCCAATAGGCATTTAAAGTATGTAAAATTTAATGCATGTATATATAAATGGGGAAATCCCAATTTTAAGTAAAATATGAACTTCTTTATCACATAAAAGAAAACTGCATAAAAAGATATTAAGAAGAAACATGAATCGCATAACTTCGAAATTGCATTTAAAAAAAATACATAAAAAGAGATCCAGGTGTACAACAGAATTGGATTATATTTTGATTAACAGAAAATAGATATTTCAGTATTATCTTCTTGCTAGAATGAATACAGGAAGTGATTATTGATGTGTGAGATGTAAAATGTGATATGCAAATCTAATGACAAAAACTATATATTTTTTTTCATTGATTGCAAATTAGAAATTGTAAATTGTTTTAAAATAGTGATAGAATTTGAAGTTGTTTTAAACTTAATTGAAATTAATTAAAAAATAATTATCACTAATGACTGCATCGAAAAAGAAGCATTTCATCAAATTTTTATTTGAAATAAGGCAATGTATGAAAAAACTTACATGAAGAAGAATTGAATAATTAGATTTTTATAAAATATATAAAAAGAATTAATAATATAAGAAAATGTAACGTGAAATGACAAAATTGCAGAAGAGATTTTAAACTTTGAAATGCATAAAATAATATCTTGGTATAATGGAAAAATTATTTCAGCTATAAGAAGCAAAGATGGAATCTTTACTAAAAAAGAACAATAATATAATGTGCATAAAAGATTTCTATTAAAAAATTATATACTGGTAGTTATAAAGAACTAGAAAACAAAGTATCCACTACAATTACTTCAATCATTAAATAGCCAAATATTTTAAATGATGAGGTGAAACATGCAATTAAATCTATGAAGAAGGCAAAAGTTCAGAAAATAATGGAATTATTATTGATATCTTAAAAGATTGTAGGTGAAGAAATATAATGACAAAACTATATATCAAATGTCTAAATGATAAGGATGCATCAGATGCAGGTGTAATATTTATTCAAGAAAGTTGATAAAGAAGATATAAGTTACAGATCTTTTAAGTCTTCTAGCATTTGTATACAAAATCTTTACCAAGATAATTCCTACTCATCTACAGTAAACTTTGAATTTTAATTAACCAAAAGAACAAGCAGGATTTAAAAGTGGTTTTAGCATAATAGATCATGTCCAAACATTGAGAGAAATTATAGAAGAGACTAATGTATATGTTTTTGGGTTTATAAATTATGAAAAGGCATTTGTTTTTATAAGCATTTTTATGGTAATTAAAGTATTGTTTCATCAAGATGTAGACTAATAATATTGTCATATTCTAAAGAATATTGGAATATAATAGCAATGATTATATTATATGATATTTACTAAGTTTTTATCATTTATGAGAGTATATGATAAATGATTCCATATCTCAAATCTTTTTATAGTAATTTTATAAAAAGTATTTTGTAAGTTGAAATGGGAAGCTAATGGAATAAAAATACATGGAGATATTTAGATTTTGTAAATGATGTAGTTGTTTTTATAAATAATGTTTCAGAACTTCAGGAAATATTGCAAAAATTGTTAGTAAAGTAAGAAAGGCTCATGTTAAGTAATAAAAAAACTAAAAGTTTAGTGGATTTTCTCTGAAGAAGAAAGATTTTAAATAGATGTTTTTTACCATTCTTATTTATTAATTTAACAGAAAAGAATAGAGAGATATCAAATCTCTCAACAATATGGAGATATTAAACAAGGCAAAATTCTCCATACAGTAGTGCCACCCTGTGTTAATCAGAGTAATCAATGGATGCCAGAAGGCTTGTGCATAAAATCCATATCCCAGATTAGTTTCTGGATTGTAGCCTTTGTCAGTGAGGAGCCTTGGATCTGAGAGCACTACCTGATGAAGGCCACAAGCCAGAAACTAGTCTGGGGATATTGGATGAGTAGGCACTAGATAGGGATTTTATGCACAAGCCTTCTAGCATCCATTGATTACTCCGATTGACACAGGGTGGCACTACTGTATGGAGAGAGTTTTGCCTTGTTTAATAACAATTATGTGCTAGTATAAGAGATGGTGATCATGTGATGTTTAATATGGAGATATGTTGAGAATAATCTTAGGGATCAAAAAGCAAAAATGTATGAGTGAAAACATATACTGATATCATTAACATTATTGAAAGAATTGAGAATGAAATGGATCTGGGATAGACATATTTGAAGAGATGATAATGGGATAGTAGATGGATAGTTGATGTTTTAAATTGGGTCTCAATAGATTGTAAAAGATCTAGTTAAGCTCACGTGTGAGATGAATGAAAGGAAGTTTGTTGTTAATAATGTGAAGTTATGGTGTGGTGAAAGTGATTTAAACTTAGATATTCATTTATAAATGAATCAATAATAGTTGCTTTAGCATTATGCTTTAGCATAATGCTAAAGCAGAGGTTCATAAAAAAAGTATCTTGATCAGTTGTGTAATATGTATTCTAAGTCCTTTACCTAAAAATGTACAGTGACCAAATGATTATATTAGAGCACCATCACTCAATCTTTTGGGTTCTGCATACCATCCAAAGAATATCAAAATTTCTCTGCACTACTATCCTTTATAAAAAAATGTAGGCATCAAAATAAAAAAAATAATAGGTAGGCAAATAAAAAATATTTATTTTAGTTTTTTTGGTAATCTAAATATAATTACATAAAAGAAATTAAATATTTAATTTATTTTAAAAAAAATATCATTAAGGGTAGCAAGCAACAAAAGACAATGATGTAACATTAACACTGGTGATATAAGAAAGATAAACTATTTTTGAAAAATTATATTTTGATTGTTTATATATATTGATTTTTTATGTAATAATTTTTGTGATTGTTTATATATATATTTTATGTAATAATTTTTGCTGTACTATCAATAAATTATAATTTTAAGTAAGATTATAAATAGTTTTTTAAAAAAAAAAAATAAAAAAAATTAATGTCAAAATATAGTAGCTAATATTTATTTATTAATTATTTTAATTCATTTTATAAATTTATTGATTTTTAAATATGTTTTTTAAGTGATTTCTGTAATTAACAAGTTAGGAAATTGTTACTTAATATCCCTGAAGTTATTATTATTCTGTTTATTATTGTTTAAGTAATTTTGTGACTTGTATTAGAAACAAATTGAAACTACTAATTATTTATAATCCCAATTGATTTAACAATATCAAATATTTAGAGATTTTTTTAAAAATAGCATATTTCAGAGTTCCACTTCATTTAACTGGATTGTAATTGTTTTCCATCTAATTGGTTTCATTTATTCTTTTATAAAAATTGAATCGTTGTAGAGCTAAACTGTGCAAATTATAGCAAATTGTATGTATGTATGTGCAACATTTAATGATAGATAATGGCAACATATTAATTATCAGAATACTACCATCAAACCTTCAGTAAAATATAAAACTAATAAAATACTGATTAACTAGCTTTTCTTTGAAAGGCCGTTGGAGAAGCATTTGCTTGCTTTTGAAGGCACAATGTATATATGTAAATATAAATAATTAAATGCTGAAGTATGTGCAATTTTTGTTAAATATTTTCTGGAGTGACTGTTTGAATAGTTGGTTACAACTTTATTGTCTTATATTACCATCATTTATTTTTTTCTTAAATATACAATGCAAATCTCTTATTTGCAAAATGTAAAAATAAGTAATTGCTCAACTTGAAAATTATTTATTTCAATCTAATTAAAATAATTGGCAATAGTAACTATTGATTTAACCCCCCCCTGACAATAGTTGTTAAAGACAATCTATACATAGTTAGCAATATGAGAGGGTCTATATTATATTGCATAAATTGTCAAAAACTAGCTAGACAATAGATCAACTATTTAAACATAGTCACTTTGGGAGAGAATTAAAAAAAAGAATAAAAAAAAAATATTCTAAAAAGCAAAAAATAAATATTTATTTGTATTGATCATTATTATTTTGAAGAGTTCTCTAGTACCTATGTGATTAATTTGATCAGTAACAATAAGTTGCCATCACTACAACGTAATTTATTTTAGTATCTCCTTATTTTAGTATCTCCGTATTAGACTTCTATATTAAGCTTTAATAAGCTCATTACATTATTAATATTATTATTAATAATTTATTAAAATGAATAATGCTAATTTAAAATTATGTCGTATGTCATTATCTTTAATATGAAAATATTAAACAAATATTGATTAAATACTGCATATATCAAATTTATAAAATTAAATAAATGTTTGGCAATTATAATTTTGTATAAAATTTATGTTAAAAAATAGCTAATCTGTTTTAAGCTACTATTGCAACCATATGGGAACTGTAATATAACTTTGATTTGAGAACACTACAAACTCAAAGGCAAATATATGCATGTAAAGGAATTATAAATTCATCATAAATATTATAAATATGTAAGTATATGATAAATTTTTATTTAATAGTTGAAATTTTGATTTGCTTTAATTAATACTATTAATGTAATAAGTATTTATTAATATTTTATGTGGCTTAATGTAGGGATAGAGTGGCAGAAGTTGAAGCTTTAGATCCATGGATCATGCCCAGTTGTAACACTCATTGCTCAAAACTATTTATGAATTCTCCTTTGATTCTTAATGATAAACATATTGAATTATTGTTTTGATTTACATTTTTTTATCATTTTAATATTAAAACTTATTATTTATTTATTCTTTTAAGATTAAATTTATATTTCATTTCACACTCAAAGTTGGCTCCAATTTTGCAACTTATGATGTCATATAAGAATCTTTAATCTTAAGATTGTTTTATGCAATATTAAATCATTAAGTAATTTTTTTTAAAATATACTTATGAAGGGTTGGTTTTTTTTTTATTAATGGAAGTTTTAGGTAGAGTTCTGTGATTATTCAGAAGAAAAGTTGTCATTACTATTTTTTTTTTTATTAATGCAAACATTATTTGATATATATATAGGATTTATAATTATTCTAGCAACTAGTTTATTTTGTGAGAACATTAATAAAGGGGGGGGGGTATTTTTTTTTGCTTTTATTTAGTACATGTATTGCTTATTTTTATTGTTATTAAAGTTTTCTTGAATTTATAATGCTATGTTATGAATAAAATGTTTAGATCTTGATTAGCAGAGATTCCAATATTTTTCTAACATTGTATTGAATATGTACATCATTTTAATAAATTTTTTTACAATTTATATCTGAAGTTTAAAATTATCCTTATAAAGTTTATTTTAGGCAGTTGATATGCTCCTTAATAGTTCATTAAAATCAGTGATATAATTATTGAGATGACAGAATAAATTGTATTAAGATAAACTATCAAATTATCATTAATAATACTCAAATGTTAAGAGTTGCCTTGTTACTTTGATTTATTTTCAGTCAGGTAAATTGACTCTTTTTTTTTTTTTAAAATATGGCTGACTTTTTTTTTTAATATAATTTTGCTCAGAAATTTATTATCAAATCATATATTTTTTATTTTATTTCCTGCTTTTTTTGTCATAAAATTAATCTAAGTATGTAATTTCTTATATGTTACTTTTTTTTTTTTTATCTTTCATTGAAAAACATTGTTGCCTTAAATTATTTTTTTTGTCATACTTTATTTATTTTCCCAACTTAATCCCCCATTTTTCAGAATAACATGCCTATATTCAAATTATTCTACTAGTTTAATGAAGAAATTTTCCTATCATTTATTAGTCAGATACCACTCATCATTTCGTATTTCTTTTAAAGTTTTCTAGATGAACATATTTTTTTAAATATATTTTCTTTATCCAATTTATTATTTTCAATCATTTTTTTAATGGCAGTTCTTTAAAAGTTCAGATTATTATTTTCTTTTTCTATTCCTTCAAATTTCTGTACTGTTCAATATTTTTAAATAAGCCTTTTTTATACTGTAATTTCAATGATTTCCAACATAATCTTTTTTATAATTTTGATATTAGTTTACTATAACAATATAAAGCACGGATTTCTTTCCTAATATCAAGTTTATAGTTAATTTCTTTTCATCTATTTTTTTTCTTTCTTATAAATATTTTTTTAACCATAATATATTGCTATTTTGAAAGCATTGTCATATCATAACAAATTCGATTTATATATATATCAAAATTATCTAATTTTCTTTTATAAATGATATTTTATTATCTTTCCTTTCTCATGATGGATATTTCTCTCAATAGTTTTCACACTAATTACCCTTTCATTCTCCTAAATTAAACTGATCTTCATATTAACTACTTATTCAAAACTGAATGCACTTCTCTTATTTGTGACCATTTTGTTCAAAACATGATTTTTTCATATTAAAGACAATTTTATATTTATTAGTATATTTTGAGAGTAACTGAAAATGTAGTATTTGTTTTTTGGATTATAAAAATACTGAGATATATCATTCATAAAGACTACATGAAATGTTAGTATTAAAGCTAGGCTTATATCTGCCAAGTAGTTTTTTTTCTCTAGTTTTAATTAGTGGGTTAATTTATATGGTGAATAGGGTGCACTTAGAGGGAATCCTTGAGGGATTGTGCTTTGGGGTATATTGGGATTTTGACAAATGCAGATTTAATATAATCTGGCTATTTTTTCTTGCATCTGATATCTATTGTTTTGAATATAAAACTTGCGTGATTAATTGAAGAGCCTTTTTTTTTGCAAATTGCATATTTGCAATTTATGACAAAAGGTATGATTGTATCTTTGATGACTGATTCTAGTGAACACATGGGATATTGGTTAATGATTTGTTAGTTTGGTTAGTGTTTCTTGTTTTTTTAAAAATAGAACTAAGGATATTGGATAGAGGCTTTGTATTCTGTATACTTTTTTTTCTGTTAAGAAATTTGCTAAACTTGAAAGATATCAGGAGATAAAATGGTTTAGATGAACAAATAGAAACTAGGTATTCCATGTATCCTGGAATGATATGAATATGATATTTTATTTAGTTTTTGTGTGAATTCTTTTGGCCCCTTCTGCACTTGTACCAAGAAAGCAGGGATAGAGATCAAAAAAAGCCTTTCCCATTTGAAGTTTATCTCTAAAATGTAGCTAGATTAATTTTAGCATGTACTCACCAAACTTTTATTTTGCATCTTGAGGGTAGTCGGGACCCACCCTGGAGGTGGATGCCCCAATGCCCATCTAATATATTGCCTAGACCATGTGTAAGAATGGTTTAAGATTGTTCTTTTTTTTTTTTAAATATTCCTTAAGAGATTTGCATGTTGGATTTGCACATATTTTTTAAAACGGATGATTTGGACCAATCATTATTTGTTGAAGGAATGTAATTTTTTTATGGATTCCATCTAATAGTCTCATAAGACCTATGGGTGATGGAGTTGATCGGGTGATCCAATTTATTAAGTAGGATATTATATTTATATAAGTAATACAGGTTTGGACAGAGACCATCATTTCTGAAAAAAGGTTTTCAGGGGTGTGGGAAGGAAGGAATATTTTTATTGTTTTATTTGTATTTATTATTGCTCTGTTATATGTCTAAATGCGCTAAAACACAGGCAATGGTGAAGCTAAGTACAAATTATATTATTAATTGGCTGAATGCTTTTGAGAAGTTTTATCTTCTCATAATCACAACAGATGATAAGATATAACTTCTTGAAAGTGCTAAGCCAATTAATAGTACAATTTGTACTTCACTTCACCATTGTCTACATTTTAGCACATTTAGACATGTTACTTGTTTAATTGGGAAGTCTGTGTGTCTTTTATTCTTATATTATTGCTCTGTTAGTAAATTTAACATTAGGTGTAACAATTATTGCTGAGTGATCAGAAAAAGATGAGCTTTTAAGGGATATGTTAATTAGCTGATATAATGGAGGTAAATAAAATATTCAATCAGGAATGTAAATCTACTATTGTTAAAGGAAATTGCATTCATTGGCAAGAACCCTTTGCTCATTAATGGTAATGCTAATACATTTAGCCAATTATTAATCAATTTTTTATATAATATATTAAAATCTCTTAGCAGAAGGAATGGGTTTGGCTAGGATGCAAACTTGGAATTTATGGTAAAAATTTCTCTTAATTATCATTTATCCTGCTTTGTGGTAGAGAGTACAGATCAGCATGTATTCATCTATATATTGTATTTTGAAAGTATTGGAATGGGCATTTTCTTTATTAATGTTTATACCATTACCTGCAGATGGTGCACTTGAGTATTTGAGCACTGCAAAACCTTTATTATTTGATATATATATATACATACAAAACAAGCCACATGCAAACTTCTTTATAAATCTAGATTTATTATATGAACTATTATAAAGTACAGAAAAATACTCTGCTTCAACTAGATTCTTTTATAGTCTTTATCAAGGAACAACTACAAAACACATAAAAAACTAAATGTAAATACAAATATTCCATAATAATTCAAATACATATAACAAATACGAATAACTCTTACCTTAAAACTCTTCTAAAAACAATCTTAAATTTCCATTACATTATCTTAAATACCATTTTTAAAATAATCCCCTATAATTATTTAATTAAATCAACTTATTATCTTTTTTTTTTTCAACAAATTTTATATTACCTGTTTTCTGATGGACTAATGATATTAGGTTATTTAAATTAATTACGACATTTATAATTTTTGTTTTTGGAGTGGATATATTATGAGTCTTTATTAGATCTGATTCTTGTTTGAAATATGTTGTGAGTCTTATCATGGATTACTTAATGAGAATGTGATGCACTAATCTGCTATAGGATCTAAATTTTCCATGGATGAATCAGAGCCTAAGTTTCTATTAGCGAAAGATGTTTTGATTTCTTGGAGTTATCAATTCTTTGTGGTATGCTTTCTTCTTTGCTTTTGTCAGTTTCCAATCCCTTGATAATCTGTTAATGCTTTTTGTGGGGGGAGGGAAGTTTATCTGGTTTATATTTCTGCAGTGTATTAGTAGTTTCCTTTAGGGTATGCCATTGGAAATGGAATCCAAGTTTAATGATAATGTTTTATTTATGATGCTATTATAATGTAACCAAGGGATTTAAACTTTTCTCAAAAATATGTAATTCAATATAAATAATACATACTACACGTTTACTAAGAAAAGCTTGTTTAATACTTTAAAATAAATATTCTAATTAGTTATAAGCATGCTCCGTATACTTTTTTGATATATTTAGTATACTTATTTTAAAGTATTAAGCTTTTCTTAGTTTACATGATGTATGTATTTATATTGAATTATGATTCTTCTATTGTTATCTGAGTCCATTACTATAAAGATCCATATTGCCTGGTATTTCCATTTGCAATGGAGTTTCTTTTGATTTGGGGCACTGATACAGGGGAGTGGCTCTCATTAACATAGTTTAGGGCATGCACTAATAAGATGTGAAAATATTGAAGTTTTAATCCATGGATCACTATAAACAATGTGATCTCTTCACCAGTAATTTGTAATAGGATTTCATTTGGATTTATATTTTTATGTAAACTCATTTTGAAATAGTAACTATTTTCATATATTGGCATTGAGGTATTTTAAAGCAATGCCACTTGTAAATCAGTATTTTCTCCAAACAACTCCATTAACTTGATTTATAAAGTCATTAATGTTATAATCTAGATAAGTGTTTTTTACTAGTCTAGTTATAATGTTTTTTAATGGATTTATTGCAATCAAAATGTATTTATTTAATGTTTTAATTGATTCTTTGAATATATTGTGCTAGTCCCTATTTTTAAATTTGATTATGATATATCTGAGGTTTGGGTGAATTGCTTGCTATACATGAGATGGATTTTCAAAAAGTTTTGGAGCTTATTTTTTACAATTATTTTGGAAATTTATATAAAGAGCAATATTTAGCTGTTACCATAAGCAATAGCAATTGGTTGGTGAAAAACATTTGAACGAACTGAATAAATCCCTTGGTAATGTCTCATTGAATAATTCTGTAATCTTTAAAACCCTTCTTTTGTTCAAATTTCATGAATTTGAAGTATTGGCATTTCTGATGTTAATGGGAAAAGATCATCAGTCGGTGGATCGATGAAACTTTGTTTTTGAATTCTGTTTGCCTTTATTTGTTAAAATTATCTGTTATTATTTCTTCCGATGTCTAACTTCCTAGTTACTTCTGCATATGAATCATTGTTGGTTATACACGTGTTCTGTGATAGCAGACATCTTGATTTTGTGTATATTTATCTTTTCTTATTTTAAATCATGCTGGTTTTTTCTATTCTAATATTATTAGAGTTATTATATAATATCTTTTTGTCATTTACACTTTTTTATTTTTCAATTGTGTTAGTCTTCGATTATCCTCAGACTATTTTTTATATATGAAGTTATTGACAATACATATATGTTATACTAGTCATTTTTTATACCTATACATTCTCATAGTTTTCTTTCTGCATCTGTGTGTACAAGTATATATAATGTATGAAATGAAATCGTGCATAAATTCTAACCCCACACTAGTTATCTTATTAAATATTATTACATTTTTGTATGATTTAAATTTTAAATTAAAAAGTCCATATGATAAAAGAATATATAACAATATTTTTATAAGAAAAGTGGCAAATGAAATTAATTCCATTTAAAAAAAAATCTCATATATTTTTAAATATTAAGATATGTAGTATTTTTAAATATCATCATCATCATCATTATCAACCATTATCAATCCACTGCAGGATGGTCTCTCCAAGTTTAATCCATCTTCTCTGATCTTTAGCTTCTCTTCTCCACATCACCCCTACACATTTTCTTATTTCATCCATCCATCTTACATGTGGTCTTCTTCTGGGTCTTTTACAATCTCTTGGAATCCAGTTTAAAATTTCAATTGTCCATCTATTATCATCTCTTCTAGCAATATGTCCAGCCCAACTCCACTTCAATCTTTTAATTTTTTCAATGAGGTCAGTAACACCTGTTTGTTCTCTTACCCATACATTGCGTTTTCGATCTCTTCTTGTTACTCCCAACATACATCTCTCCATACTTCTTTGAGTGGTCTGAAGTCTCTGTATTGATCTTCTATTAAGTGTCCAAGTCTCAGATCCATAAGTAAGAACTGGTAAAACACATTTGTTAAAAACCTTTCTTTTCAAACACATAGGCATATTTCCTTTTAATATCAAGTTATTTCTACCAAAAGGACTCCAACCAAGTTTAATTCTATGATTAATTTCCTCTATTATGTTTCCATCTGTATTAATAATCTGACCAAGGTATTTGTAACTCTTAACTTCTTCTAATTCATCATAATCAATCTTTATTTTCATATTTTGAGCAAATCGATTAAACATTACTTTAGTCTTTTTAACATTTATCTTTAGTCCTACTTTCCTACTTTCATCTGATAACTCCTGCAACATTTCCTGCAGCTCGGAAGCATTATTTGCAAAAACAACTACATCATCTGCGAAATCTAAATGACTTAAATAATCTCCATTTACTTTCACTCCTTTAGTTTCCCATTTTAATCCACAAAATACTTCTTGCAGCACTGCTGTAAAAAGTTTTGGAGATATGGAGTCACCTTGTCTTACACCTTTCTCAATGTTGACTTTCCCAGTATCATTATGTAATCTAATTGTTGCTGTTGCATTTTTATAAATATTCTTTAAAATATGACAATATCCTGGATCTATACCTTGATGATCCAATGCTTTAATCACTGAAGAAATGTTTATAGAATCAAATGCCTTTTTGTAATCTATAAATCCAAAGCATAATGGCAACTCATATTCATTTGTCCTTTCTATAACTTCTCTCAATACTTGAATATGATCTACTGTACTAAAACCACTTTTAAATCCAGCTTGTTCTCTTGGTTGGTGAAAATCCAAGGTTCTCTGTAGACGAGTTGTAATTATCTTGGTAAAAATTTTATATAAAACTGATAAAAGGCTGATAGGTCTGTAATTTCTAATATCTTCTTTATCACCTTTTTTAAATATTAATATTATTACTGCATTCTTCCAATCATCCGGTACATCTTTATCATTTAGACATTTGGTATATAACTTTGCTAATATTTTTTCTGTTTCTTCACCTGCTTCTTTTAATATATCAATTATAATTCCATCATTACCTGGAGCCTTTCCTTTTTTCATACATTTAATTGCATTTCTCACTTCTTCATTTAAAATTCTGGGCAATTCGGAAGATGTAATAGATATAGGAGGTACTTGTTCTTTATTACTATATAATTCTTGATAAAAATCTTCTACCAATTTCATAATGTCATCCCTCTTTTTAGTAATAATTCCATCTTTTTTCCTTATTGCAGATATAAATTTCCTACCAATACCAAAATGTTGTTTTACATTCTTAAGACTTTTATTTTCTTCTACAGCTTTTCTTGCTAGTTCACAGTTATACTTTCTTATATCATTTTCAACTCTTTTCCGCACCATTTTACAAAATTCGAGATATTCAATTCTTTTTAATGCATCATTCTTGCATATCTTCATATTCCTTCTTTTCTTCATAAGTTCTCTAGTCTCAGTAGAAATTTTATTAGTCAATTGCTGCTTTTTTCTACCAGCTATCTTTGTTGCAGTTTTTAAAAGTGTATCAGTTATTTTCATATTAATTTCATTCAAATCTGAATCATGTTCAAAATCTACTAATACTTGAAACCGATTTGTGAGTTCTAATTTAAATTCATTAGAATGTTTCTGAAGATTAGGAATATCAACTGTAAATATAGTTTTTCTTAATAATTTTTGTCTCTCTAGTTTTACATTAACATGTATCTTACCCCTTACTAATCGATGATCATTCCTGTGTTAAATTTATTAAGAACATTACAATCTTGAAATATGTATTTCCTGTTAGTCAAAATATAATCCAATTCTGCTGTACCTTCATTTGGATGCTTCCATGTCCATTTCCTTCTAACATTTTTCTCAAAAAAAGAATTCATAATATAAAGTTTTTCCTTCTCTGCAAACTCCACAAGTCTATGTCCTCTCTCATTTCTATTACCATAACCAAAATTACCTACAACACTTTCATCTTTCATTTGTTTACCAATTCTAGCATTAAAATCTCCCATAACAATTTTAAAATGTTGTTTACTCTGATCAAAAGCCTTTTGTACATCCATATAAAAATCTTCTACTACTTCATCACTGTGAGAACTTGTTGGGGCATAAACCTGAATTATCTGCATTTGATATCTGCTATTAAGTTGTATAATTAATCTTGCCACTCTGTCTGATACACCATCAATCTCCACAATATTGTTCTTCCACTTTTTATTTATAATGAATCCTACTCCACTTGTATTTCCAATATTTGTGCCTTTATAATAGAGCATATGTCCACTTTTTAAATCAATTGTCTCTTCACCTTTTCTTCTAACTTCACAAAGTCCAATAATATCCCATTTAATATAAGAGAGTTCTTCTAATTCTTGCAATCTTCCTTCACTTGAAAGTGATCTGCAGTTGTAAGTACCTAAATAAAAAGTCGTCATCAAATGGCAGCCTGGGTCCGCCTCCAGGATATTCTTAGCACCCTCCGCCTTCGGCCACCAACCGCTGCCTTGGTTGGTGACTTTACAGTCTCCTGGGATTAAGGGCCATGCTTTATTTTTGTCTGTCATAATTGTATAATTGGGAAAAATCTTTATCATTTACACAAACATTCATTCTGTCTTATCAGGCACTGAGAAGAAAGACCATGGTGTTTCTTGATCTTAAACTCAGAGGTAAAAAGCCAATAAACTCACCATGCTGGCTAATGCGTGTTGGTGAGCAGACCATCCATGTTCATATACTATATGAATAAACATATAGTAATAACAGCTGCAACGACAAGAACATATGGAGTGGACATTAGGAATTTGCCCTGCTCGGTTCCTTTAAGGCCTCCAAGAGGAATCAAAGGGTCTCCTTTCAGTTAATAGCAAACTCCTTTCTGCAGCCATTTTTAAATATATGGAGGTATAAATATGATTAACAGAATCTTTCAATATATGTAATATAAAATGAAATCTTCGAATGTCTTAAAAATCATTGCTTATTGATCAGTTGCTTGGCATGATCCTCATCTCTCCAAACTACATTTATATTCAAATAATAATAGACTAGGGACATTTGAAGATGATCTAAGTTGGAATAAAATATATATTGTGTCAAACTATTGACCAATACGTTTTTTGGATGCATTGATTTGCATGATGTGTAAGATTAAAATTTATTTTATGTTTAATACTATGAATAATGATTTATCTGATTGATACAAGCATGGTTCTTATGTTAAAATTTTTATCAATAGGTAAGTAGAATGTCATTCATATGATCATCACTGTTAATGTTGTTAGTGTTTAATAACAATATATTCAAATGATGTAATCTATTTCCAAGGCAATATATAATTTGCTTACACATTTAGTATACTGAACCATTTCTTATACATGTAAGCAGAGGAATTAGTTTGGAACAGCTAAGGAATTATCAAATGTAAATATAGAATTGGTCAATTAATGTTGATTTTGTTTTAACTAGTTTTTTTTTTTAACTTTTATTTTTCTGTTTGTTCCTATTAAGTTACTTTTAAATGATAATTAAAACTCACTATAGAAATTCTATTCATTAAGTGTCTAATGAATGAGTAATAAAAATTATTATATTTTGGTTTGTATTTCTTTTAGTTTCCAATTGAAAAAAAAAAAACAGATATTAAAATTAAAAGTAATTTAATCTGCATTAGAATCTGTTTACCAGCAATATGTGAAATCTTATTAAACAAACTCTTGTTTTTTTTTTTACAAAGTGGAGACAAAATAGTATCATATGAAATCTTTTTAATTCTAATTTTTTGAGAAAAAAAAATGCATTTACTGGAAATGAAATGCAGTAACAGTTTATAATGCAACTCTAAATAGATGATCCTAGAATAAATTGGGTGAAGGAATTGGCATTAACAGCAAATATTAGTCCTTATTACATGATCATAATATTCTAATATAAACAGACTTTTTGAAAGAGACTACTGGGTAAATATAATATTTTTTTCCCACATGTTTTAGTTAGAAAGTGATCATAAATGTGTTTACTGATATTTTATGTTGATTAAGTAAATTACTGTGTACATAAATTTGTTGAGGACAAAGGGAAATTTCATTGAATTGTTTAATAATATACACAATTGCACATACACATACTCCAATTGGTTTTTGGCATGCAGTCCACCAATTGATACATTAAAACAAAGCAGTTCTAAATGAAAATATAAATATATAAAAATAAAACAGTAAACTTTGATTGAGTGATTTTTTATTAAATTATATCTTTCACAAATGTAAAAATATATATATATTTTAAAATTAAAGATAATTTATAATTTTTTCATATATAATTTTTTTTTAAATGACAGAATTGTCTATTTTTATTTTTTTCATTTCACTTTAATTTTATTAAATTCACCTCTAAAACATAAGAATAAAGTTTTTCTTTTTTTCTCATTAGCAAATGAAACCTAATAATTGCAAACTTATTATCACTTAAATTTATTTCAATTCTTGCTAATGGAAATATGAACTTTCCAATAATACATATTTTATTTTAGTATTTACATTGAAATACACTTTTTTAAATATAATTCCTGAAATAAGGTGTGCTTAGGATGTGTTTTATTACATTTCATTAGTAAAAAAAAATTTCAAGTTCATAATTATTAATAAATATTTTTTTTAAAAAAATACTTTGATGTTTTCATTATACAGATGTGCATTGTTTTGCATACACATTGAAGATATCACCCATCATTTGAATGTAATGTATATTCCTCTCAAATCTTCTATATATAAATTAATGATCACATATTTTATGTAAACATATATAACATAATCATATAATATAGTGGGAATGCATCTGTCTGCCATTCTCATGACAGGTTTGAATCTGGCTATGTAATACTTGAAAAAATTATTCATATTCCAATCTGGCTTAGCATTGGCCTCTAATTGATACAGATATCAATCTAAATTGATTGGTAAATGATATCTAGTTTTTTTTAGCAATCACTTCAGAATTGGCAAACCTGATGAGTAAAGCTTTCTTCTTCATTATGTTTCTACAGGAGGTTGTTGGAAAGACCCTTTTGCTCTGCACTATCTGTTGACTGATTGTTTTACTATATAGAAATAAAATAATAAGTATGAATTGTTTGAACATATCAAGATTTAAAAATCATTTAAACAACAGCATATTAACAGTAGATTTTGTATGCAATATTTTTTTTTTTTAACTTTATTTTTTGTGTAAAGTTTTAACAAAAAAAAAAACCCATACACAAATATATAAAGTTATAGCTGTAAATGTATATTTTAAAATATAAAACCGTATTACTTACAAATGATGTGAGAGATATATTATACTGTGGAAGATAAAAAAAGTCACTGGTGGCCTGAACCATTTAATATCTTCTAAAATGGAAAGGGTCATTTATTTGACATGGATTAGTCATGCCAGGATTCTTGGTTGCCATGACATCATAAACGGAAACTTTGAATAATGTTGGACACAAATGTCACCGGAGTAATATGCCACAGTAGGTATATTACCAAAATAACTTAAATATTTAATTATTAATAGTGATAGTTAGCTAATGCTTGCTACTTTTAATATTTATTGCAGATGCTCTTAAAACAATAGCAGGTTATGGATTATGTTATAGTTAGAATGTAAAAAAAAAATTATACTACATAAGTGCTTAAATACCAATTGTTATATAGATATTAGATTAGCATTATTTAACATTAAATGATAATTGCATGCATTAATAGGAAATTTAATGTTTGTTCTTTATAAGCACTTGCTACTTCTGTTTATTTTCAACAATTTTAAATATTAAAATTGCCAATTTGGATTTTTTGAGTTTAAGTTACTGAGCTATTGAATTCTCGTAAGGAATGTATTGTAAAATTCCTGAAGTATTAATTCTTTTGCCAGATACTGGAATGTTTAAATGAATTAATCTTTGATGATTTGTTCTTCAGTGATTTTGTGTGATTTTTTGGTTACAATCTTTCAGAAAACATTGATTTGTAGTGTGTTTTATTCTTTGATTTTTTGTGGATAAGTCATATTTTTTAAATTCACCTATCTTAAAACATTAAACTGTTTACTTATTGATGCTCTAGTTAATTGGACTCCAGCAATTTGATTGTTTTAAATTTTTCAGCTCTGACATTTCTCCTCATGGTTTATAAAACTGATATCAATTTTCTTTCAGATAAACTTATAATTTTCTAAGCTTTTTATCTATATAAGATATGTAAAAAAAAGTTAATTGCTTTATATCATTATTTTTGTGAAGTTAAAATTGTATTCCAGATATGTTTTAATTTCATTCTATCTCTATAATATATTAGCATACAATACTTTCAGAATTAAATAATTTTAATGCACTGATAATCAAAGTGTTAAAGTGAGTTAGATAATTTATTCACTTTTTAATTATTTGTTTGGCTTCTTTTGAAGTTTTTATATCAATTTTATTTTTTATTTTAATATGAATGATAAGTTGGAACAGTGAATATTAAATTTAATATTGATGTTTGTTGTAAAGCACCATGATATATTTTTCAAAACAAAAAAAAAATGTTAAAAATATCTATTTCTTTTAGTATTTGATTTATTAAGTATTATTGGAAAATCTCTTAACATGAAAGTAAAAGGTATTGATCATTTTCTGTTTGTCTTTCTTTTTTTTTTTTCTAATATCCTTTAATTTAAAATTGTGTTTGCAAATTTTTAATTAAAATATTGCAGTAGAAATAAAACAAAATATTTTTTTATCTACATAATACAATAAAGTAAGATTTGATATTTTTATAATTTCTATATGTGTTAATAAATAAATAATAAATAAAAAAAACAGGGAAAAAGTTTTGGCAATTTATTAATAAAAATGTTATCATAAGCTGCAGAACTAATCATTGAAAACACAATGAGAAAAATAAGTTTCACTTCTGTGTTAAACATACTGTTGCATTATTGTCAAATAATATACCATAATCAGAGTGCTGGAGCCCAGCAGTATTTTCATTTGTCTATACTGAGATTAGTAGCAGTCAAAAACACTTAATAGAATCAAATATGTTGATCAATATTAAAATAGAGTGCTTTGGGTCTTATCAGGGGAGCTCATGAAAGTGATAAACTAAGCATAGCAGCATTTTTATTTGACTATATTGAGATTAGTAGCAGTCAAAAATACTTAATAGAATCAAATATGTTGATCAATATTAAAATTAAATATTTTTCTATTCATTTATCAACCAATGATTTGTTTTTTGCACTCATTACAATATAATGACAACTTTTGATTTTACTCAGAATTATTTAATTTATTAGCACTGATTGATTTTTCATTAGAATAAATGAAGTTAGAAGCCATGATTGGTTAATGTAGAGAAGTTAGCAAATGATAGTTTAAACATTTTTTTATAATCAAAAAATGGAAAAACTGTTGATTGTGATAGGATTCCTAGGGAAATATTAAGATTAGTTCCAGAATTATTAGAATATTTACAGAAATATATAGACTCGTGAAATAGTATCACCTGCTTAAAGTGAAAAAACTGGTAAAATTATCATTAAATATCATTTTTAGCTGCTACAGGAAAAATATTTGAAGAATGTTGTTGGATATCAAGCACACTACTTATGGTCTTTGCTCGCAGTCAAATGTAAAGTAAATGTCATGAACAATAAAGTGTAATTTATGTATTGATTTTTTTTTTTTTTAATGATTTAGTTGAAAAATTTTATCACAATGTTTGCAAGTAGTTGGTTGTCATGAAAGTGTACTCATTATATAGCTGCAACATAATAGTATAAAGTGAATTATTATTACTATGGTCAAAAAGTGACATTAAAGTGAAAATTAATGATAAACAGACCTTGGCATTAGATTAGTTCTAGCTATTGTTATGATTATTTTTTCAAATACATTGTAGGTGAATTCATAAAGTAGGCATCAAGATATAATATACAATATGGAATTTTTACTTTGAATTCATTCAAAGCAAATTACAGAAAAATCTCAATGTTTTGAATGAAACCTATGAAGAATTTAATTTAGTAATTAATATTAAAAAAAAAATTCAAGTGCTTTATTACTAAATTATGGAAGAAAAATATTCAACTGTTAACTTAAATGGTTATTAGTTTAAGATTGTGTTTCATATATATTTTGATAGATTTTTTTAGCTAGAAAGTAGATTTAGTTGTTGAGATGCAACATTGATTTAGATGTGTAGCTGTCACTTTTATTAAGTTCAAGGTAGATTATTTTATCTTAGTGGTATAATTGTTTACTTTGCATGTTTTGTTAAAGTAGTAAAATGGTAGACTCATGCTTCATTCACAGATCATACCCAACTCTTACCATTTCCAGCATTTGAATTTTTTATGAACAATAAAGCCATTATTTATATATGTATAATTATTACAACTAAATTAACTGAATATGGGATTATTATTCTGCCAAATTTATTTTATATGAAGTGAGATATAGTCTATATATTTATATATAATGCAAAGGCACTGGAAATTTTATTTAAGGATACTATATAGTATTCTATACATTTGATGACTCAATTATAAGACTACTTGTATGCTTTTCATTTTGCTGAAAGTATTATTTAATTTCACTACAGTTACGACACCTCTTTATTGAGTTGGATATAAAATGAAGGAAAATTAACAGATTACTGGTTCAGCATGACATATGTATATTGGAGATCATTTATCTTTTTCACATGTATTTGGTCAAGGGTATCAATTATATAAGATGGAGTGAATAGGTGAAGGTAACTTGAAAGTCTGTGTTCAAATCCCCTCTAATTGCATCTAAAGTTTAATATATATATATTATACTGTATTTGTATTCAAATATAAAAAAAAAGTATTTTATAGCCAACTTGTCAGATTTTATGAAAAAGGAAATTTCTACTTTTTTGTAAAGATTGTCTAAGATTTTAAAAGAAATGCAGCATTGGTTACTATCATTGAAAGGATATGACTGAGACAAAAATACAATAAGAGCTACAACTAGGGAAGATATTGAAATTTTGCTACAAAGAAAGAAAAAGATAGTGTTGTAAGTTGTTAGATTGAAGTAATAGCATGTAATATATATGAAAATATTTATAGTTCAAACAATAGTTTGTGTAATCATTATAGAAGTCATTTTTAACTTTTTTTTTTTTTTTTAGTCACTCTTTTTTGGAATTAATGTGGCCAGACTCATTTATAATGATTGATTATTGTACTATGTTATATAGTTTCTCGATCTGCCTTTAGGAAAAGTTTTAAAGCATATATATGTGTAAAACTGTTTTTTTGCTATCATGTTATGGCTTGTCACAACTATAAAAAAATTAAATATCTAAAAATTCATTTCTGAAAAAAATACATTTATTATAATTTCAGGGATAAATATTTTTATTTTTTAATCATAAGTTTCTCACTTGTTAACGGGTCTGGCTGTGATGTTGCTTCAAGCTCATATAATTTATTTTCAAATAATATAAAAATATTCTCCTATTTCTTTTGTTTTATTTTTTGTCTCTTAATTTTATTGATTTCATATTTTTTATTGTTCTTTGACTTTGCACATAAATGCTATAAATTTTTATTTTCAGCTAAATTGCAAAATAGGTTGCCCCCCTTTTCCCCAGTAATTGACCCCCTCCCCTATTTAACTCAAGTTTTATGGATAATTAATTAATTTTATTCTATTCTTCAATCAATTTGTAACTTGTGTATTATTTTAAAAAGGAAAGATTATTACAAGATTTCCAATTAGTTTCAGAAATTTAAATGTAACATTATATACTATTAGAATGATAACTAATACCATACATGAATACTAAATATTTCATATCTTAAATTAAATAGTAGTAATCTTCAACTAAAATTAAAACCTACTTTGAAAGCTTGGTTTTTTGGTATTGTCTAGTGCCCATTGATTTTAATCACTGCTTTCCACACTTTTATCTGCTTTTTTTTTTTTTTTAAATATTTTATTATTATTTAGATATCCTTAAACAAATATATTTTATTAAGTATAGTATTTTTTACAATATTATATTTAATACATCTCAATGTTGAGAAGTTTTAATATTTATGGAAGTAGCTTATTAAAGTTTGTGATGTATCTCTAAAATCCTTGGTTTAATTTTTGTTCAAGGGATTACACACAATGGTAAACTAGCATTACTGGATGATCAAATGTATCACTGATTGTAATTATTCTATTATTACATCATTTGCTAATTACTACTTTTTTAGGCAAACAACATACAATATTTTTCTTAATATGATTTTTCTTTCACCATTGCAAATTAACAAAGGAAAATGGGAGGCTAAAATGATGTGCAGCATCGGGGTCTGGGTCAGTTACAAATGCAGATTTCTTTTATAAGAATTGAGTACAAAAGAAGACTGTACATTTATTTATATTCATCAAAGATGTCATTTGCCATCACAAATTTATGTATTATAAATATTAACTAAGTGCTATTAGCCAAATCAGAAATTATTTAAATAATGTCTCTACTAATTTTTAAAGTTTTTAGCCATACAATCAATTAACAAAATTACAAAATTAACTGTTTTTAAATAAATCTATGCATAAAGAAACATAACCACTTCATAATGGCTTATGTTTTGTCTCAAATTTGGAAAATTCCTCCATTATTTACTTAAATTTTGATTTCATGGGATTACTTTCCTGGTTGATTTTTTTTTTTGTAAATTATATATTTTTGTTTCAAGAGTTTTGACTTTTTTTTTTTTTTGCCTATTTTGAGTTAAAACATATATTTCTAATTTAAATATGACATTATATCCTGCATATGGATTTGATATATATCATGATTCTGTTTTTTGTTTTTTTTTGTATTGAATTGGGTGACTAGTAAATCAAATATTTGATAAGAAATTTTAAAAATTAGCAGGGATGTTTAATGTAAATATTAATGTATACTAAATTACTTTATTTCTTCATAATTCTAAATAATATTTAATTCTCCTTTTTTAATTATTGTAATTTTGTTATACATTTGTTATAATCGAGTATTAAGAAAAGGTAATATTTAATATTCAATACTTTTACTTTGCACTAAACATGCTTTCGGCAGATCACTGCCAGACTCATAATGCTGTTTAGTTTAGCAGTTGATAATTATGCCTAAATATGAACTTGATTTAGTATATAAATGAGGCATTTAATTTTTTCAATAATGGAATGCATGAATCCTATTAATTGCATTTGAATCCTTTGTAATTGCCTATGCCTCGTATTTTCCATTATCTCTTTCGGTACAAACCATCCTTACATTAGTAGCACTGAGAGTGTGACCATAGTGAGCTCGTAATCAAGAAAGATCGAACTATATTTATTTTGTTTTGCTCTGTTGTACAAGTATGTTTGCTGGGCAATGCTCAGATCTATTTGCTTGCCATTCTCCATATTACACTGAATTACAGATAGGGCACTGAATGTAGTTTTGTAAACTATTTGAGGAGCTTACTTCACTGGTATTTTGTCTTTTGAATTATTTAATATTATTTAATAAATGTGGTTTTAATTTCTCCTTATTTGTAAAAATGAAAATACTTAATTGTAAATTATTAGAGAAAAAATATAGTTAGTAATAAATTTGGCTGAACGTTTTCGAGGAACCGTGCCTCATACTCATAGCCTTCGTGAAAAATGTACTTGATATATGTAAATGAGAATATTCAAATGAGTTACTGTTAAGTAGCCCATTTTTTCGAAATGTCGAAGCACGTGTCTCTTCTGTTGATTGCATGGATGTCTCTGTTAATGTAGAATGCCTCTTTTATAAATATGAACAATCCATTATTCCAAAATATTTCAACACTAACCCAGACTTCATATATATACGATATGTAGATGATATTTTCATTATAGCATCTAAAAATAATATTTTAAATATACAACGCGAATTACAAAGCACAACTAAACTATTTTTCTCTATCATATATGAAAACAATAACGAACTCAAATATCTTGATCTTTCCTTGTCAAGAGACCGCCACGCAATAGATTACAAAATGCTTGTTAAACCATTTGAAATCCGAGCTGCATCCATCCTAATTCTAAATCACCCGCATCGCACAAATTCGCAGGTCTTAAAGCATTTCTGTTTAGAAACCATCATTTGTGTAAATATGAAGCACATAGGAAGGAAAATGTAAACAATTACATTAAAGACCTACTAGCAGCAGGATTCAAATACAAAACTATTAGGAGGAAAGTCATGAAATTTAACAGCACAATAGATGATAAATTGCCTCGCACCAATCTACCCAGAATAACGGTCCCCTACATCCCTAAAATATCCAATAAACTAACGAAAACCTTAAGCAACAAATTCAGCATAATATTCAGAACTCCACCCAACACTAATAGGTTGATCAATAACTCCAAAGATTACATTGATCCAGCGCTCACCCCACATGTGGTGTACTCCATTTCCTGCCCCCAGGCCGGATGCCACGCCACATATTATGGGGAAACGAAAGCCACAATTAACACCAGGTTGGCTCAACATCGGTACACCTTCAATAGAGCCCAAACGAACAGCAGTACATCTTCTGCATTTTTTGAACATACTAAACAATCAGGGCACAATTTCATACCCGCTAACCCCGTTATTTTATGCTCAGAACCAAACGACTACAGGAGAAAGATAAAAGAGGCATTCTACATTAACAGAGACATCCATGCAATCAACAGAAGAGACACGTGCTTCGACATTTCGAAAAAAATGGGCTACTTAACAGTAACTCATTTGAATATTCTCATTTACATATATCAAGTACATTTTTCACGAAGGCTATGAGTATGAGGCACGGTTCCTCGAAAACGTTCAGCCAAATTTATTACTAACTATATTTTTTCTCTAATAATTTACAATTAAGTATTAATATTATTTAGTAATGGAGGGGATTTAAAGCTAATCTTATAAGTATCAGTATATATATTCCTTAGTTTTTTTGCTATTTTAGAGACATATGGAAGGCGTATCCACGCTTTTGGTACATTATGGGTAATTTTATTTTTATTTAAATTAGTGTAGAATTTGCCACTTGTTTTTATTAGCATATTGTGAGATCATTGACATAAGCATCAATATTGTTTTTTCTATCAGCCTCACATTTGCATAAATTCATGTTTCTATATAAGAAACATTTCAAACCTACTAATTTGTCTTCTAAAGAGATTCTTGATATGGGGTGAATCATCTTCTTATTTGAATAGGTTTTATATTCATTTTGAAATTGAGGTGTTGTTTTTTTTTGTTGTTGTATAGGTCCAAAAATTAATACCGTGATTTTTATCTTCCCTTTCTATGGTCCATTGTAGAGGCAGTATAGTTTCAAGATCCAGGCGTATATTATTGATATGTATTTTATATGCACATATAAAAATGTTATCAACATATCTCATGTAAATTTCATTTGACAATGAATCTAAATATCTGGAGATAATAATGTTTTCAAATTTTGAGAGCTTGATATTGCAAATTATTCCACTTAGTAAAAGCCCCATAGACCATCTGCACTCCATTTTATAAAATTTTGTTTTGGCTGATACAAAGTCTATTACTATTTCTGAGTAGTCAGCCTTCTGGACAATATTATTACTGATATAAAGTTGAGCAAATTTGTAGAATGATTGAATGTTTTGATTTTTTTTATACAGTAAATTCACCATATCAATAAACTGATACGTAATTATAACCTAAAATGTTAAGTAAATCTTTGGAATGTTTAATAGAAGGAAAAAGAAATTATACAATTATTAACAAGCAAAAAAAGAATCCCCCCCCTCTCCAAGGAGCCCTATAGAACAAATAGAACTGAGAAATAATTATTCATTTATAATACACAGGATATTTTTGTTTTTAGGCACTTTTAACTGGAGAAAGAGCTGCATCTTTTATGATAAAGAGAAATAGGTGCAAATAATTATCCAATTTTCATCAATATTAAAATTACTTTGTCTCAGTATCTTATTAATTAGATATTCTAATCTGTTAATCTCTATAGAAAAAGAAACCTTGTAATAATCCTTATTCAGCATTGAACTGATGATTAGATAAAATTATGTTATGGCAGACTAACATAAGATTAATATTGTAAAAATATTCAAAAGAATAATTAAAAGAGATTATTTATTAAGGAAATTATGGAAAAGGGAATTGGATTGTACATGCATTTTAAGGCAAGGGAAATATGAAAGAAATGCTAGAAAATATTGAAAGGTAAAGGGAGTTGGGAAAAAGAAGCTGATTGTTTATCTAAAGGAGGAAGGATTAGTTTTTAAGAAGTAGAATAAAGGATAAAAATAGAGAAAGTTATCTGATTTGATAAATGAGACTTGCTTTTTTGTAAGTAGCTTATGATGATGAGTTATTATTACATTTCAATTTACAAGTGCAAGTATGTTTAGAGTTTGAAAGTTTTATTGAATATAATTATTATTATACTAAATGAAATTACTATTTATTATTATTTCTGAAACTTTTGTGGATTCTAAAGATTTTGAACAGTCCCAACATGATTCATTTCAGCAATAACTATCTTAAATATTATTATTTTTAGAACTACTCTTAATTTATAAAAACTTAGAGAAGCATCAACAAACTCTTGTAATCAGCTATGATTATGTTCATTAAGTCAAATAAATAAATAAAAAAAAAGAAAGATAAAATTCTTTAATTTGCAGTAAAATTTAGAAAACAATACAGTTGATTTTTATTTTATATTTTAATAATCAATCAACAAACACACACAGTCTTCCACTTTAAAAATAACCCATTAATTTCAATATATAAATAAATAAAATGCAAGTTCTTCTTTATAAATCTTGTTGGAGTGTTATTTATTTATTTTAAAATAATTTCATATAATAAAACAACATTTATAAAGAACTTGTGTCTTATTTATATATTTTAATAAAGATATAATATTAGAATAGCGGTTTAATTACCATATATTTTTTTTTAGTAATTTTAAATATTTTGAGTAACATATCTTATTTAATTAATTCTTTCAAAGTTAGTGATTGAATTATGGATCTATTCAGTGTGTTATCACTAAGACTATATATAATGAAGATCTTACATATATATTATTTGTAGTTTTTATGCATTAACTGTCAATTTTAGTGCACTTAACCATGTATTTATTTGTAATGACTAAACATTGAATGTGTGTTTAATTACTAGAAGCTTGTATTCTCAAATATTATTCATGTTATTTTTATGTTTTGACCATAACCTACCTTTATTTAAATGATGTTGTTTTTCTGACTATCTGCAACCTAACTTTTCCTATTTATGTTATTTCCATTTGATTGTATAGCATTTAATTTTTTTAGTTTTAAAATTGAAAAGCTAGAATAAACTATGTTGAGAGTAATATCATCATTAATTGATTATGTAATTTTGTCTGACTAATTAACACAATTAGGCTCATTTAGAAAACTTAATGTACATACTTTACATGCCATGGATTAATATATATACATTAAAGTTTTTGGAATACACATAGATATTACAGTTTTGTCTCATTTATATTACTTTTTATAATAAGTTTAGCTCATCTAAGTTTTTTTTTTGCCAAGCACTATTTTTTTTCTCTTTTTTGTTACCCTTTATATAATTTTAATTTTTAAAAGCTATTGTTTTTACATTTACATATATGTGTTCTAATTAGTGAATGTTATTTAATAATAAATATTTTATATATTGCTTTACAGTTGAAAATCATAAATATTGATTGATAAGAATATGATTAATTACAAGCTCTAGACTTCTTTAATCAGCAGTAGTTACAACTTTTTAAATCTCTTATTGATTAATCTGTTTTATGTAAACATTACTATCTTATTTATATGAAGTACTTAGACATGATAAACAGTTTCTGCTTATCAGTACTTATAAAGTAAGATAAGAAATGGAAAGCTTTTAAAAAAATAATAATAATAAAATCAATATTGATCAGTGATAAATCTTTAAAATCAAATAATTTTGTGTATTATTTTTAGTATGAAAAGCTCATGAGACAACTAGAGATTAGGATAATGCAATCTCCCAAGTTATGAAAGTGAAAATAAAAGCATTCAGAAATATGAACTACATAAAACACAAAACTTTTTTTTTTAAAAAATTAGATTATTTGAGCAATTACATAATTATTGACAGAAATATATAAAACTATTTTCCTAAAACCTCAAATAAATTATTGGTTGGTTCCTTGATTCTGTTGACCATATTAAATTATGGGGAAAAAAAATTAAATATTTACATATATCAAAGAATCTTATGATTTTAAAAAAAAATTCTATGATACTAAAATCTAAAGACAAAGGTTTTCCTATTGGTTAAAAAATAGAAAGGCTTGTATTTTATGATTCACCTATTTAACTTTCACAATAAATATGTAAATAACTAAGCTAGATTGAAAACTAGCGTGAATTCAGTTTCGGAGATCAAAGTATGATCTTTTCTAATAAAGGTATTTCTTAGAAAAGTTAAAAACTAAGTAGAAATGATCTTTTATAGAAAGGCATTTCTTAGAAAAGTTAAAAACTAAGTAAATATATTATTACTGGAAACAAAGTTTATAAAAAACAAGCTTCTTAAATCATTAAGAAAATAACAAATGCTTTAATAGCCAAAAGATTTTTTGCAACCTGACACTGAATAGAGTTGAAGTGAGAAACCTGAAAATTATATTTAGCTTAAAAAGTTATTTTTAATCATAAAGAATAATTGTTCAATTACCATATTTTCTATGACTTCTTGCTGAATAAATAGATTAAGAAAAATATTGATTTTTAACTGATTTTGCAACTTCCATGGATATCAAGAAAAATGGTTAAATGAATACTCAATCAGATTGAAGCTGAACTCTCATTTAATTGAAATTGTTTTTTTTGGTTTTTCGTCATATTATGATGTGATCTAAGAACAGTAAAGAATGAAAATTTCAGTGAGCAGCAGTCAGATGGATAGACTGTCATCACATTAATAATTAAGGAATCTGAAAAATCATAAGATGAGATCATCCTAAAGAGCTAAAATTATTTATCAAAAATCAACTTAGATAGTATATAAGATTAATATTAGTAAATCTTCCAAAAATAGCCAGGCATCTGTATTCATTATGAAATTATCAAATGTAGATTCACTATTAATGGTTGTTTTTTTTTTTTTTTGCTATGAGCATGTATTAAGTTTTTTGCCTGAAAGTATGCAGAATATAATTTACTGTTTATAATTACAAATTAACTTTAAAAGAGATGTTTTTGTTGTTGTCCAATTATGTAATTGTTTATTTGTGAAGATTTTTGAAGTCATGTAATTTCACAAAAAAACATATCCTTTAATATGAATAGATGATGAGACTTACTTTAAATATCAATTTGCTGTTATTATAACGATTTGGTAAAATTGTTTAGTGAATAAAGAATTACCAGGCTATTGCTGTGTCTTTGGAAGTGATACCCTGTTACAATAAAACAAAATAAAAGCTTTGTAGCAAAAAAAAAAAAATGCTATAGTGTGCATATAAATGATTAAAATTGTTTATTGGAAAAACAAGATAGTCTTTTGATGCTCTGAAGTGTTATTATTTTTACAAACTAACTAACAAATTCTATTAGTCAAAACCTTGAATAATAAAATATTTGTTCCATATCAGGATCATGTTTATCTAATATTAATATTGTTTTCATAAAAATCATAGGATTCATTATTTAAATTGATTTACTTTCTGTTAATTAATTTGAAAATATTAAACAATTTTGGTTGTACTATATCTTTAAATTGGAGTAATTTTTATTATTTAATTTGCTGAGGAAGTGAAAGAAAATATTTACTTGGTATCAGATAGACATTTTAATAGATTTAAAATGATTTTTAATTTTAATTCTTAGATTAGTTGTAGAAATAACCAAATATAAGAGATGCTTATATTTTAGGCAAAATAGATAATTACTAAAGAAAAAACTTAGCATTTAGACAGAATTTGGCATAAATTTCACATTTTAAAATTGGTTAGCCTTGATAAAGCTTCAAAAAAATTGAGACTAATCAGGGTTTAATAAATAAAAATTTAACACTTCTACTTTAGAATATTAATTATTTATATTCAAAATACAATTAATTTAAATAATGTAAGATCTTATTAGAGAACTTAAATAAGTTAAAAATCTTTAAACATTGCAGATGTTTTTCTGAAGAAAGAGGAAAGCTTGTAAATGCTAATTCATAAGAATCTGCAAATAGTGAAAATCAAGAACTGTTACAATTCAGTACTTAAAATTATTGACTTCACTAGAGAGAAAGATGAGCTAAGTTCCATCATGTTTGACCTATAATTCAAAGAAAGAATGCCTTATTACAGAGTACAAAAGTCATGAAATCAAAAATAACTTAGATAAGGCAAGGAAATATTTTGACATAAGATGCATTTGAGTTAGAAAAATAAAATATATTGACTTAGAAAAGTATGTAGCATTTCACGAGTAACTTTGAACAATGAATGCAATATATATTATGTCACAAGAAAACTGAAATAAAATTCTTTGATTAGCAATAACCTATCAGAATGTATAAAATTTGAAAACATTTTTAAATAATTAAAAAAATGAACTTGAAACATCAAATAGCTGTATTCTTCTTGGTACCTAGATAGACCTAAAAATATATCAAAAAAATGCAGGATAAAGAAACTTTATGTTTGGAAAATAATAATTTTTTTATTATGTAAGAAAAATGTGGAACTCATTTTAAAGTTGATCATATATAAATGCTAAATAAATTGTGTGAAAGGATGATAGCCATGACAAATTATTATTCACGATCAGTATTCTCATTTTGCCATATTCTATTGTCTAATTTATATGTAAGAAAAATAAGAGTCTATATTAATAAAACTAATTAGTGAGTGAAAAATAAAAAAAATTACTGTTTAATTTAAACATGGACATTGTAATATTTATCATAATTGTAGTGCTTTAGAGATATCTGAACAGTGCTTGTGTTCTTATAAGATTAGAATTATCCATATTTTTATGTGACAGCTAGCTAAATCTGAGTAATTACCATGTACATTTAATTTATACATGAATAAAGTTTTGTTTAAAAAAATGTAGACGGAGATATTGAATTAAATATTTTCATGTATTGTTATTATAAAAAAGAATAGAATTAAAGAGATTATATCCATGTAAACAGATAACTTTTTGCTTTTGATGTCAGAAAACTCAATTACTACTGATTGACAATCTCCCACAGAATAAAAAAGTTTCTCCATTAAACTATAAGTGCTTTTTTATTGTTTGTTTGTTTTTTTTTTTTTTTTGCTGAAGTAAAATGTTTTTTTATTTCAAACCCAAGTTGTTAAATGATTTAACCCAAAAAGCTATTTTTATAGGTGTGAGAATATGAAAAAAATAATATCATTTCTTAGAGAATTGTATATGTTGAATTAAATATTTTCATGGATTGTTATTATAATAAAGATTAGAAATGAGATTATATCCATATAAACAGAGAACTTTTTGCCTTTTGATTTTGCCAGAAAACTCAAATACTGTACTATTATTTAAATCTCCCTGAAGGTAAACAAGTTTCTCTATTTACCTGTAATAGTTTTTATAGGTTAATAGAGAAAGAAGTTTTTTTTATTAACCTATATATTTTTATTGTTTTTTTTTTGTTGAAGTAAAAGGAAATTCTCCTTTACTTCAAACTTAAGTTGTTAAATGGATTTAAACCCCAATAAAAATGCTATTATAGGTTAATGCAGAAACTTGTTTAACCTCAGTGAGATTGTCAATTAGTAGTAATTGATGGTTTTCTGACATCAAAAGGCAAAAAAATATCTTTGTTTATATGGATATAATATCTTTATTTCTATTCTTTATTAGACAGAGATATTATTATGCATCTAGTTTCTGATATTTAATCTGGTATTCCTGCTTTTTTTAAAAAAAAAAAACCACTCAAACTAATTTTCAGAAAGAAGATATGATTAATGAGATTTTATATAAAAAAAACCATTGGGATTGGTCTTCAGATAATTACTTAAAAATAATTATATATACCTATACATTTACCAAAAGTTATTATTGGTATAATTATAATTATTGCAAAGATCATTGATTACAATGATGTATGAGAAGTTTTGGTATAAATGTGCAGCATAATAAAGTTTAAATAATTTTCTCTGATATAAATATATAATAATGAGGTTAATATGATAACTAAGATATGTATTTTTGACTAACTACTAAATATTCTTTACAAATATATATTCTAGGAATTCATGAAATGGCAGATAACAGATTAAATTATTGAATACATTGTTATAAAAATTAGATCATGACTGAAGATGTCACAATATTTCTTTCAAAGAAAATTAATGTCAGATTAGTTTTTTTTTTTTTTTATTGGTTCCTATATATATATTTATTGAATTCTGAAAATGTTTAAAATTAACTATTCTATATTGAAGTGTAAGAATGAAAGCCACTAGACAATAGTTAAAAAACTATCTACTCCAAAGACAGGTAGAATAAGTTACTAGGCAGTAGGTACTTTGATTAACAATAACATTTGAATATTATCAATAGTAATTTGTCATTGTTTGGCCACACACCTAGTGTCCCAATGTTAAAGCTCCATTCTGAAATTTAAAGAGCTTATAACATTAGACATGCTACATGATTTCACTTAAAATTACTCAAATCATGTTATGATTTTCAGTTATAATCCAATGTAATTGCTCAATCTTGAGCACCAGAAGTTGCAGATTAAGTTTTGATTTAGGATCTTTTATCTTTCAAATTAATCACTATATATATATATATATCTTTAAATTGCTCAGGCAATCTAAACATTTAGTATCTATTATGGTAATTAAATTTGATTTGGATTATTTTTAATAGAAATTAATATGTATTGTGTTTTTGTAACAGTTAATCCTGCATGGAATGAAAAAATATTGCACTAGTAAACTATTCTCTATATTTGCATGTATTTATTTATATATGCAGTGTATAATTCTGGTCAATGCTTGAGTGGTTATAGCATAATCAACCTAACAGTGATATATTCTTTCTCATAACCAAAATGTTTTAAAAGTATTAAAATGTATAAATATATAAAACTTAGAATTATAGCAGAGTGTGCAGTATTGACTTTGAATAGTTGGACTGCATAATCTGTGACAGAATATATAAACTTTATTTATCTTGGAAGAGCAATAACCTCAGTTGGAGGAGCATCAAAGCACTGAGTCTGAATTTGCAATAAACTGATGTAACATCAATTTTTATATGCTATGAAATACAAAAAAAAAAAGATTTGCTGATTGTAAGTGTATTGATTTGCAATGTGAAAATATGGAAATGGGATTAGTCATACATTCTGATTGCTGGATAAATTAACTATCAGAATTAAAGTTTATTAATTACAAAGAACTAATCATGAAATAGTTTTATAATGTTGAAATGTAAGAATTACAAAAAGTTCTTGAAAAAGCTTGGAAACATTTTAAATAGTTGAGAAATTCTCAGATTGCTTAAGACTTTCCAAATAGTTGGCTTTTACTTATCACTACTGATCATCTAGTCATTGGTCAAAAAATGGATATCTAATTATTCATAGCTACTGATAAGGATTATTTGAGTTGATCATATAAGGATATAGACATATAATGAAACTATTAGAATATGATGCTGATTTTTAATACAAATGATATAATTATCATGGAGCTACAGACATTAAGCCTATGATTTATTATCATGCTTGTCCTACTCAAGCGATCCAATATCAGTTCATAAATTTTAAATAAATATCTAAACATTGTTTATTATATCATTAATAATAATAATTGAATGGCTTTATTAATTGGGAATTTATAAGAAGTTCCAGAAATGACAGAAATGGGTACAATTCACAAACATTTAATAAGCTCCAGAGTCAGCACTAAACCGCATAGGCATTCCAAAATTAATTTCTTTTTTTTCTTTTCGAATTTATATAAAATATAGTCACAATTATTTATTGGTTTTTGAATTTTTAATAATCATTTAGTTGGTAGTAAAAGTTTCAAATCATAAGAATTATAAGCAATTTGAAAATTGTAATACTGATAATACACAGCCATGAATGCGTGTAAAAAATCAGATATAATAATCTTTAACTTGGATTAAAGTTTATATCTGTGCTAGAGAAAAACTCTAGTTTAATAAATGATTATTGATAAACGTAGTTAGGTTTATCAAAAATGTATGAAGTCGAGGTTGTGAGTGGAACAAGTTTGGCAGTTGTAAATAAAGATGTGACAATACGCCATATATATATATGTTCTTCATGTAATAAAAATATATATGAGGGTTGCTGACCTGGGCCAACTGATGAGTGCTGGTTCAGCACGAAATGCATCTTGGGTCATTTGTCTTTTATTGTATCTTTATTTATATAAAAAAGAAAGAGGAAGTTTATTATTACTATAAATTAAAAAATGTTATATGAATTAATATATAATTGAATGAATGGCATTTATAGAGTGGGTAATTGTTTTTGACATAATATAAAGTTTAAAATAAATACAAGTATGTCAAGTTTTATGACTGGTTAAAATTAGCTTAATAAGGAATAAGGGGATTGGAGAACATATTTCAGTAATAGATTTATTAAAAGAGAGAACTAGTAAAGGCGGAGAAAAGAATTTACTGCTATAATTATTATTATTTTTAAAAAGTTGTTTTTTTTGAGGAGAGGGGTAGAGGTGGCAAGAGCAATACCATGGGATTTAAAAAAATAATATATATCCGGAAATTTTTTTTAATAATTACAATTGCTTGCTTTAGAACTTGTCAAAGGTTCTAAATTTAGAGACAACTAGTTAAAAATATATATATATATTAAACTAGTTAAATAAATTATGAGCTTGGAAGTTAGTAGGAGAATCCTTTTGGCAGATCATAATCTTCTGCTTGGAAAACGTTTACATTAGGTGATAATAATTATTTAATGCTAAATTTGTCTCATGAAATCCTTATCAGATTATGATTTAATAAAAAGTTTTAGTGTTGGCTGTGGAGAAATTTATGTATTCACAAGTAGTCGAGGAATCTTTTTTCCCAAAAAAATTACTGGTATCATCTTTCAGTTTAAATATGCCATTCAGTATTAAACATTCTAAAATAATTTATTTTAAAATTTTTTTTAAATGTCAAAATGTTTTTAAATCCTATTTTTATTTATACATTAATGGAAAAGTTCTAAGAAATTCTTGTAAGTAGTTTTTATATAAATACAAAAGAACAAACATTTCTTGTATTTATGTTTCATTTTATGTATATTTGTAAGGTTATTACAGAATCAATACCATCATCATTTTCAATCATTATAAATTTATTGCAGAGTCTCTTTAAGTTTAATCCAACTTGTCTATTTCATAATTTCTTTATATCATACTAGCAAATATTTTTATTCAACCAATGGTCTTAAGTGCATTCTTTTTCTAGGTCTTGGAATCCACTTTCAAATTTCAACTGTATATCCATTGTAATCACCACTTATAGCAGTATGTCCAGTTCAGCTTCATTTTAGTCTTTTAAATTTTTTTTTTTTTCATGTGTCAAAACGTTGACCAGGAAGCGAACCCCTGCCAGCTGCTTGGAAGGCAGCTATGCTAACCACAAGACCACCAACCCTTGATTAGTCTTTTAATTCTTTTTTTATGTGTCAAAGCATCGGCCGAATTGCTTGTGAGGCAGCCATGCTAACCACTTGGCCACCAATGCTTGACTAGTCTTTTAATTCTTTCAATGATATTAATATTTGTTCTTTTTTCTATGAATTTTCTTTTCAAACTCTTATTACTCTTAAAATGCATGTTTTCATATTTTGTTGAGTGATCTGAAGTCTCTGCATTGTTCTACTGTTAAGTGCTTAAATCTGAGATCTATAAGTAGTAATTGATAAACCACATTTATTAAACACCCTCCTTTTCAAACATATAGGTATTATTTTTATCAAAAGTGCTCCATCTGAATTTTAATTCTATTATTAATTTCATCCATTGCGATTCCATTTGAATTAATAATTTGGCCATGATAATTATAATAGCTAACTTCTAATTCATTATTATCATCTGAAAAAATCCATTGAATATTATTTAAGTTTTTTTTAGCATTTATCATTAATTCAATTTTCTTACTTTCATCTATAATGAGTAAAATTTAAGAACGCTTCATCTCTGAATATAATATACCAGGGGTGGCCAACTTTTGTGTTCGTAAGACCTACTTTTTATTTTAAAAATGTTTTGCGATCGAGTCGTTGTCATAGGCGTAGTCAAAGTGGCGGGAGGTGTGAAATACATACCATTTTTATATAGCTACCTAGTAAAAAATAACAATTATTTAACGGGCCAAAAAACTCATGTCCGGGGGGGGGGGATTAAAGCAACATGAGTAATTATTAACAATATTTATTAATTCAAATTAGCTACATTAAATCAAGATTTAAAATATTATTTTCAATAATGATATGACTTAATGGACTTCACCTATCTAGAATTGAAAAAAAATTAGAATAAAAACAAAAAGAACAAAAAAACTTGAAAATCTTGACTTAATATGTTTCACTCATTCTTGCCAGATTGCTCTCGCGATCGACCAAAAATGGCTTTGTGATCGACCGGTGGATCACGATCGACTTGTTGGACACCCCTGTAATATACATACAAATACAAAAACTATTAAGAGCAAAGCTTTATTAACAATAAAAATATTGTATTGCTTAACATGCTAAGCAACTATTGTATTTTATTATTAATAAAGCTTTGCTCTTAATGCAGTTTGTTTTGGTATATATATATTTCCTTTGACATCTTTCAGAATTTCCTAAAGCTTTGAAGTATTACTTGCAAAAACAATCATAGCATTTGCAAAATCAAGATCAATAACCTTCACTTTCTTTTTTTCTCTTAACTTCCCATTTTAATTCCACAAAATACTTCTTAATTGCTATAAAAAGTTTTGAAAATATAGAGTCTGCTTGTCATACATCCTTTTCAATGTTAATCTTCTTAATATCACCGCGTATTCTAATCTCTGTTGTTGTATTTTGATAAATATTCGAAATATGACAATATCTGAGTATATAATTTGATTATCCAAAGCTTTAATCACCAAAAAATGCCTAAGAAATCAAATGTCTTTTTATGATGTACAAATCTATAGTATAATGGGAACTCATATTCTTTAGTTGTTTCTATAACTTCTCTCAATACTAGGATATAATATATTGTGCTAAAGCCACTTTTAAATGCAGCTTGCTCTTTATATTGATTAGAATCCACAAATTTGCTGTAGTTGGGTTGTAATTATTTTTTTAAAGATTTGGTATAGAACAAATAGATTTGTAATTTATAATATCTTTTTTTAATCTCCTTTCTTAAATATCAATATTACCACTACATTATTTTAATCATCTGATACATCATTATCATTTAGACATTTGATATATAGTTTTGCTAGTATTTTTTTTCTATTTCTTTACCTGCTTCAAAATTTTAAAATATTAATAATAATTTCATCACTTCCTGGAGCTTTTTCTTTTATAGATTTAATTATATGTCCCACCTTTTCATTTACAATACTTTGTAATTTAGATGTAGTAATTATATGGGATATTTTGTTTTCTTGCATTCTATTGCTATATAATTTTTTATAGAAGTCTGCATCACATCTTTCATTTTTGTAATAGTTTCATCTTTCTTTCCATTACTAAAATACTGTTTTATATTTTTGAGACTGTTTTTTCTTCTACAGCCTTTCTTGCCAATTCACAATTATATATTTTTATTTTATTAATAACTCTTTATCAAACCATTTTACAAAATTCTAGATATTCAACACTTAATGGATCATTTTCAAAAAAAAAATTATATTTTCTTTAATCTTCGTAGATTATCTTGTCCCAGGAGATAATTTACTGGTAAATTGCTGCTTTTTTTATACCGGCTATCTTTGATATAGTTCTTAACAGTATATCTATTATATTCTCATCAATTTAATTCAAGTCTGAATTATTATCAAAGTCTATTAATATTTTAAAATGATTTGCATGTTCTGATATAAATTCATTAAAGTGTTTCTAAAAGATCATAAATACTACTGTTAATACTGACTTTCTTAATAGCTTTCATTTCTCTAATTTTGCATTAACACTCACTAATTGATTATCATTTCCTGTGTTGTATTTGTTAAATTAAGGCTACAATCTTGAAATGTATAATAATGAGTTAATTGCTGCTGTGCTAATGTTTCTATATTAGATTAAGTATGTAGCCATCAATAGAGACTATATTCTTCATTATCATTATTTTGAAAGATTATCAGTCATTTGCAAAATAAAAGTTTAATTCAGTTTCTCTGATCTCAAATCTTCTCCATATTACAAACTTCCCTCATTTCATTCATCCATTTCACATATGGTCTAAGTCTTTTACAATTTGTGTGGGATTCCATTTCAAACTTCAATTCTTCATTTATTATTATTTCTTCTAACAATTTGTACAGTCCAGCTCCATTTCAGTCTTTAATTTTTTCAATGATGTCAGTAATACCTGTTTTTTTTCCTCATCATATGCATTTTTTTTGTAAATAACTTAGATTTTATGTAACTAAACAGGAAGTAACTAAAGCTTCCAATGAGTTATATCCTGCTTGCAACCCTATCATAACCACCCATCAGCCCTGAAATCAGATCATAGATACATTAGAAACATATACTTAGTCAAGTAATTCATATAACATGTGGCAATTCAACTTCATCTACACATTATTTCTAGAGAAATCCTAACCTTTATTTTTTTTTTATTAATTACAATTTTATCACTCATTACCGAAACATATGATTAAAGACATGTGGAAATGATAAATGATCCCTAGGATGCACATTTTATGATGAACCAGTGCTCATCAGTTCGCCCAGATCATAATCTCTTCTATTTGTCCAACATATATCTAGATGGCAAATTACTATAGTTTAATTAACAAGTTTCAAATTTTCTGCTGTGTAACATTAATATAAACCTTTGTAATGGAAATATATTAATAATTGTTACTAATCATTTCTTTTTGATCTTTTCTTGTATTCCTAATATATATCTCCATATTTCATTGAGTGACGTGAAATCTATTGTTTCTCTGCTTAAGTATTTAAGTAATATTTATGTAAATATGTCCCCTCAACTTGTTATTAATAATTATATTATTTCAAAATTTAATTTATACCATAGTCTTAATTTATATGTGCATACTATATGTATATAAAAAAAAACCCATTTATTATATATATGTGCATGTTGAAAAGTTCTGTAAACTTGCAGTCCAATAAACAATATACTATTTTAGTCTAAAGTTTATCAACAAAATTTGGGTGATTATGCACAATGTATATGTATGCCAGGGGGTTTGAACAAAATATAGCTTATATCACTATTCCATGATATTGTATTAGTTGATATCTTTTGAAAAGAAAAAAGAAATCTAAGACAAATTAAATTTGAATTACATATTCTAGACATGTGGGCATCATATATCTACTTACTCATGTAAACATTTCTTAAAATAATTTATTATTTGATTATTTATTTAAGGCACAGTTGATGGACTTAGTTAAATGAATAACATGTTGAAATGTAAACAGTTCTGAAAAGAATAGGTTGATTACTTATCTAAGATGTATTCATTTGACAGACTTACACCAATGATATATGTCAGTTAACAAAAACTTAATGTAATATATTATTATTGAATAATAATCAGAAAATAATAATAAATTCTTTACAATAGCTACATAATCAATAATAATTTTATGCATTAAAAATCTTTTCAGCACCTGCTTTGGTGCCCTTTTCAAATGTTACTAATCTATTTAATGTTGACACATTATTTCAGACATAAAATTATCCAGTGTCCAATAATGGAATTAAAACAAACAATAATATAAATAATTAAAACAAATCAAAACCCCTCATATATAAATTCAGTAATTATAAAATAATTGACTATATCATAACAATACATTAAATAAATATTACATGCATTTTTTTATACAATTATATATATCATCTTATATAATTTCTATTCATTTTTAATCAACAAATTGTTAAACAAATTTATAAAAAATGCATGTAATATTTATTTAATGTATTGTTATGATATAGTCAATTTTGTAATTACTGAATTTATATATGAGGGTTTTGATTTGTTTTAATTATTTATATTATTGTTTGTTTTAATTCCATTATTGGACATTGGATAGTTTTATGTCTGAAATAATTAATCAATATTAAATAGATTAGTAACATTTGAAAAGGGCACAAAAGCTGCTGTAAAGAATTTATGATTGTCTGATTATTATTTTGTGGAAGAGCAGCATAAGGATTTTTATTCTTTTCCAATTTTGACACTGTTATTGAAATAACTGTGTAATATATCTATAAATGCAGAAAGGAGTTTACTATTAGCTAAAAGGAAACCCATTGATTGATTCCTGTTTGAACAAAAAACAAAAAAAAAAACAAATGTAAATTATACAATCAATAATTTTTATTAGTCATTTTCCAGACTAGAGTAATTTTCACTACATCAATCTCTAGCATAAGATGGGGATTAATTTCCATTTAATTATAACACCATGTGGAAGAATGTAATCATAAACATATGACCAAAGACATGTGAAAAAGATGTATGATTTCCAAGAAGCACATTTTATGCTGAACCAGCATTCATCAGGTGGCCCAGGTCACAATCTCTTATATATATCTTTATCATTGTTCTTTAATTGATAAGTGTCAAACTTACCACCCTGACAAATTTGACACAAATCTCTTAATGGAAGTATATGAATTTTTTTTATTGAGCATTCATTAGACTAGAGATTATTTGCTAATTAGAAATAATATTTCTGTTCTGTAATTTTCACTACACCACTCTCACAAGTTAGCGACTACTTTCTATCCACTTTTAACATCTTATGGAGGGGTGCAATCAATAAACATATAACCAAAGATGTATGATCCCCAAGATGCACATTTTATACTGAATCAACATTCATTAATTAGCCTAGATATCACAATCTCTTACAAATATTTTTATCATTGTTCATTATATATAGATAGTCAATTACTACAATTTAATTGGTGTGTCAAACTTATCATCCTCACAAAATTGACTCAAACCACTTAATGGAAGCATATTAATAATTTTTATTAGTCATTCATTAGACTAAAGAGTATTTACTTACTGAATAATATTTCTTTAGTGTAATTTTCACTACACTCCTTTCACACAAGGTAGGGACTTGTTCGTATTAATTTTTAACATCTTGTAGAGCGATGTAATTATAAACATATGACCAAAGACATGTGAAAAAGATGTATGAACTCCAAGATGCACATTTCATGCTGGACCAGCATTCGTCAGTTGGCCAAGATCAAGTTTTTGAGACATTGTGCTTGTAATAAACTAATTATATTTGCTATTTAATATTAAAATAAATTTTATTATAAAGCATTTTTTAAAAATATAACTGTGTTAGTATTATATAAATTTCAATTTACAATATGGGTAAATAAATATAATTTAAAATGTTACAAGTAAATCAATCATATTCTGAGAGAATAAAATAAATAAATAAATTTTAATTATTGTTAAAAGAAAAAGAATTTTCAAAATTGAAAATTCTTGTATGGTTTCTAAAATATAAAAAATTTGTTAAATTAATTGTGAGCAAAACATTTCTTTAATAGATTAATAAAATTTATGAACAATTTTCATCCCATTTGATATTCATAATATATATGTACTTCTCTATTAAGTGATAATTACTGATTTTTGTCAGTGATAATTTGCTGCCCTTTTAACTGAATTTATTTTAGGATCTCAATATTTAAGATATCATTAGTAAATCTCTTGCACATGTAAATATCTATATCCTCCAGCATATTTATCTGTGAGTACATATAATTTTTACATATGTATTACAATTTTGTGTATATATATTGTACCATTATTTTTGGTACCATGTATGTTTGACATTCAACTATGAAGGAAGATTGTTGAGAGAAAAGTATATTTTATCAAATATAATAATAATTTATACAAAATAAAAAAAATGTAGATTTTTATTTAATAAACAACATTTATTATTTCTATTGTAACTACCCTGATAATAAAATAAAATGTACATGCAAATTTTTTTAAGACAAGAAAAAATGCAATTAACTATAATTGAGGGAAATTTGAGGTATATTTCTTCTCCCTAATTGAATATGGCCATCTAAATGTCGATTGCCAAGATGAACTTAGTAAATGAAAAGAAAAAAAGTTAGAGATTGTATAAAATCAAACCTTATTTAAATTTTGTAAAGTTTTCATTTATTTTGATTGATGAAATTATGTTAGTCCATAAACCAAAAATAAATACTATATTAAAGGTAATATAAAACCATGTATTGTATGTAAGTTATGATTAATATTGTAAATTGATTATAATAAAAATAAGTTTTGCAGGGAAATTAAATTCCTGGAAAGATAAAGAAAAATGTGAATAGGTACTTGTGCAATAGAATTAGACCAGTGGTATAAAAAGTAAACCCCGAGAACTTTGATCCATTCCTTTTTTTCATTAATATTGTTTATTAATTCTGGGAAATTAGATTGCTGTAATCTTCATGGCACAGTGTATCACAGAGAAAGATCCAGAAAGCTGTAGAAAAATATTTGTTGTTTTTACTTGCAGGGATAATTCAAACCATATATACTGCTAAGGAGATGCGGTCACCAATGCCTTCTTCCTAGCCTAAAGTCGAGAGGATACTTTGATTCAAAATGCTGTGCCTATCTGATATCAATCAAAGAAATAATAGAACAAAATGTGGAAGAAAAATAGTGGTTATTTCACTGAGGAAAATACAATATCATAGCAACCTAAATGGAGTAGAACACTGTTTTCATGTATTCAGAATACAAAAACTATTAATCTTATATAATCCATGACAAGAATATTCCCACATTTAGAATTCACTCTTAAAATAACACATATAGTCAAACCTCCTTCATACACAAAATACTTGCATACAATCTTCATCATCATTTTCAATCATTATCAATCCATTGCAAGATGAAGGTCTCCAAGTTCAGTCTATCTTCTCTGATCTCTAGCCTTTCTTCTCCACATCACTCCTGCACCCTTCTTTATATCACCCATCCACCTCATATTTGTTCTCTTTCTAAGTCGTTTACAATCTCTTGGAATCCAGTTTAAGATTTCAACTTTCCATCTATTATCATTACTTCTAGCAATATGTTAGTTTTTTCAATGATATCACAAACACCTGTTTGTTTTTTACCCATGTATTTCATTTGTGATCTTTTCTTGTTACTCTTAACATGCATCTCTCCATACTTTTTTGAGTGGCTTGAAGTCTCTGTATTGCTGTTCTGTTAAATGTCCAAGTCTCAGACCCATAAGTAAGAACTGGTAAAACACACGTTTTTAAAAACCTTCCTTTTCAAACACATAGGCATATTTCCTTTTAGTATCAAGTTACTTCTATCAAAAGCATTCCAACCAAGTTTAATTCTATGATTAATTTCATTCATTATGTTTCCATCTGTATTAATAATCTGACCAAGGTTTTGTAGTTGTTAACTTCTAACTCATCATTATCAACTTTATTTTCATCTTTTGAGAAAGTCCATTGAACATTACTTTATTCTGTTTAATATTTATCTTTAGTCCTACTTTATTATTTTCGTCTGATAACTCATGCATCATTTCCTGAAGCTTTGAAGCATTATTTGCAAAAACGACTACATTATTTACAAAATCTAGATGAACTTATTTGAAATCTCCATTTATTTTTATTAGCTTCCCATTTTAATCCACAAAATACTTATTGCAGCATTGTTATAAAAGTTTTGGAGAGATATGGAATCACCTGTCGCTCTTCTCAATGATAATCTTCCAGTCTTATTATGTAATCTAATTGTTGCTGTTACATTTTTATAAATATTCTTTAGAATATGACAATATCTTAGGTCTATACCTTGATGGTTTAATGCCATTAAAAATGTGCTTATAGAATCAAATGCTTTTTCATAATCTATAAATCCAAAGCAAAATGGCAACTTATATTCATGGATTCTTTCTATAACTTCTCTCAATACTTAGGTATGATCCACTGTACTGAAACCATTTTTAAATCCAGTTTGATCTTTTGGTTGGTTAAAATCCAAAACTTGATATAGACAAATTGTAATCATTCTGGTAAAAGTTAAATCAATATCTAACTCTAACATAATTTCCCACAAGACAAATAGCACTACTGGAAAATATATGTACTTCTATACACACACACACACACACACACAAATTATAATTTAGACTTGCCAATGCTTGACATTAATAATAAGCAGCTAATACGTAGATTTAAATATTGAAATATACTAAGCTTGAGCTCAATTTTTTTTATTTTCTATGATCATTACCAACTTTATACTTCATAAGACATGAGAAGTATACTTAAGCTTGACTCTATGTGTGAGTTATGACGCCGCACAGAAGAGAAACAAAAACATGTATTATTTGAGTGTAGTAGCCTACAATATACTTGATATTATATTACAAAAATTTACCAGAGAAAGAATGCTACTGTACATTCAATTATATTCTTTTCCAAGCAACATTTTTACTATACACAAGACACAGTTTTCTTTTTAAATAGTAATACAAGAAGAGACCTTAAATACTTTTAAAAACAAATTAGAGACAATAAAATAGTGAGATTAAAAAATCACCCCATGAAACATTTTCGCAGCCACTTGGTCACTTGTACATCCTACATCCATGCTTTAATCTCTAGTAAAATGTATTGTCTATTTCCTATTTTATTGTAAATGTTCCTAATTATAAGATAATTCATTGAATACTGTAGCATTCTTTGATTGGCTTTGCAGTCCCCCCCCCCTCCCCATCTAAACTGAAATATCTAATTTTATATTTCCTTGAATCAAATTCCTTTTGGGTGGTATAAACACTGAACAGGATAAAATAAAACTGGGTCACTATTTTTCTCATATTATTTTAATATTTATATATATAAGGATGTCTTATAATCTTGTATTTATTTATTTTTTTCTCTGTAGTTATACAAATTGTACATATTAACTAATTAGTAAGTTATAATGCTTATTGATATTTTATATCCTAAACCCTGTTATTATGTTAAATAATTATTCAAAATATCATGTATTTGTGTAATTTTTTCCCTGTTATAAACAATAAATTTTGCTTTAAAACCAAAATAGTGTTTTTTTGTTTCAGAAAAAAAAAAAAAAAACCAAAATAGTGATTTGAAATTTCCCCTCCCTTTTTTTTCTCTATTATAAAAGCTGTTTAACCAGATTCATGCCAGATTATTGCATTTTATAGAGATTGTAATTAGTGTCTTACAAATCCAAAACATTTGTCTTGAGGATGACAACTATATAACATGATTCCAGTCTGCAAACTAGCTATAATATTTGCTATTTTATTGCATTTGTTAGGTGATAATGATGATTCACTATTGCCAATATTAAAAATAATATTCTATTAATTTATAAAGAATACTTAAATATTAGTGCTTTTTTAATTAGTTGCACTAGATTTGCTGAAATTCTATACTAATATTTGTGATATTGTCTATACATGTAGGTAAATGTTAGCATCTGAAGGAGACTAAACAATATTGATATTTTGCAATAGTAAATGCTTTTGCCAATAAAGTTCAAAATTTTATATTAAATAGACAATTTGATTTATTTTTCAGATATTATCTTTTGCAGCAAAATAAAATATTTAGACATGTTACATTTTAATAAAATGCAACATGATTATTAATATTTTTTTAGTTTTTGCAAATATTCAAAATTAGAGAGATATTTACAGGTATGGTAAATGTTTCTGAATTCATTTCTAAGAAATATGAAAAGAAGAAATAAATAAAAATTATTGTCAGGCAAATTGTGTTTGCCCATTATGCCATGGTTTGAGATCTAAAAGAAAAAATACTTTCTGAAATAAATTTTTGAATTAAATATTCACATAACAAGTGTTCAAGCAATAAGCTTAAGTAAAATTGTGTTATCTTATCAATATACAACAAATGAAATTCAGAATATATTTAATTAAACAAACTTGATATATATATATATATAGCTAAGTTATTAATTTTATTTTAAGTGAAATTAATGATAGAAATTATCTGCCATTTCAGTCATTCCGAAAAATAAAAATTTAATTTTTATATTTTAATTGGCTATATACAATATCTACACAACTATATATCTTTTAAAAATAATATGGTTTACTGCTGTTCATAAATTCAGAATCCATGTGTGTTGGAGAAAAAAATGCATGGTTATTGTGAAGACTATAGTAGATTAAAAAGTTATCATAAAATATATATAGAAAGAGGAGAGGATGGGGTTCAAAAAAGATATTAAAAGATTTAATAAAACAACTTGTAATATGTGGAAACTATATTTTAACCAGTAGTACTTTTTAAATTTTAAAAAAGTGAGCAAACAAATTTTGTTATATTTTTTAAATGTAAAATATGCATATAACTTTTTTATATGTCCAATGTGCACAAGTTTGTGAGGGCCTGGATTTATACACATATATATATATTGTGTTTTTCTGAAGGTTTGTGATGATGGTGTTCTAGCTGTATTTTTATATTGGACTATTTCCATCATCTAATATGTGTGTTGAATGTCTTTAGAAAAGTTTAATTTTTAGTTAAATATTCCAAATGCATTCAACTGTTAGTAATATCACAGCAAACACGTTAGTATATGCACCAATTATTAGTAATATCACAGCAAACAAATGTTAGTAATATCATAGCAAACAGGTTAGTATATGCACTAACTGTTAGTAATATCACAGCAAACAGGTTAGTATATACACAACGTTTCGAGAGGTATTTTTCTCCCCTCTTCTTCAGGTGTTGCTGGCCTGACCAGTGACAGTACTAGCATGGGATTCGAACCTGGGCTCTTAGAATCTTGATAATTGAATTTTAAGGTAATGCTCTGCTCAGTTGGTTAGAGCGTTACCTTAAAATTCAATTATCAAGATTCTAAGGGCCCAGGTTCAAATCCCATGCTAGTACTGTCACTGGTCAGGCCAGCAACACCTGAAGAAGAGGGGAGAAAAATACCTCTCGAAACGTTGTGTATATACTAACCTGTTTGCTGTGATATTACTAACAGATGAATGCATTTGGAATATTTAACTAAAAATTAAACTTTTGTAAAGACATTCAACACACATATTAGATGATGGAAATAGTCCAATATAAAAATACATATATATAGCATTGAAGAATTTATATTTGTAAATTTAATTTTTGTTATTATTTTGTAAATTTATTTTAGAAATGAAAAAATACTGATATCTATATAAAAAAAATTTACATTTTTATTTTATTTTTTTTATTACCTGAATCTGCCTTTTGGCAGATAACTTAAAATATATTATCAGTTTATTATATTAATATTTTTTGTTAAAATTTATCAGATGAGAATTTAAAATACATTTACTTTTTATATTTTACTTAGATGATTCAGAACTGAATTAATAGAATTTTAAATTATTTTATCATGATTGTATTTAAGTAATAAATATAATGGATATGTATTTGAGCATTGCCCCCTCCCCCCAATTTTTCCCATTATTGAATCTCTGGAAAGTACTTCTGATAGTTAACATTTATGAATATTATAGTAAATTAAAAAACTATCTCTCACTAAATAAAATACTAAATTTCATTACTAATTTTTAGCTATAGTCATTATCATGTTGAAATATTATAAATATATATATATTATATTCTTTGACAAAGGCAGATGAAGTATCAAAGTATTATGATGCTAGATAAATGATCATTATCAGTATTAATTTGCTTTGCCATCACAAACTTTAATGAGTTTTTTTATATCATTAAGATGCACAACCTATGTATGAAGGGCCTTTGATGTAGAAACTAGTACATTAACCAGCCTTATAGAAAACAAATCTGTTTGAATTTTTTTTTTTTCAGATAGAAGGTTCTTAGTTATCTATTGTTAGCAAAAATATAGACATATACAGTTATTGGAATGTTTATGTAAAACTGTCAGAGTAAAGATTTAAATATTATTTTTATTTTGGAATAGATCATCAAGATAAGCGACAGATAATGAAATATCAATGAGGCATTGATACTTTCTCAGTATTAATTGACATATGGAGGAGAAATTGATGATAGGGATAGATAGTTCAATGGCACTAGAAATCATTTAAAGATGTTAAAGGCTATAATATATATATATACATACACTTCAAATATGAATTTTTTTCCACAAGGCAAATTAAGGAATTATAATGTATAATACTTGATGATCATCTATGGTATTTTATATGCTATTTTTAAACCATTTTTTCTCCATAATCTCACTTTTAGAGTCACATTTGTAATCCTTAATGAGCTTTTCATATTATTAAAATGTAGTATACCACAAAGATGCACATACTCGCACACTTTTATTTCATTTTGTTTGTTTATTGAGACATTTTTGCAATGCTTTTTTTTTTTGTATGTGTTTATGTAAACATTTGATATTCATAGTTTTATTTACATTTAAATTTTTTTGGAAGCTTAAAAGATTTCAGAGGATTTAGACAGTAAGTTTTTGTCTGAGAGGAAAAGGAATAAATTAGATATATTACTTTGTGAGACAAGATGAATAGATTGTAAAAAGAATAAAGAATGCATAATAATATGTTCTTCTGAACATAAGTTAATAAACATATCTGCTTACACAACTTTGTGTTATTGTTTCAGTTCTGAATGAAATTGTTAAATTTTGAAATTTTTCTGTGGTTAGAAATATTTATAATTTTTATTAGAATCATTTTATTTAATTCACTTTCAGATTTCTGTTTTAATTCATCATTATGGCAATTAAGATTTTTTTTCAATTAGTGAGCAAAAAAAATTGAATACAAAATGGAGGCACAGAATGAATATTTATAAACAAAAACATAGGTTTAAAGAATTTATAACTATATGTGGAGAATATAATATTTCGACATTGAGTACTGTGTGCAATGTATTAAAATAAAAGACTGTGTATGAAAGTTGAAAAATAATGCATTTGAGTCTTTGAAGTTTTTAGTATAAACGAATGTTATTAATTTGTTCCAACAAAGAAAGTGCAATTGATAAAATAGTATTTTTCAAGTAAATCATATACAAAAGGCCATGTAAATAATAATGTAGGTCCTTAATGTTACAGTGTATCTAGAATTAATGTTGACTGATTAGGATCAGCAATTCACTTTATTCACCTAACCCATCTATTATCAGTTTGAGTAATGCCACATATAAATTCCTATATTATTCTACTAGCATTCATCCAATGAGGAATGTGATGTAAGTCAATAGCCAGAAATTAGTATAGAAATTTGAATGTCATCACGTTTTCATTGATTATCCAAACTTACTATAAATATCCAGGGAGTAACTAAAAATTCATATATTTTGTTTGGTATAATTTGGTTGTCATTAAAAATGTTAGCTTTTTGAGATGGATTTCAATTGCAGTACCCTATTCGTCAACTATGGAATAAAATTAAGTATGTATAAAGAATCATAGTTGTGATATTTCATAAATATTACAGCACAATTGAAATATTACATATAAGCTGGTAATCCACAACTTATATAGTTGGGAAAATGATGTTTTTATAAAATATAAAAAGATCAGAGACATTGATTTATATGACAAAAAAATAATAATTCGCCTATGTTAACTGCAAATAGTCAAACAGTAAGAGTACAGGAAATTGTAAAATAATGAAATAAGAAACTAAAAACTTGAAAGAAAAAAATCACAAAGCACAACAATTTTATGATTAAGGGAATAAACTCTGAAAGAATGACATCAAATTTTCTTTCAACATTTTATGGTTCCATCAGAATCAAGGATTAATATTAAAATTTTAGAATTAATAAATTGGGTTATTTTGTTGGACTTTTTTTTTAAAAAAAAAAAAAATACAAATATGAAAAAAGTAATATTTATTAAGAAATTTGTATATGTTTTAGAAAATGTTTATTATATTTAATGATTTTCATATAGAAAGGAGTTGTAAAGCAGAAGTTTTATTTATCTTTTGCATTTAATATATCACAATTAATTAAAATCAAATCACAAAAAAATTATTATAGAGATCTGGTTTAAATACTGGATGTTAGGTCCAATGAAGTTATTAGAAAATTAAATGTATAAGTATTTTAATTAAATGTGAAAAGTAGAAGAAAATAGTTTTGGTGGAGTGATTGAAAATATTTCAGCACAGTAACATGAAAATGACAAAAACATAATAAATATAAGACATCATATGGATGTACAGTATTTTGAATGAGATCTTTGCACAATTAGATTTTGGCTATCATACAGAATTGCAAGCTGTTATTTGTATAGCTTAAAGTTAAAAAATTAAATTTCTTTATAAAAACGTGTCATATGGATGATAATGATTTATTTGTTGTTACATCAATTGGCTGATGCAATCATAGTTTGACATTAAAATGGTTGTCTTTTTTTTCATGTTTTTATTTTTGAAAATAAACTTAATTTAATGTAGCATCACAAATGTTTTCATTTTGCCTGTCATATAGAATTGAAAATAAATACATATTCATACAAAGTTCGCAGATAAAATAAATTTCATGAAATGTATGATATGGATGCTATAATTGTTAATTATATATATTTTCAAAATAACGTCATCATTAGAAGCTGTCACTATATTTTTTAATGTTTTGTTTTAAAAAGGAAAAATTAGCATAGAACTCATAGATATTAAGTGTTTTTTTTTAGTACATTATACATATTTAAAATTAAGTATATATTACAAATATTCACTTTACATATGAGTAAATACATTTTTATCTGACTTTTTTAACTATTGATATACATGCTATGATAATTGATGTTTGTGTAAATATCTGTGAAATACCACATTGACTGACTTTAAAATGTTCGAAAAATAGAGATGTTTGAATTCAGGCAATTCAGATTAACAATAGTCTATCTATATTTTTATTTTCTTATATTTTATGCCCATTACATTATTAATTTATTCTAACTTTTAAGTATATGAAATTGAAATGGACTATATCTTACTGAGTTACGTAATTTCACCAACTACAAACAGATAGAATGATACCAATCTATCTTTTAGCTCTAGTTATTTAAGCTTAGTTTTTTTGACATAATTTTAAACTACAGGGTGAATTTGGTAGCTTAGTTTTTTTGACATAATTTTAAACTACAGGGTGAATTTGGTCTACACCCTATAGATTAAAACTATATCAAAAAACTAAACTTACATAACAACAAAGCTAAGAGATAGAGTGATATCATTCTATCTTTTGATTATTGTTGATGTTACAAAACTCAATTGAAGATAGTTACATCCATGAAAAAAGAAAAGCAAAAGCTATTTTTGTTAGTTGTTTGGTAGAGACAATACCAGCTTTATATATAACTGAGGAGAGAGCTAACTTCTTTTGTATTGAAAGATCAACCATTTAAATTTTTTTTAACAGAAAAATAGTCTGATCTTAAAGAAACCCATCGGTCATTGTTAAATGTTTGAGCAAAAACTTAAGATAATAATTTCTCACTGAAATTGATGGTAGTTTTAAAATCTTTACTGTGGAAGCAATTAATTTCAAGAGACAGAATCTTACAAAGTTTAATATAATTATCAATATAATACCTGCTTGATAGTCAAACATACTATGAATGTCTAATAAAAACTGAAGAGAGGGTCTTTAGATAAATCAGTCAGTATTGTTTTTTAATTTGAAAGAAAGTGGTTAATATTATTATAAACCACAAAGCAACTATTTAATAAACATAAATATGGCACAAATTCAGAAAAAAATTGCTTAAGATTGCTTAAGTGAAAATTAGTAATGACCGAACTTTAAAATTGAAGGTGAGAATTTTCATATAATACATATACTAGCTGCATCCATAGCTTTGCTTGCATTAGTAGAATAAAAGAATATAATGTAATATGTAGCTGTTTCCATGGCTTATCCAAAAAATAAATAAAATCATCTAAGACTCATCAAGATTGGTGCAATACTTAAGTTCGTAGCTAGTAGAAAATTACCAAATATTTTAAAGCAATTTTCATAAATAAATAAAAAATCATGCAAGATTTATCAAGATTGGTGCCATATCTTCAGTAACAAACTTTCAAATTTTTATATATTATAATAGATATAATAGATCAAAAATAAATAATAAAGGTATAATATTCCTGAATTCTTTGTTTTAGAGCTGCAGTATTTATTCTGGATGATAACTGCAAATCTTAAAAAAATATATTGTAGTTGATAATTAAAATATATTTTAAGTCATATTTATATGAAATAATATATAAATTATCATCAATAGTTAAAAAGGACAATGCATTTTTATAAACAATATTGTATGTCAATTAAAATGCTTTTAATTTGAATAGTTTAAATTTCAAATTTTTTTATTAAATAGATCATTTAATTAAATTATTTAAAATGAAATCCTAAAAGTTGATCAAATTCAGTAGTCTAACATCGTAAATGACAATGCTGTTCCCACAACTTATATATTTACATAATATTTTCCTGCAAGTGATTAGAATTTTGATGCATTTTTATATTGCAAATAATAATACATGAATTATCAACAGCTCTATCACAAAAAATACAACTTTTTGCTATGAAATTTGAACATAAGTAGTATTTTTTTCATGCTCCACTTGCAAATGAGAAATTAAATATATGATCCAAACAAAATTTAATTAATGTAAAATATATTTACACAATAAATAGTTTTACCTCTAGTTCTGTTTTTCTGGAAATAAATGTATTAATTAAATTTCATTTGTACCATACCTGAATAATTAAAATTTCTAAGCCATCTTAAAACTTAGTTTATCACATGAGAAATGTATTTAAAATGTAATCTTAAAAGTCAAGTAAAATTTTAGTAATCTAACTGATCGTAAATAGCAGTGCTGCCATTGTCATCCCCCCCCCCCACCAGTTTATGTATTTACATATTTCCTTGCAAATGATTATGATTTCATCACATTTTTTATATTACAAATGATAATAGGAGTTATGAACAGCAGTGTCACAAAAAATTTATTTTACTATAACATTTTAACATGATTATATTTTTCCAAGCTCTATTTGCAAGTAAGAAGTTAAAGGTGGTTGCAGACTATAACATTAATCAGTCTGTCCTCTTTCTTAACATTTTATGATATTGCAAAATGGTTGTAACTTCACGTATTTAATGAGCTACATCTCGGAAAATGTAACACAAATTGTCAATGTCATGATTAAGACTAATATGATTACGTAGTCTAAAGTACACTAGGCATATTTTTTGCTAATTTTATATAATAAAGTTTATCTCTAATACAGTTATGTGTATATTTTGTTGCTATTCTCATGCATTTTTAGATTGCAAATTATCAAAGATTTTAGAACAAAATAAAAAATAAAATAAAAATTCACACAAAAAGAAAATTGTGCAAGATTCATCAAGATTGGTGCAATATTTGTTGAGTTCTAAAGTAACAAAACAAACAAAAAACTTTTTGATATATAAGTATACTAGAGTAAATTTTCTCTTCATTTGGTAAAAATCTTTCTAAACATAATTGTCAAACATTTTAAAAATAAAAAGTTCAATAAAATAAATTTTCATTGATTTTTTTTTTCAAAACTTTTACTACTCTAGTAATTGGAGTTTTAATTATCAAATAAGACCACATTATAAAGATTTAACATTGTAATCTGAGTAAGTGATATTTATTAGTTTGACAAATATTGTTATTATTGTCTTTATTTAAAAATATAATAATAGATGTTTTATTTAAATTATTAATTATTTGTCAAATAAAAAGAAAGGGAATTTATAATCAAAGGATTACATTATTTAAAATTATATGAAAGTAGAGCAGAAAATATCATGTTTCAGCTAGCTATGAAATAATTAAACAATTCATCACATTATATTTAACAAATTAAAGAATAGAGATGTCTGATTTTTGGTTTTTTACTATAAATAACCTAAATGTGTAAATGCATTGAAATTTCAGAGTGGAATTAATATTAATACCACATGCAAATATGTACAATCAATTATGAAATCATATGTAATTATTTAAAAATTAAACTATTTTTTTAAAGTTATCCCATACAACGTTCTAAATTTCGACCAGATATACTGTACCGGTCAGTTTCGTCTGTTCATTCAACACGAGCTAGCATCTAGGCAAAAGCACCTCGAGTCCAACCATGTGCGAGATACCTAGGTCAGGCACACTCATGAACTCTGCCCTATTTACCCATTTCCCAGCTCTGGCAACTTATGAGCAACGCTGCTGATGATACACGAACCAATCCCATCTTTCCCAGCCGGCTCTCACAAAGCGGAAACATAAAAAGACTCTAACTGGAAGTGACTTATTTATAGATATATTATTATGATTAGCGGAATTTTATCATCTAGTACCTTAAACCTTGCTATATAACATAACACATTATTATTATTCAATAAATGAAACAATGACTCTGATATTTTAAATGTATGAAAGATTTATTAAATTAGCTTAATATAAATATAACAGAGTAATGGCGTTATCTGTCAACTATAAATTTCACGCTTTCTTTCCATTAAACCCTCTCACAGTAATACAAATCAAGCGTACTTATTTAAGTTACGCTGCAATGGTAAATAACTAATAGTTTTGTTTATTACGTGTGCTCTTCCGATCTTGTCAATAGTTAATACGAGAAATAAACATGATTTTTGATAGCATAAGAATAGGGCTGTTTCCAGTTATTAAGTATGACATTTAGTAAAAGATAGCACTTTACGATTATTGATTTTATGGTAATGACATTTGACAAGTAACTCAATGTCTGCATTTGCGAAACAAATACGTGTGTGGGACATGAGAATGGTGTCGCAAAATGGCTCACCTTTGAATATTAATAGAAAATATACAATTTGTGACTAACCATTTAGCAAAATCATAACAGTATGATTTAAGAGCATAGATAGGGTTTAACTAGAAGGAAAATGGAGGAGCGGTGCGTATATTACGGCGATTTGTTGAAATCCATTTTAGGATCGAAGAACGTGCTTCAAATTATGTGAACGAAGAAAGATGACTGACTTAACTGCAAACTTTAGGCAGAGTCGAGTCATAAGATGAAGAATGCACTTTATGAAGTTGCCATGAGCCAGAATGTTTCTTCCGGAGCAGTCCCCATGCAATCATATATCTAGTGCCGAAGAAATCAAAAGGGATTACCGACCCTGTTCTTGGACGTGGAGAGTAAGATCTGGGGTTCGGGTCTTACCGAGACCCCATGGAATGAAGCACAAAAAGATAGATATGAGAATCTATAGAAGGCCCGTATACATGCAACGCTTAAATTGATATAATATACAAGTTTTAATACTAAGAAATGGAAATTTATTACCTATCTGAATTAATAACTCTTCGTACTGGTATGATTTAAATTACTCAAATGGCCATGCAATAATTGAAATTAACGCTGATATTATAGATTAAAGAATGATAGAATCCCCTCCCTGTTAATTACTTTTAAATGACAGATATCTATAACTTCCCACAACGTATAAATGGTAGAAATACTTGTTTTTTTTGAAGCGCTTTTGAAAATACATTATTTTATATATATGTAAGACGAAGACGGGGGATAAATATTTAAAGGAAATATTAACTAATTCATATCAATACGTCAAAGATTTGATACATTTGCACTATTCTTACTCAATAATAATAAAAAAACATTTCTAAGAAAGAAAAATTTGTCTTCTGTTTTTAAGTAATAGAATACGAGAAGAATTATTTGACTCTCTTTTATTTTTCTCTCCCAAACTGGCAAGCATTTATTGCTATATAATAACAAACTTATTTTACTAAAACAAATCATTTTCCCCCCCAACGAAAGCTTGCGAATTTGGGATAGCCATTGACATATTATTCAACATATAAAGTAATCATGGAAATTAAGAAAATATTGCCGCATAGAAACGAAATTAAGAAATAATAATTATTTAAATAGGGTTTAATGGTTGGAAAGATTAATGGAGAGTTATATAAAGAGATTGAAATATATTTAAATCATAAGGTAAAAGTTTACAAAGTATTTACAAGAATTACTTATTAAACACTATATTTAGAGAAGAGGGGAGTTACTTGATATGAGATTTGGCAGCAACTCGAAATGATTACCTTGGTATAATCTCGGGCGGTTTCTTTGGTGGTGTTTGAATTTCCTTAGGTGACTAGATCTAGTTTAAAAGGCATGACTGTTCAGGCAGGTATTAAGTTCATTGTTCATAAATCAGGTACATCTTTATCGGGCTCCTTGAGTATGGGTCTCAGGAGAGACCGTCTCCGAACGGAGAAGAAGGGTGGAAGTTCCTTAGCCTCGGTACATTGAAGTTTTTACAGGTCAAAAAACTAACGTGGATTTTATCTGCCACTCCTTTCCTTCACTTTCTAATCACCTTTTTCGGTCAAAAATAGCTCGTTTTATCTCTATGCCAAGGTATTCAAAGAATGTCTTTTTTTTATCTCTTCCAGCTAATGAAAATCTCCACTTTTAACTTAACAAAAATTTTGTGTATTGTTTGGAAGACGCAATTAGATAAGGTGCATCGAAATAGATTTGACAAAACATGTTTGTGACAAAAAGTAACTCAATTATTTTAACTTCTACTTTTAACTTTAGGGAAATGTTTAATCAAAACATTTTTTTAAATCAAGATTAAGTTTCCCTCCTTTAATTATTTGAACAATCACTAATTGCGACTTCCCTCTTGGAATTAAAAAAAAAGTAGACTTTGATAAAACAAAATAATTTAAAACACAAAATCTGATAGATCGAATTTCCCGAAATATTTTGAATTAGTATTTTTTTTCTAGCAATTATTCTTCCATGACCTATTGCCTATACGTACTCACTACGCACATATTCTAATTAAACGTAATATATTTTTATTTACATGTTTAAGTTCAGATACTTACATAAATATCGACGTTATTGATTATTTTAAATATAAAAAAAAAACTGTTAGTGAGTAAGAATATATACGCATGAGTAGGGTTCGAACTAGGTTTGGCAATGGAAGATTTGAGGTGGCTGTGAAGCGCAATCTGAGTCTCAGATTCCGCTTCAATACAATATCTCAATTTAATCATTATGTAATTAACTTTCCATTATATAAAATAAAAAATTAATAAGGTTTCTGATATATCTAAATATAATTTTTGAATAGTTTATTGCTCTAAGTTTATAAAATCAACTGCCAGAAATCGGTCATGATCCATGGAGTTTGAATGCCAGTCTATTAATTTATCTTTATGCCAAACCACTCAAGGTCAAACTGTTGCTTAGGAGTTTTTAGCAACAGAAGCACAGAATTAGAATCATGGTGTGAATTCCAGAATCTACTGCTCTACCACAGAATTAAATCAAGGAGAGAAACTAAATATTTATGTGATAGAAATTAATGGTGCTAATGGGACTTATACAATAGTTATGGTGATAATTCATTCTTGTGGCCTGGGTAACTTCCTTCAAAAGAAAAAGCTTGCTGCAGTAGTGGGCTGTATTTCATCAGGACTTGTGTGATTATTGTGGGGTGCATGATTCTTGCTCACAAGACATATGACATTCTTCATCAGTAGCATGATTTGACAGAGAATGCTCCCATACTTTTTTCAATGTGAACTTGATCAACTTGTGGAGGGAATGAATGTGGTTGCTTTAATTCTTTGCCTGAGAATATATAGTGGAATCTGGGAGCAAACTCCTGTACAACCAAAGTATTACTTTTGATTATAATATCTTGACATAATCCTAGCTATATATATTCTGAATCATTAATTATATATAATATAAAAATTCAATAATATTGTAAAAGTTCAGAATTTCAAATGAATTTAAAACATTACAGTTTTATATATAAAACATTATGCTTGGTTGGCAGATAAAAACAATTGACAATAAAGCTTTTTCAATAGTCAAAATCATCATAGTTGGTTATTTTTCAAAAGAGAAATTCTGCACATCATTGTGATAGATTTTGCCATTCTTTTCTGGCGTTAAATTATCAATTAATTTCTTTTTTTCTCTTAAGAGACTCTTTCAACATATCTTCTATTATTCTATTACAATCTAATTACCATCATTTCATAATTTCCTTAATAAATAATTTATTTCAATTATTTTTCTTAACACAATTTCATTCTTACTATTTAACTTTTTTATTATCTAAATCTCCATCTCAAAGCTTCATCTTTTCTCTTTTTCTCATTATCAAAGTATTTGTATAAAACTGTTTTCAAACATAATGCATATAAGGAAAGAAAAAAAACATTTATTAAATCTACTTTTACAAATCTGTATTTATATAAATATCAACACACATATATTCCATGTACAAAATTATGGAGGTTTAGGGGGAAAACCTTCCATCATTTAAAAGAAAAGGAAGTGACATTTTTTTATACCATAGCAGAAAAGTAACTTGAATGATGTGTCAAATAATGTTTTTTTTTTATTTAAATAATAATAATAACAACTGAGATTTTATAAAAAATAGTTTCTACATAATCATTAAATGAAAATACTTTATCACTGCAGGACGAAGATCTCTCCAAGTTCAACCATCTTCTCCATTCTCTAAGTTCTCCATATCATCCCAGCATACTTCCTTAATTCATCCATTCATCTCACATTTGATCTTTTTCTAAGTCTTTTTCAATCTCTTGGAAACCAGTTTAAGATTTCAACTGTCCATCTATTATTTCTTTTAATAGTATATCCAGCCCAACTCTACTTAGTCAAAATCATAGTAATAATGATTTATATATATGTAACATTAAAAACTAGTCATCACTTAGACAATCCCAATAGCAATCAGCAATTTCAAACTGTTGTCAAGGCAACTTATTATTTAAGTAATACTTTGTGTGAAAGTTGACATTTATAATTGCAGTTTGTAATATTATAATTGACTATTTATTGGTCTGCATTCAGAATAGGTTATATTTACTGTTTAAAGAGATTTATTTAAATTTTTTTGTATCAATAATTTTAATATCTATGGTCAAGTTGCAATCTTTAGAGTCATATAAGTATATTGGACCATTAATAAAGGTGGGATTTCATTTTTTGTGTGAGTCCACCTTTATTGTTAAAAGGAGTTTGCCTTGACAACAGTTTGAAAATGTTGATTGTTATTGATATTGCGATTGTCTAAGTATTGACTGATTTTTAATGATTACTTACAAACCCATTTAACTTTAAGCATTATTTTATAATTTACACATAAATGGAGTTATGCAAAAAAGTTACAGAATTATGTAGTAAGTATCACAATTTTCAGCAGTAGGTAATTAACTATATAAATATTTTTCAATACTAACTTGCTCTTTCACTTCCTCCAATCTTTTATTACTTCCACTTACAATAATTTTTTTCTATATTGATTTTCATTTTAGATCTTTAAATTTTTTTTAAAATTTAATTTGGATACCCAAGATCCGCCATGATTTTCAATGCTTAGTCCACTCTGATTTAGTTAAATACACTTAATATTAAACAAAATGGAAAAGTAAAACAACATATATGTCTCACATTTATTCCTTTATATATTTTTGATGTAGGAACACTATATTATATCAACAAAATTACAACTTTTCTTGATTATTCATATGCTTAAAAAGCAGGGTTTTTCCCCTTTTATTCTATAGCCATCTACTACAAAACTGAATAAATAATGATTGCCATATAGTATAATGCTATAACATTCACTTGATTTTTTTTTTTTTTTTGGCTTTTGCCTTCATCATTATGAACTTAAGACTCTAACAGAAACTAATGCAATTTATATATATATATAGATAGTTATATAGATTTGACATCACATCACTTTCTATACATTTGAGTGATTTTATTTTAAGTGTGGACCCTTTTTATTCTTTGACTGGAAAGTTTTATATCAACATTCCATGCCCTTTTCAGCTTACTCGTGTGCTTCAAGAGCAATTCTGTTCATCCTACTCTAAGTCATCTATGTTAAATCTGAGTAATCAATGGATACTAGATAGTATAGTGTTATAATATCTACATCCCCAAATCAGCTTCTAGATTTTGACTTCATCAGCAATGACTTAGAATTCAAATTTGTAACTAATGCACACCCCCAGATCAGTTTCTAGATGTTGACTTGATCCACAATGATTTAGAATTAAAATCTGTAACTAATACATTTAAAAGATACCTTTAACTCCTTACACTATTTAAGCTAATAGTTTGGAATTAAAAATTGTTTATGTATGACTAAATTGAAAAAATCATGTAATGTTGTGGTAGAGTTATTCTATGAGGGTTTATAGTTGAATGTAAATGGAGGTCATTAATATAGATAGAAATTGAGCTGAGTTGGCTGGGATTCAAAAGCTTTGGACTTTCTTGAATTTCAAATTATTTGCTTGAATAGTATTAAAAAATAGAAAGTGAGATGCATGAGAGTATTGCTTCCATCTCACTGAAGAAAACAAAAGCCAAAAACAGATTGGAAATGTGGATATTATAATCCTACATCATTTGGTATTCTTTGATTAGTCAGGCTTACAGTAGATAGTTCTAGAATAGAGTGAAAAGAATTTCCTAGAATATTTTTTAATCATACAAATACTTTTTAATTCATATACAATTTGCCTAACAATTGTCTAAATCAAATGCTTTTTCAAGAGCAACAAAATGATTTCTTATTTCCTTTTTCAATACATCTGAAAAAAATATTCTCATCTTTCTATATGCACCACTAATTTCGCTACTATTTTTAAATCTAAAAACTCTTCAAACTTTAAGACATCTAACCCATTATAAATAATATATTCAATGCAGTTTAGTAATACATGAGATTAAATTTATTGTAAGATTTTCATTAGACTTTTTCTAAAATAATTATAATTCCATTGGCCAATTTCTTGAATCTTGTATTAAATTACAAGAATTAGATAATTCTCTCAAACCATTTTCATAGCTTATTATTATCTAATTGAAATCACATCAATTTTCCTTGATTAGCAATTTTGAATTCAGTTATACATTTTATAACCAGTTTTGTCCTTGTCTACTTAACTTTTATTATTTGAAGCTTTTTATTTTCATCATACATATATTTTACCAGGTTTTAAATGTATTTGCCCTTTTTTTTTATTTATAACATACTTTGACATATTTTTGTTCCATTCCTGTGACTTTTCAAGTATGTAATTCAACCATTTCTCTGTAATTGTACTATTTCATTACTTTTCTGATTACTTTTGTTGAGAGTGATCTACTGTTTATCTGAATTCATTCTTGACTTTTTAAATACCTCATTATTTATATTTTCCATTTTTTTTCTTTATTCTTTCTAATCTCTGTGCTACAGCTTCTTTTAAATTTTCATGATATATTTTGTACTTTCCTGTGAATCTATATTATTATTATTATTTTTTTCATATGTTGAATGCGTTGACCGGGAAGCGAACCTGAGCCAACTGCTTGGAAGGCAGCTATACTAACCACTAGGCCACTAACACTTGACTATTATTATTTGTTTTATTCTGGTTATTTTGCTTTTCAACAAATTTTGAAATAATTTTTTCATTCTTTAAGTTACTAGAGATCCAGTTTTTTGTTGGCTTAAATTTTTTACACATTCAAAACTTTACCATAATTCTATCATTACTAAACTGTGGCCCAAATCTATATTAGCCCTCATGATAAACACATGTATTTTTATTGCTATTTCTAAATTTATTTTGAATTAATATATAATCCAATAAAATTTGTTTTTATTATCAGAGGATTTTAATTAAACCATGTATTCATTATTAGCATATAATATTGTACTGATTTATACACTTTGTTTTTTTGTTATTGAAACACTGAAATTTATTTATTTTCTAGTTGTCATTTATTAATTTTCTGTGTTTAGACTTCTTTATATATCTTGTTTTTTTGAAGTAAGACCTAATCAGAAAATAAGCCCTAATGTGATTTTTCAGGATGCTTATAATTTAAGTCCTATACCAAATATAAGCCCTAATTAAGATCGTCAACCTGTTAAAACGCATAATCTAATATTGAATTATAAATTAATGAATCTATAAATAAACAATATTGATATTAATGCTTTAAATAAATGGTAATATAAATTATATAGTTATTTTGTATTTGCCTGTTGACCATTTTCGACAAATGTAACTGTTTCTGTATAGAGAAATAGTTTATCTACTATAAGGCAATATATTGGACAATTCATAATTCCATTTATGTATTTTTAAATACTTATTTTATTAATATTTAATACTTAGATTTAGAATGCTTTATTTAGTTTTGGAGTTTCATCATGATAGCTTTTAAATATTCAATATAAAAGAAAAAATAGTTTGATTTCTTAATTTTTTTTTCCCCTCCTAAAAGATTATTAAAATAACAGAAGTGATTTTAATAATCAAAGTTTAGCATAACTTAAATCATCATTTTTTTTCCTAAAAAAGTTTTTAAAAGCAATACCCAAGCAGGGCTATTAAAAGTAATTTGGCAAATGTTTACAATGTGCACACTTGATAATGGATGAATGTAGTTGTGTCATATGTGAATTGTCGTAATTCAATACACAGAATGTTGTAATGAATGTACTTAATGTGCACATGTGAAATACAGAAACATTTTCTAAATTTTTGGGCTTGCATTTTTTTGTGACTTTTGTGTGGACAAACCATTTTTAATTGTAATCATTTTTGTTACCACTCTTGTCTCGCAAGTCTTCAATTAACACTGATTTAATGGAATATTTTGAGCACTAAATAAGATGGGTGCAAAAAAAGAAAAACTATTTTGGTGAGTATAAGAAAGGAATTGTGGGGAGTTTCCAGGGTAAGAATCTTACAACAGCTTTTTGTAAAGAGAGTAAGTACTTGCATAAATGTATATTTTTGTACTTGAACAAATGTAGGGTTTAGGTACATGATAAAATAAGACATCCTCTGAAAATAAGCCCTATGATATATTTTGGAGCAAAAATTGATATAAGACCAGTCTTATTTTCAGGGAAACACAGTATGCCAATTATCTTTAAAATTCACTTGACCTATGTATACATCGAATTTTTATATTCATTGTCACATTACAGTATTTATATATTAAATATATTTGTGTGTTAACTGTAATTAAACAAATAGCTTCTTTTTTTTTCTTTCAAAATTGACTTATTAATTCCAACATATAAATTATGATTCTGCATATTTAATTTCTTTGCAAATCTTGTTTATCATATGAATCAAAATTTATTTTTCATATTATAATAGGAAGAGTGAGTAAACTTTCTCTTAGGTCAAGCAGACTAGCATTAATCCAAATTGGTAATGCCAGTAAATAAAATGGGAAGTCAATTGAGATAATTGAGTATATTACAATTATGAAATATCAGCACTTAAAATTAATTTGATGCATCAGATTCCTCCAATATAAAGAAAAAATGATTTATATCTGATACAATCTTTATTTCTCCATCAGTTTTCCTTTATGGCTATCTAATTTAGTCTGAACATAAGAAATTATAGCTACATTAAAGAGACTATAAACAAATGACAATATATTTGTATAGGATAATTAACAAACATATATTCTAAGCATTTTTTATTTGTTAATTGATTTATTATATATAGAATTATAATCTTGTTATCATGTGATCAATTACTAAATGTAAGTAGCAATTATCTGATTTTTTTGTTGTTGTTGTTATTTACATATAAATATAATTTGCTTTTTTGATTATTAAAATAAATATACCCTGCATATGTTTATTTAAGATTTTTGATAATTTATAGATTGATTTCCATCCCTCTTTTCTGTTTTAATAAGAGATGACAAGTAAAATTATTATTTATTTACTCCTATATAATTTTATATATTTATAAAAAAATTACAACAATAAATATCCTGATTATGAATTGAATTCGATTTGTTTGAAGTTTTTTTTGCTGTATGTATTTTTAAATTACATAAAATTGATTTTTTCAAAATTATTTTCTTTTTCTATTTATAGTTTGAATTTATGGAAACGGTCTACAAATTTCTTTGAAATTTTGGATTAAGTTATTCAAGGTAAGAATGTATTATTTATTAAATTGGATAAAATCAAAATTGACTAGCAAAAAAAAAATTTCATTTAATTCTAAATTGGCTTTTTCAAGCAGTATAAGAGGACATAGATTTTAGATATATATTTTTTTAATATTAAATAATATCTATAAATATATTATTAATACGTATATATTTATTTATTTTTTAAAATCCTTAAAACTTTTGAAATTTCAATCAAATGATAAAAGTAAAAAAATTGATTTTTTAGTTTGTTATATATACATAGTAACTACTCAGTAATTCATATGAACTTTGACATATTTTTTTAAAATAATAAATAGTAGTGTTTCCTATTTTAAAATGTCAACTGAGTTAGTAAATATTATGATATGTGAATACAAGTATACTGTATATACTGAACTTCAGATGTAATTAGAGTGATTTGAACACAGACTTTCAAGCTCCCTTCAGTTATCCATTCCATCTTATATAACTGATACACATAACAATGTACATGTGAAAAAGATAAATGATCTCCAATATACATATTTGTGTTGAACCAGCACTCATCAGCTGGTCCAGATCATCTTCCCCACATATATATATTCTTATATCAAAGAAGATTGAAGCCTGTCTATTAAAGTTTGAAGATTTGCTATCTTAATATAAACTGAGCACTAATTATATATATGTGTGGGAGATGATGATGTGGACCAACTGATGTGTGCTGGTTCTGCACAAAATACATATATTGGAGATAATTTATTTTTTTCACATGAATGTGGTCATGTGTATCAGTTATTATATAAGATGGAGTGGATAGCTGGAGGGAACTTGAAAGTCTGTTGGAATCGCCTAATTAAGTATTATGTTGTAAACTAACTTTTTTTTAAATGAAGCATTAGTATTTCCATTTTTTCTATTTTTTTTAAATAAAGTCATTGTCTTAGTTCCAGTATCTTATTTTCATCACAAAGACTTGGATAAAATTCAAAAATTCTTTATTTATTTTGTCCTTCCATTTACCATAATGACATATCATTGTTTTGTATTCTATAACAAAGAATAAATGTTATATATTTGTGCTTCTATCAAATAAATCACATTTGCAATGAAAAACCTTATTAATATTTTAACTTGTCTCCTGATATCTAAAGTCTAAATCACAATTTCTCTTAAGTATTCTATTCTTTTTCATTTAATATATATATATTATTCTGAACATTTTTTTCATTCCTATTTATTTTTTGCAACTATATTCTCTCTATATATTTTATTTCTTATATAAATATTCTATATATAAATTTGTAGGAATTTGCATTGCTATTTAGGGTCCTTTGCTTACTACAATTAGAATAATTCTAAAAGCTAAAACCTTCAACAGATATGCTTTAAACATGCTTACGTGACAGCCAATCAGATGGAATAATGACATCACATGGAACTCTCAATTCTCAAACACAAGTCAGAACTATCAGAAAAAGATGGGACCCATCTAATTGAAAGATTTCATGTTGTTTATTTATATATAGTATTTAGTGAATTAAATGTGAAGGTATTTAAGCTTCACACTCTTAGTTCAAAATGCTTGAGTCTGGTTTATTTATATATAAATTGAGGCATAGATGAAGATGGGTCCCATCTTTTTCTGATAGTTCTGACTTGGGTTTGAGAATTGAGAGTTCCATGTGATGTCATTATTCCATCTGATTGGCTGTCACGTAAGCATGTTTAAGGCGTATCTGTTGAAGGTTTTAGCTTTCACGTTATTACAATATTATCTGTTTACACTTGATAAATTTGATAATTCTAAAGTAAGACCATATAGGCTAGAATAGCATTTTATAATTTATATAATAATTTTAGAGCAGAAATAGATAAATCAATATTATCTAATGTACATTAAGTAATAAAAATTCACTATTATTTACTATAAAGGAACATAAATTTCTATTGACTTTAATAGAAATGTTATATATTTTAATTCATAGATTTTATTATTTTAGGATACAGTTTGTGAATATTATTCTTGCTATTAATAAATCAATGCTTCTCCGTTAATTGTAACTTCTATTGATTCAATAACTATGAAAATTATTTTTAGTATTGACTAGTGACTATTATTTATCAATAATTTCAGCTTTTTTTTTAAAAAAAAAAATTCTGTTTGCCTGTTTTAAAAGATAATTATCTCATTGAAATCTTTGTTTAAATGATTTTATTAAAAATTTTCATCAAATCCTTAATGATTATTTGTTTGTTGCTTAATCATATTTTATAACTCTTTAGACTCACAAAAGTGATTTGTTAGCGAAATAATTTGCAGTCTTTTATGCTACTTTTTATATATGAGTATCATATCACTTGCTTATAATTGATTTATTATTCATTTTAGTGTGTGTTCTGTAATTGGCAATATAAATAAAATTAAATTGAACTGAATAAAAGTTATAATGGACACTTGTAATTCATTATTCTTTTGACTTTTCTCACGCAATTGTAATTCAAGCTAAACACTTGAAAGTGAGAAATAAGAAAAGCTTAAAATGGAATTTTTATAAGAAGCAAGAAGTAACATGGAAATCTTATATGCATAATATAGTATGCTAAGCATACTTTTAATATCTCTATAACATTATCATAATCATAGCAATGCAGCCACAAAATGGGGGCTACTGGTAATTTAAAATATATGTAAATGAGTAGGTTTACATGACCTACTTTTTAGAGGGGGGGGGCAGGATTTTTTGTTTATAGCATTCGCATTATTGCCGATATGCTAAGTTTTCTTTATCTTGCAATTTGCTACATTGCATTCTAAACATACCACACTGGCCATTGTAGGTTCGAAGGGATTGCTAGGTTTATTTTCATGATCAAAAAATATGGATTTATGGTTGTAGTTGTTCTTGGTCCTGTTATGGGCAATTTTTGTTGCAAAATTAGCATGGGATTCTTTGAAACAAACTATATTGCAGTTAATGTGATTGCAGGAGATCTTTGTACATAATTTGGGGGGTGGGGTCTGTTCAGAAATCAGTTTATCCTTGGAGTTATTAATTAAATGGTTTAGAATAGTGGGGTGGCTTATTCTGTATATTTCTGAGCAAACTTTGTTTATACTTCTGGACATACTGGGTGAGGTACTGAGGCTTATTCTGTAAGTTTCTGAGCAAACTTTGTTTATACTTCTGACAGACTGGATATATAGAGAGCGAAATCCAGGGTGGATTTGGATTTGATTTTAGTATAAAGTCATTTGATAATATTACTGATGGGCAGCAAGCCTTTTGTCTAGTTGTCAGTGTTGGTTTTTCAATCGGCTTCGAATTTGCATAAACTGAGATTTCTGTGTAAAAATGCTTTGAGGCCTGCAAATTGGCTGTGACAGATTCTGGGCATATTATGCTTCTAGCCTGGACTGGCTTTAGTACCATTTTGTAGTTTAGTTGCTCCTCTGGATATACAGGTCAAAGAACTATACCTTTGAGAATATCTTTATGCTCGATGGTCCAGGTTAGTAATGATTTGTGTGCTAGGTCTTGTTTTAAGCTATTAATTTGAGGTTCAGGAGTACAAATAAAAATGTAATTGATGTATTTCATGCCTATAATGCCAGGTGTAAGTTGGAAGTATTTTGAGAGAACTTCTATTTCAAAACTGTTTAGCATGATGCTAGATATTATGCCACTAGTAGGCTGACCCATTGGCAATCCATTTTCTATTCTATAATAACATGAGAGGGCAATTATGTCTTCATTAATCCAATTAAGACATTTATTGATAAAATTGATTCTCTCAGATGGGTAGTTAGATTTTATTAATGTATCTTTGATTACCTTAATTCCAGTACTGTCACTTCTAGCGTTTGAATTTCTTATGAACTCCCAAGCAATAAAGCCATTCCATTATTATCATTTCTGCCACTTGAATATCACATAACATGATCTCCTGGGTAACCAACCCATTTATTTATTATTTTGATAATCATTTGCCATGCTTGCCTCTCTTATTATCATTTATTATAGCTTTTCAGTCTTAAGATCTATATACTAAATTTTAATAAACCTTGACATGTAAATTAAATTTAAAGTATTATTTTTATTTATTTTTTGCTATTTCTTCTCTAATTTATAAATCTAAATAAAATCTGGAGCTATTTGTTAAAAACATGATTTAAACTTTATAACAAGTTTTTTTCACTGTTATTTGATTACTTGTTGGATATAAATAAAATTGGTTGTCTTATAAAAAGTCGTTTTTTACTATTGCTCTAAACTATCCAATTCAGTATCTCATTTGCCATCTTCTTTTATCCACCCATTTCTTTTAACACACATAAAAAGCAACAAAAATTGTAAAATCACTTTGAAAGCTTGAATCTTTATTTAACTGAATTCAGTGATTCTCATCTCATCTTTTTTTTTCGTTCTCTATTTTTTTGAAGCTAATTGTATTTCTTCTAAAAAATATTTCTTCTTTAAAAAAAATAAATAAAAATATAAATATTTATTTCTCCTTGTTTTATGACATTTTAATGTGAGGTTTATTAAAGATGGCAAAATTGACATATAAATAATAAATTTATTATTATCAGTAACTTTAAAAATCTTAATTAAAAGCACATTTACTTATAAGTTAAAATTAAATTATCTTTCAAAATATATGTAATTCTTTTTTTCTTTTGAAGTTTTTTAAATATTAACAAAAATTTGCCTATATATATAATAAACCTTCATTATGAAAGATAATAAAAATATACTTTATTGGGATATTTCCAAATTTCAATCTTTTCTTCACTTTCTTTAGTTGAAATTAAAGATTAAAATCAACATAGCCTTGAAGAAAAATCTGAAAAGTAAAGGACAGACTAATATTCTACTACAGTATAACAATGATAATCTGTTAATATGCACATTTAAACTATTTATTCTTTCATATATATATATTGTACCATTCTAAGATACAATGTATAATGGTGTTCAAAGGTAAAAGAGATATTGCTTAAGTAAAAGAGTAATTACTGTCAAGCGTTGGTGGGCAAGTGGTCAGCACAGCAGCCTTACAAGCAGTTGTCCTGGGTTCGATGCTTTAACATATGAAAAAAAAAAAGAGTAATTATATAATAGATTTATTATTTTTGTATTTATTACTCATAATATATATTGTAACTAAACCTCCCGTCTTCCTTCTCTTAAGACCTTATATAGTTATATTTATCCATATACGCACGTACCTATATACATCACTTTGTGAGGCGAACATATTATTCTGTTTTATTCATCAAATTAATGTAGCAGTCTCCCAATGTGTATTTATGGACATCACTAGGATTCCAAGTGCCAATCTTATGTTAAATAAGAATTACACGAAGGGAGAGATTACTAATAAACAGCCACGGTCTTTAATAAATGGTGAGAGGTTTAACCCTCAGCTAGCTCAAGCTCAGGGTGGGTGGCGTTATGGCCGGGAGTAGATGTGAATGGGAACAAGCATTCTCTTCTTTTTTTAACAATACAATAAAAAAAGTAAAATAAGAATAATTCAACAACAGATTTCTACATATGGTTTCATTATCACCAATATTTATTAAGAGTTAGGCTAAACATCAGGTATTGATATACAAACATAAAAAGAATAATTTAATTTTAACCCGTTAACATATAAAATTACCGCTCTGACATTCAATTCGTAATATATACATATACGCACACACTTTCAAATACCTTTATTATTCACAAATGGTTTAAAAGTTGCAGATAGACTGAAAGAGATTTCCCTTCACTATTCTTTTATTTAATTCTTTTAGGCTCAGTTGAAGATAATTCTTCAAGTTCAAGTGTTGCCTCAATCACTAATAGCTATAATGGGTTTACACAATTTAAACAAAACAATCTCTTTATAAAATTTCTTGTAATAGAGTTCTTCTACGCAACTGATTTCTTTTCCTCATTATTTCATTCTTTTTTTTTAAACAATAACTCAATATGCAAAGTTTATACTACCTGTACATCCCCGGGGAGTTCGTGGAATAATATTTTATAGTTCAGATCAGCACAGGCAAACATATGATCCGTCTTAAGGTTTTCTTTCTTTATTCTATCTAGGGGTCTCCATTTTGAAAATCTTCGCTTTATGGTTCCGATCTTGGTGATTGCTTCAAATCCAGAGAGGCTTTCACCGTTGAATGTAGCAGCATATAGAGTGTTGAAGATGGGGTTTGATCTGATACATTAAGCTTTTACCCCGACATTTCCATTTCCTTCGCCATTAAAATTAACCTTTCTGCACTGATGATCTCACTATGTTGATCATCAATTTCTGCAGGGACAAGAGAGAGAGCATTCTGGGTTCTTTTCTTTTATAGCCCTCTCCATTTGTTCTAGAAGCTTCACTTGTTTTCCACTTTCTGTCTCTGATTTCTGCCCAACTGGATTTTGATCAAGGTGTGAAGGCTTTTAGCACCATCGTTCTTTCTTATTTTAAAATCCATTTCTTTTAGAAATTTCTAGGCTTTTAGAACATAATTGAAAGAAAACCTCACTTCCTCCCTCTAACATGCATATACATATTTCGAAATGACAGAGCATTCCCTCCCCCCTTCTGAGCTATATATATGTATTTTGTATAACCATCACCATGTAATTAATCTACATACTTTAACTATCTATATATAATGACCACCACCTATCATGCTAGTTGTGACCGGGTTTGAACCCATTCTGTCACAATATTTATGTATGAGATCACCCGGAATTATAAAATGTATTTACCTAAGTTAAAATAGACATTCAATCTAATTGCCTTTATTGTAGAAAAAATGTAAAAGTTTTCGCTATAATTAAAGATAATGATCAAGTGTCTATATTTAATACCATTATTTCAGAGGAATGTAAATTTTTAAAGAATTCAAAACCATACCATTTTTCTTTTATTACTCAAACAATTTTTCTTTCAATAATCATTTCTAATTTTGAGATTCTCTTCTATAAATTTTTATTATTATTTTTGTCAATTCAAAATTCTGTTTTGTGGTCATCATTAACTTGTTTTCATATTATTTTACAGAAGTGTATTTGATTCTTCCACATGTGTTGTTTTAATTTCTTTCTTTTAATTTAATGCTTATATTATTTATTTTGAAATTGCTTCCTTTTTATTTTTGTTATCAGTATAACTATTTGTGACAAATTATCTATTATCTATCATTCATGTATGCCCATTTTCAGTCTTTTAAACAATTAAAATTATATGTCAATTCTGGTATAAATTCATTTGAGGGTATCTGAAGGTTAGAGTTATCTATTTGTTATTATTAAATTTTTTAATAATTTTTATATCTCTAGTTCAAATCCCCTATAATTAATACAAATCTTACATATTGTTAATCGCTTTTTATGTATTGGTAGTTGATTGGAATTCAGTGAAGTTAAAACAAAGAATACATTGATAAAAATCATAATACTTAGAAGATATTGCTGCATTGCTTGGTCTTGCTTCATGCCCATTTTATTTTTAAACTTCTTTCAATTAAAGAATTTTTGTCATTTTCCCTCACAATTCCTTAAATATATATTATCTTTTATAGATACAAATTAAGTTTATCTATATTTTTTAAATCAAAACTATCATAACAGTTTAGATTTGTTGGTTTTCTTGCTCAGTAATTCTTATAATACTGAGTTTGTTTAGACTTTACTTTATAAGATTTGCTTCAATTAGGTTTAACCAGGGATAGAGGTCAATAATAGAAGACATCACTCATTTTGTTGGCTGCTTAATGGCCAAGGTACAGTCTAATATTCCATTTAATTGTCATATTATTTCATGTTGTTTTTCTACATACCCATGGGTCTCGTTTTACGCGATAGATAGGTTCTTCAGAAAACACGCGCAAACGAAATCGCGCAAAAATAGACGTAACTTACATTGAAAAAGGGGGGATGCGGTCTGTGATTTTTCAAAATTCGCGTAAAAGCAAAGCACCAACGTAAAATTACTTCAAAATTCGCGCAAAAAAAAAATAAGGAAATAAAATATGACTAATAAAAAATTTCAAATTTGAAAAAAATTGATACAAGACAAACTTTTTTTAATTATAATATTTAATTTTTTTCAAAATAATATATTTTTGTGCATAATTTACAGTACAGTAATTTACATTTTTTTATACATGTTTTAATTATTATCGCTATTTGCCCCAAAACATGTTCGTTTGCAAACTAGTAAAAAATCAGATTCTCATGTGATGTGATGTAATGTAATGTATTTGGCTTCTCCTTAAACGAAGTCAAGAATATCTCAGCAATTATTCTCACAAGAGGAAATACAACTAGCACCAAGTTCACTCTCATGTTGTGTTAATAGTTTTCTGTTGACGACGACAATGATTTTATTAATTGTTTATGAACATAGACTTATGATAATAAAAAGACATTTATTCACCACTGCTGGGAAAAATTTAATTAAAACTAACAACTAAAAATTAAATTCTTATTTTTGTCTTTAATTTTCAATTCCGTTTAAAAATCAAATTTTGTTTTACATCACATTAATTTCAAGTCGCCCGTAAGTAATTTTTAAATTGTTAATTACAATTAAAAATCACATTTTAATTTTTAATTGTGCCCACTGCTATTACTGACCTTTTAAAAATAAACTTGTGGACACTAAATGATTAATAGTTGATTACGTTCTTTTTTAAAAAACAAGCACAATGTTTGAACAAATTTACATTATAATCTTGTAAAATTTAATGTGTGTATACATAAAATGTGGAAATCATGATTTTAATTTCATTATTGCATAAAATCTTACTATTATAAAGCACTGAAAATATTGAAATTACTAAGATGAAAGTAGAATTCCAATAATGTGCTATTACTTTTAATATAACGTAAGTGCGCAAAATTTATTATTTAAAGTAATAACGCATTATCGGAGGTCGACTTCCGGTGAAACACGAATCGCGTAACTTCAAAATCGTGTTAAATAAGTCCACGTAAAAAGAGACCCAGGTGTACATTTTATTCTCAATGTTTTGTCATATCTCAATTAGTTGTTTATTTATGATATGTTTATAGCATTAATTGTCTGCCTATTACTTCATTTTCTAAATAAATGAGTTTAGCAAGGCAATGTTTTGTTCTGAAAATATATTCCTATATAAAAAATGAATACTAAGTATTTTCACTGTGATTGGTTTGTTGATTTTATTGACTGCATTATCATCACACTTTATATATCCACTTTATTTTTATCTTTCATACATTACCCATTTCTACTATAAAATCTGTCATGGCAATTTAAAAAAAAATTTTTGGTCCATCCAAATCATTTTATACATTTGTAGTAGGTCTTAAATGTTTTCATCAGACTGAGAATTTATGGAGCATAACCCTAAATTATCCTCCAGAAAGCTATAGAACTAATCTTTCTAATCATCCTTTAATATTAATTGTGTTGGGTTTTTTAAAATCAACTAAAAACATGTAAATTTCTTGAAATGAGGCCAGGCTATTGTAAGATAGGGTGGATTTGGAAAAATGTCAAAGATAAGGTTTATGGAAAATTTTTTTGTGCTGTGACATTTAAGAAGGGGGTTGTTTTTAGTGCGCCTGTAATTTAAGCCTAACTGATTCGTGTTATGACATGTTATTTTATTATACTTTTATTATTTTAAATACTTTTATATTAACTTTTATCTGTCTTTTTATGTTTCTGTCTGTATGTGCACATTTTTGAATTTTTGATAAAAAAAGAAATCCAATCCCCTTTAGAATTTGAATTCGCATCCTTACGCTTCTCAAGAAAACTCCTTAGTAACTGAGCCAATGATAATATTACATTTGTTGAATAAAATTTTGTTAATATAATATTGATTTAACTCATATTTTATTAATTAAATAATATATATTTGGCAGAAACATTCTATTTGTAGAATAAAATTTTGTTAATATTGATTTAACTCGTACTTAATTATCTAAATTAATTAAAAAGACTATATAAATATTTTTATATAGGAGATGATCACATGATATTTGAATTTAGAATTCAAACGGCATATTTTTTATTTTCACGTCTCATTATTAAATTATAATTTTTGTCAGATTTTTTTGTAGTTTTAGCCATTTTTTTAATAATACTTTTATATAAATAGCAGAATAAAAAGTAGAAAAATAAAGTAATCTGCTTCTCGGTTAATTTGCCATTCTTGGATAGTATTAGAGATCTTAAGAATCTAGACTTGTTATAAAACAATTGGAAATTACAGGAATATTGTCATTTTACAAAAGCATTTGAGTCTGAATAAATCATAAAAATCAAAAAAATTTCAAATGCCTTTATGAAATGACAATATTCCTGCAATTTTCCAATTGTTTTATAATAAGTCTAGATTATTAAGATCTGATATTTTCCAAGTATGGCAAATTAATCAAGAAGTGGATTGCTGTTATTTTATTATTTTTCTACATTTTAGTTGTCTACTTACATAAAAGCATTATTTGAACTTTTATATATATATTATTTAAAATATTCTTAACATTTGTATCGATGTATTTTTCATTGATATATGACTAGATTAAAAGTATTCTGTTTTGCTCATACCATGTAATATTCAAGTTTATTAGAAAATTGTATGTAATATTAGGAAAGGTTGTTAGTAAAAAAAAAAAGTATATATCCAGAAATAATGAGAATGGACTTAATCATGATAAAGTATTTGCATCTGAGTAGACCAAAAAATTAAATAAATATTAAATCATTCTGGAGGAATTGTTTGTATGATCACCAAATGTTATTTTTATGGTATTTAATATATATGTATGTTCATATGACCACTAAAAATTGATGTTAACTTGATGATATTTAATATTTATATATATTAAAGTTCTTAGAAATATTGGATATATTTTATATTATCAGAAAGATGAACTGAGAAGTTTTAATTGTTAATTTTCAAAACATGTCTAAGTATATATATAAGAACCTCGAGTGCAATAATAGGGCATCTATTTGTTATGCAAACAACTTGGGTTTGAATTTAGTCTGAATAAACTTGAATTTTTTTAAATTTGTTTTGGGATTTTTCTATCACATAGCTAATCTAGCTAACCATCCAGTGATAAGTGAATAGATATTTGGCTATTCTCAGCTAAAAATTAAAACAAGAATTGGAAAAATGCTCAATCAACAACTATAAATTGGCAAGCTTATTGAATACAGTCTTTTTGAGAGATTTGGCTACTTAAAATTTGTTCACATATATATAAACACACACAATTTTTTTGTAAAACAATTTAGATCTTTTCTCCAGTCATCTAAATTAATGAACATTTTGTTTTTATTAGTCTAAAATTGATCAATGTTTCTACTAAAAAAAAATTTATCTTTGTTTTTTAAATTGAAATGTCTTTATTATCTTTTTTATGTATTTAGATACATATTTATACTATACTAGACACGAATTCTCTTTGTCCATATTTTAACTTTACAATTCCTTTTTTTTTTTTTTGCTAATAAATCTTATTTGATCTGAAAATAAGTATTGGCCTACATTGGAAGTTAAAAATAACAAATACTCTAAAAAATTATAAGTATGTTAATTACTGAATTTAAAATAAAAAATGATTACTAAAACAGGTTAAAAAACAAAAATTACAATATCTATTTGTCCCCAAAGAATATTTTTAGAATAATTGCCTTTTCTTGCCTTCAATAAGTAAATTTTGTCTTGATTTTTAAATGATTCTTTTTTTTTTAGAGTCATTTAGCAGAAAGAACTCACAGGTGAAAATGACAGTTTTTAATAGATTTTTGATTGTAACACAAATTGATTACAGTATTTCTTCTTTTTTTTCTTCCATAAACTATTTGACATGAGTTTATATCTTTTTTTGTTATTGTTTTTTGTATATAAGACCTATCCAAAATAGTTTAGATTTAGGTTTACATTTTAGATACTTTTAATTTTGCCATATTTTTTTTAATTGTATCATTGCACTAGTGTGGAAGAGAAATGTTAATTATTTTTTTGTTATTAAAAGCAACTTACAAAAAAAAAACTATCAATACATTTTAAGTCAAATTTGCAGAAATGAATTTGCCTTTTATCTTTCTGGTAACCAAATTATAATATTTGTTTATTTAATAAATTTATGTATGTATATTACTAAAGAAAATCACTTGTTTTCAGTGTAACTGTACAAATAAATGTTAGTTATATATTTTTTCTATCTCTCTTAGTATTTACAATGAAAAATATTTGTGTACTCAACATTGAAAGATAATTATAAAAATAGGTTATCATCCATCTCTCTTGTAATAGTTCAATAAATTCTACTATCTTGACAAATTATAAGTATACCTGAATTTTTTGTAACTGCCTTACTGTTACTTTAACATGTGTTATAATTTATTTAAGTGACATTTTTTATTTAATCTGAATACATACACATCAAAAAAGAAATACTATAGAACCTCATTGCATCTTTCCCCCTACTTTCACTTTCTGATATATTTTGTCTGTTCTTTCTGGCCTCAGAACCAATCTTTTATAAGTATTATTTTCTTCCTTGCCCATCATTTCTCAGTGTCCCTTTATTACATTTGATCATTGCCACATCATGTTTGTGATTCAAGACTCATGAAACAAACACTAATGAAAATAAAGGCTTTTAAGAAAAAGTTGTATGAGACATTTTTGTGCATAGCACAATGATAAAAATTGGAGAAGTGTTCTAGACCTTGAAAGATTGTAGCTTTGAAGTGAGATATAAAATTTACACAAAAAAATATCAATCAAAATTTTTTTTAATCAAGTAGTCTTTTTTTAAAAATAAATATATAAAATCTTAATGCATGTTTTTATTTTATTTTTTTTATACTTAGATTTTGTTATTTGTAAAATTAAAATCAATATTATTGCAATCAAACAAATTAAAAATAAAAGTTTGCTGATATCTAATCACTATATTTAATTTTAGTCTTGATTTTACAAAAATATTATATGAAGTCCCATGCAATGAATGTAATTGCTTTCAGAAACATATTTTCTAATGGTATTTATTGTTAGTGATATATTGAAATGCATTTATTTAGAGGCAATTTTTATCAGAATCATGGCATACAGCAAAGTTCCCATCCAACACATTTATATAGGAAAAATATAATACAAAATCAAAAATATTTGTCTAAATACATATATTAATTTATTGTTTTTAACTTTTGTACACTATATTTTAGATGTAAATTTGAACTAAAATCAAATTTTTAAAAGCATAAAAAATATTACATTGACATTCATCATCATCATCAACCATTATCAATCCACTGCAGGATGAAGGTCTCTCCAAGTTTAATCCATCTTCTCCGATCTTTAGCTTCTCTTCTCCACAACACCCCTGCACACTTTCTTATTTCATCCATCCATCTCACATGTGGCCTCTTTCTGGGTCTTTTACAATCTCTTGGAATCCAGTTTAAAATTTCAATTGTCCATCTATTATCATCTCTTCTAGCAATATGTCCAGCCCAACTCCATTTCAATCTTTTAATTTTTTCAATAAGGTCAGTAACACCTGTTTGTTGTCTTACCCATACATTGCGTTTTCGATCTCTTCTTGTTACTCCCAACATACATCTCTCCATACTCCTTTGAGTGGTCTGAAGTCTCTGTATTGCTCTTCTATTAAGTGTCCAAATCTCAGATCCATAAGTAAGAACTGGTAAAACACATTAAAAACCATCCTTTTCAAATACATAGGCATATTTCCTTTTAGTATCAAGTTATTTCTACCAAAAGCACTCCAACCAACTTTAATTCTATGATTAATTTCCTCCATTATGTTTCCATCTATATTAATAATCTGACCAAGGTATTTGTAACTGTGAACTTCTTCTAATTCTTCATAATCAATCTTTATTTTCATATTTTGAGCAAATCGATTAAACATTACTTTAGTCTTTTTAACATTTATCTTTAGTCCTACTTTTCTACTTTCATCTGCTAACTCCTACAACATTTCCTGCAGCTCTGAAGCATTATTTGCAAAAACAACTACATCATCTGCGAAATCTAAATGACTTAAATACTCTCCATTTACTTTCACTCCTTTAGTTTCCCATTTTAATCCACAAAATACTTCTTGCAGCACTGCTGTAAAGAGTTTTGGAGATATGGAGTCACCTTGTCTTACACCTTTCTCAATGTTGATTTTTCCAGTATCATTATGTAATCTAATTGTTGCTGTTGCATTTTTATAAATATTCTTTAAAATATGACAATATCCTGGATCTATACCTTGATGATCCAATGCTTTAATCACTGAAGAAATGTATATAGAATCGAATGCCTTTTCATAATCTACAAATCCAAAACATAATGACAACTCATATTCGTTTGTCCTTTCTATGACTTCTCTCAATACCTGGATATGATCTATTGTACTAAAACCACTTTTAAATCCAGCTTGTTCTCTTGGTTGGTGGAAATCCAAAGTTCTCTGTAGACGAGTTGTAATTATCTTGGTAAAAATTTTATATAAAACTGATAAAAGGCTGATAGGTCTGTAATTTCTAATATCTTCTTTATCACCTTTTTTAAATATTAATATTATTACTGCATTCTTCCAATCTTCCGGTACATCTTTATCATTTAGACATTTGGTATATAACTTTGCTAAAATTGTTTCTATTTCTTCACCTGCTTCTTTTAATATATCAATTATAATTCCATCACTTCCTGGAGCCTTTCCTTTCTTCACACACTTAATTGCATGTCTCACTTCTTCATTTAAAATTCTGGCAATTCGGAAGATGTAATAGATATAGGAGGTACTTGTTCTTTATTACTATATAATTCTTGATAAAAATCTTCTACCAATTTCATGATGTCATCTCTCTTTTTAGTAATAATTCCATCTTTTTTTCTTATTGCAGATATAAATTTCCTACCAATACCAAAATGTTGTTTAACATTTTTGAGACTTTTATTTTCTTCTACAGCTTTCCTTGCTATTTCACAGTTATACTTTCTTATATCATTTTCAACTCTTTTCCGTACCATTTTACAAAATTCGAGATATTCAATTCTTTTTAATACATCATTTTTGTATATCTTCATATTCCTTCTTTTCTTCATAAATTCTCTAGTCTCAGTAGAAATTTTATTAGTCAATTGCTGCTTTTTTCTACCAGCTATGTTTGTTGCAGTTTTTAAAAGTGTATCAGCTATTTTCATATTAATTTCGTTCAAATCTGAATCATGTTCAAAATCTCCTAACACTTGAAACCTATTTGTAAGTTCTAATTTAAATTCATTAGAATGTTTCTGAAGATTAGGAATATCAACTGTAAATATTGTTTTTCTTAATAATATTTGTCTCTCTAGTTTTACATTAACACGTAACTTACACCTTACTAATCGATGATCACTTCCTGTGTTAAATTTATTAAGAACATTACAATCTTGAAATATGTATTTTCTGTTAGTCAAAATATAATCCAATTCTGCTGTACCTTCATTTGGATGCTTCCATGTCCATTTCCTTTTAACATTTTTCTCAAAAAATGAATTCATAATATAAAGTTTTCTTTTTCTGCAAACTCCACAAGTCTATGTCCTCTCTCATTTCTATTACCATAACCAAAATTACCTTTCATTTGTTTACCAATTCTATCATTAAAGTATTCCATAACAATTTTAAAATGTTGTTTACTCTGATCAAAAGCCTTTTGTACATTCATATAAAAATCTTCTACTACTTCATCACTATGAGAACTTGTTGGGGCATAAACCTGAATTATCTGCATTTGGTATCTGCTATTAAGTTGTATAACTAATCTTGCCACTCTGTCCGATACACCATCAATCTCCACAATATTGTTCTTCCACTTTTTATTTATAATGAATCCTACTCCACTTGTATTTCCAATATGTGTGCCTTTATATTAGAGTATATGTCCACTTTTTAAATCGTTTCTTCTCCTTTTCTTCTAACTTTACAAAGTCCAATAATGTCCCATATAATATAAGACAGTTCTTCTTCTAATTCTTGCAATCTTCCTTCACTTGAAAGTGATCTGCAGTTGTAAGTACCTAAATAAAAAGTCGTCATCAAATGGCAGCCTAGGTCCGCAATCAGGGGATTCTTAGCACCCTCCGCCTTCGGCCACCAACCGCTGCCTTGGTTGGTGACTTTACAGCCTCCTGGGAATAAGGGCCATGCTTTATTTTTGTCTGTCATAATTGTATATATGTATTGGAAAAATATTTATCATTTACACAAACATTCATTCTGCCTTATCAGGCACTGAGAAGAAAGACCATGTTGTTTCTTGATCTTAAACTCAGAGGTAAAAAGCCAGTAAACTCACCATGCTGGCTAATGCGTGTTGGTGAGCAGCCCATCCATGTTCATATACTATATGAATAATCACATAGTAATAACAGCTGCAACGACAAGAACGTATGGAGTGGACATTAGGAATTTGCCCTGCTCGGTTCCTTTAAGACCTCCAAGAGGAATCAAAGGGTCTCCTTTCAGTTAATAGCAAACTCCTTTCTGCAGCCCATTGACATTATGACCTGCCATTTGCATTTTATTAATCTATATTAGTAAGAATTTCCATTTGATTCATGATATTACAGTATTTATTGATTAATTTGAAAATTTCCTTAGCAGCCTATACATTTTTTTTATTGTTTTATTCTTAATTTTTAAAAAGATATTCAGTACTTAGATCTCTGATAATTTTAACTCTTGCTAGCTTGAATTTTTTTTTTTTCTGACATTCACAACAGTTTATTTTAATTCCATTTTTTTTTCTGCTCATGGCAAAAGTAATGCAATATATGCATAGAATTTTTTTTTTTAAAAAAAAGAAACTTATTTTCACACCAAAGATATAAATAAATAGTTAAAAAAAACTAAATTGGTAATGAATGTGAAAAAGATATGAAAAAGTAAAAAATAGTGTTCTAAACATCTTGCTTATGCACATTTTATGTCAGCCAATAGTTTTCATTAATTTAGCTATTTCATATTGACTATTCCTTTTTTAATTCTTTAAATAATTTTGTTGTTTTAATATATTTTTATTATTTCTAAGCTATAGAATAATTTTATTTTGCCAGAAACTTTATTTAAACTGAAGTTCACACATATGAAAAATTTATTGTATTGTTTAAGCCTTAATATAAATAAGCTGAATGTTTAACATTATTATATAATATATTTGTTTAATGCTTTTAAATATTGTAATTGAAATCTCAAATACTATATAAAACTAATTGTCTGATATTTGACAAGACCATTAATGTAATATCTAGAGACAAGAGTTTTGAGAAGTTAAGCTGATTATTTGAATTTGATTAATTAAATTAGTAAATAATCTTTACAAAAAATGTTGACTTGGTGATTGTTGCTCAAATCTTAGTTTTGTATACATTGAAAACAATTTGTATACTCATGAGATGGTTATTGAATAAGACTACTATTATTATGATATTAAAATTATATTTATGACATATAATAGATAGTAGGTGATAAATGTTTTGAATTATAAAATCTAAACTGTTCTTTATATTTATGTCACTGAATAATTATTATTATTTGTAATTTTTAATAATTTATCACATATATCATTTTTGTTCTCCATCTAAGGATAAATGACGAATTGAGGTTTCATTGTAATAATAAATCCAGTACACCTATACGCTGCCTTTATGCAAGGATTTACAATAGCGATCATCAGCAATTTGTACCCATTATTTTGATTTACAATCGATTATTCACCATGACGATCATAAAAAATTTTTTTGATCATTTTGTAAGATTGATGACATCATTGAATAGTTATTAATGCTATGCCATCTAAAAACAAAATAGCAACTTTCATACTGAAATTGTACTGTACAGAGTTTATTCCTAATACGCAATATAATACAATACAGTATTTTAATTAATTTCCATCCAGTATCTTTGCAAGACAATCAGTTCTTCATTAATAATATATCCAAAGTAATTACAACCCCCCTCCCCAAGTGTTTAATCCAGTATAATAAATAATCAAAATCATATTAAAATTGTATTAAATTTTAAAATGTGTACATTAGTTTAAGAAACACACTCTATTTATTCAGTTTTGTGGATTAAAGTTTTTACTAACAATACTTTGCTTGCTGCAAAAATAATGATATTGTATTGTAATTTTTTAGCATGCAATGAGAAACATTAGCATGGAAGAACACAAAAAATTGTTAACAATTTACTTTCACTTTTTCATTTATTTTGCTGTACTTTTGGAAAGTTAAAAGACTTTTTTTTTAGTGATTAGGTTTAAAGTTAATATCTACATACATTTTCAATTAGAATCATGTCTGCAACTAATATGATCATGAAAAAAAATCAAGGAAATCTCTGAGCCTGAAAACGGAAATGGATATCTTAAGTCAATTGGGAAAAGAAGGAAATTGTGGTATTCGTTTTTCTATGGGTTTATCCACTTTTATTATCGCCACTATTTTTAAAAACAAAGACAAAATAGAACAAATTGCTCAAACCATTGTAGGTGCATCTAAACTTACCAAAATCATGAAATCATAGCATCCCATATGAAAAGAAAATTCAAGAAGCACATCAGCCATTCATTCTCAACTTTTTCTTCAGAGATTTTCACCATTAACATCTGGTGCACTCCTCCAAAATATCAAGATTATCAACGGATTTAGAAGACAATGGACCTTAGAATAAGCAATTGATGATTCAGAAATTTGAATAATTATGATTAATGAATGGATCACTGGAAAGAACAACTTTACGATAAGTTTTTTTGCATGAATTTAAGTTGTATTATCATACACACACACATATTTTAAGTGCATACTTGCATAATATATATAGCACAGTTTACACAAATATATAATTATGTTAAGGGATTTTTTTTAAAAATTACTATTTTTACTAGATTACATTGTTTGTTAACAGCTTATAATTTAATTTTTAACTGGGGGAACCAGCCAATTTTTTTTTCATAGGAAACTATTATAACTACTTGATTTTTATGCAATATTCTTGCTTAATGATGAGTTTTGGAGGAACGAGATACAGGTGTATATACTGAATAAATTTATTTAAATTAATACTAATAAATTAATAAATCTACTTTTTAAAATCAGATTTAATTCATTTAGTAGCAAAAATAAGAAGGGTGAAATCAGCTGATATGAAATTTGCAACATGGAAAATAGAGAATTACTCAGGAAATTTTATTGCTTATATAAAAGTAAATATACTGTATATATTTAAAATTAATATTTATTAATTAGATTAAATATTTGTTTAAGTTTCCAACAAAGTGTTGATGCTTTAAAAATGGGGGGGGGGGTAAGAAATATATTGTTGAATTATTTTTAATCTGGTATAACTACTAATTTGTGATGCATGGTTTGAGAACCAAGAGCAGATAACTATTGTAACTATGTAAAAAAAAAAAAATGGGAAGATTCACCATTATCAAGTTATAACCATTTCTGCAAAGTCAAACTACTTATTTATTATATGAAACTTTCAAAAAGTGGCTATTTTTTAATGTTCATTTTTTTAAATGGTTCACATTTTATAATGTCATCATATGTTTTCCTCATATGATGAAATAGCTAGACTTATATTTTAAAAAGACAAAAATTTTATTCACTATATTATTAAAAAAAAAATTGCACCAAAAAGTAAACAGTAATTGGTATTGTAGTAGTTAAAATCTAATTTATTTACTTAGTAATAGAATTATAAAATCATTCAAAGTACTATGTCTTTCATCATAAGTGTGAATATTTATGTAAATTAAGATCGTATGATTAAGTATATCAAAAATATTTTGGAAAATGTATACATTATATTTATTAGCTAAAATACAAGTTTTTATTTGCTTTATGTTATTTAAACATTTTGGCAAAAAAAAAAAATTATATGGAGAATTATAAAAAAAATTATATAAGATATAAAGTGAATTAAAAATAATGTAAAAAATATACATTATGAAAATAGTTTATTTATTTAAATGTTTTTTAAAATAACATTGTTGCTGGGTTTTTTTCAAATAATGTTTGCATTACAAATTTCAGCTTGCGGTACAAAAAAGGCTTAGTCTTTATATTTAAAAAAAAAAAAATTACTCAATACATAAAACACCAAAATAAATTAGAAAATTTATTTTGTGGTAGCTTAATTATTTTATTTTATATTAGTGAGTGGTGATTTGAGTGTGGTATCAATCTTAATCAATAGCAGCTACAATGTGATTTTGTCATGTAATGCTACAAGCAATATCTCATATTGCTCCTAAGGAAAATGTTTGTTTTATATAATTATCATTTCAAATCTGATTTTTTTATTTTAAGTATTATTTATTTACATATAGCTATTAAAATATTTATATAAAAAAATATAGCCATCAAATTGCAAAAATGGAAAAATAAAATATATTTTTAAATATCTTCTAACTAGAATCAGTTAATTTTTTCTTGCAATCAGTTATTATAGTAAACTAAATTTGTTTTTTATTATTGTAAACATTAATTATATTCAAGTTTTCTAATATTTGTCTAAGAAGTGGAAACAAAAAATAATTATATATTGGAAATTCAGGGGAAAAATTAACTTCCTTTTAGACTGCAAATGGTATGAGATACTGCTAAATCAAAAAAAGGGCAGCATAAAACTTATACAATTTGAAGTAAAGTCAAACTAATTTGAATTTTGCAAAATAGAGAAATGGCTAGAAATGTACTGAGGTGGACACCTTTTGACTTTAAAAGCAGTTTCTAAGTAATATGGCTATTGCATTTGCTAAAATGTTTAAAATTAATGGTTAAAAAATGCAAAAACTAATGTGTTCATTGGTAAGCAATTTATATATTTCGTTTATACCAAGATAGTATTTTTAATTATTATGCTTAATAAAATGTTTATTCATCAATTGTTTCTAATTCTCAAGTTTTAACATTTTTTATTAAAATATTCAAAGTTTAGTTTGAAACTGTGGTAATTAATTATATTTGTTATTATGGAGGAGCCCATTACAATTGTTTATTTTTTATACATTTTTGATTTTTGGTTAATTTTGGAGAACTCATTTCCCTTATTATTTAAGGTAAAGATATATTTTTAACTTTTCAGAAACACTGCTACTCATAATTATGCTTGATGTACACACAACCTACAATTTACATCAAAATCTAATTTTTCAATATTTTTAAGGTGAATGTAGTAATTTATTGATTGATAATTTGATTGATTGTAGAAATATTTTATCTTTGCCGATATATCTTCATTATTTCATTTAGTTGAATTCATTCAAAATTAAATGCTATATATTTTTTCCAATTTGAGTGTGTGTTTAATTTTCATTGTTTTTGTTTATTAATTTTATCTTATATTAATTTTTTTTAACGCTAACAACAATTTTATCTCACATTATCATGTTGTGTTTTGAAAACCCTAAAAAAAGTTGGTTTAGATTGAAAACTTTAGTGTTTTTGAATTTCATACTATTAACTTGATAGCATAATATATGGGAGCACTTTTTACTGAAAAAAAAGTTGTTTTCTCATTCCTGATGTTTGCCTAGAGATGTCGCTATTTCTAGGTCAGTTCCTAGAAATATACCGTTTCACCGGACTTCACCCAACAAGAGGAAATTTTCTATGTTATAAACGCAGAAATGAGTCCTCGTGTTATGTTGGACCAAGGCGGTGACTGCGACAGAAGCCAACACAAATGAGACTTCTTTCTATGATAAAACACAGAAAGAGTTCCCGACGGCTGCCGGTTATGGCTTTTTTTCTATGCTAAAAGCAAAGAGAAAGAAATGCCTTGATTGGCTGCCGTAGTAGTTGATTTTGTTCATCATTTTCTCGTAATAGTAGAATATCTATTTTCTCTGTAGTTTCATGTGAGAGTGTGTGTATTTGGAGCAGTCGTAGTTTTTTAAAATTTGATAAGACGTCTATTTTTTTTAATGTGTTGTAACTTACTTTACTGTTGTAAGTTTAGTAATAATGTCCTGAAAATTCCATTACGAATGGGTAACCCTCAAAAATTGCTTTTAAGGGTGTGGAACGGAAAAAAAATTTAAGGATCACGCGAAAAATACCGTTTTCGCAAGAATCCGTCCGTGACAAGTTACTTTTGCTATATATGTATATATACCAACAAACAAAAACAATCCAGTGTCCAATTATTAGGAATTACTTGTCCAAAAAAGAAAATTAGTCGGGTATTATTATTATTATTTTTTTTTTGTTACATTTATTATTTCAAAATAAGATTAGTTTTTATATCTACACACTAACAAAAACAACCCAATTCCTGATTAATTACTGTCTTAAAAAAAAAAGAAAGCAAATTCAATGGGGTTTGGTTTTTTTCAATGGAGTATTTGAATTACGGTATTTTTTATATATACACAAGATTTACCAAAAAAAAAATAAAGAAACCCACTTTCTGATTAATTACTGTCAAAAGAAATGCAAATTAGTCGGCTATCATTTTTAAATTTAGTATTTCAATAACGGTACCCTTTTTATATAGACAGAGTTAACAAAAACAACCCTCTTTCTGATTCATTACTGTCCCCCCCAAAAAAAAAGAAAATGGAAATTAGTCGGGTATCATTTTTCAATTGAATCTTTCAATGACGGTCCTTACTAATAGTAGTCAGATATCAATTCTAAATTGTAGTATATAAATGACATTACTTTTGATAGATTTAGAATTACGTATTGCTTTTTTAATAAAAATAATATGATTTTTACTCTTGACCAAAAATACCGTAACTTTAAAAAAAGACACACATAAAGTCCCAAAAAAAATATTAGAAAAAGCCCCATAACTTTAAAGACACACACACAAATTCAAAAACAAGATAAGATTAATAAACATTTACTTATTACATCTTGCTTTTGAATAAAAGTATTGATTTACTCTTGCAAAAAAAAAAAAAGACCGTAACTTTAAAAAGACACACATAAAGTCCAAAAAAAAAGAAGAAAAACACCGTAACTTTAAAAAGATGCACACACATAAACTCAAAAACAAGATAAGATTAATAAACATTTACAAAAATGAAAAAACTAACATCCTATAATAGTATTAGTTAGTAGAATATTTTATTACAAATCTAAGAAATCAGATCTTTTTAGATCAAATCGATCATTTAGGTCCGGCCCCGGAATCATTATATGTATATATTTTTGATTAGCATCAATGCTACCCCGTGGCGAACACCAGGGATGAGAAAACAACCGAAAAAAATTATAAAATAGAAACTGGTCTAAGGATGTGGAATTATCTATTATTTAAGTTCCATTGATTGCTCAGTCTTATAGTAATTGGCTATAGAATTTGAGATTCAATAGAATGAATTATATTTGTGTAAACATTAGTTTGATGTTTTACCTTTAGAATTTTCATCAAATCAAAACAAATGTATTTAGTAGCTCCAGTGTAGGTTAAAAAAAAGTATATTGATATCAATAATTTAAGTACTGATGGAGTAGACATTCTACATAAAAGATGCAACTTTTGCATATCAGTCAGAGCCATTAATGCTGTATCGAAGATACTAATCAATGAAATTAATATTTTCAAACCAAAGAAAATTTTAAAACCAAGTAATATGAATAAGCATGTAATGTGAAAATTTAAAAAAAAACTACAATATATTGCCTATGCAATTGTAAAATTTTATGTGTATAAGAAAATGCAAATGATAAAAAGTTGCATAAGTTAATAAAAAAAAAAGGATTTTGTCAAATAATACAAACTTGCATTATTTTTTGTAATAATTTCTTTAACAAACTAATCAAAAGTTTTTTTTTTTTTTTTGTAAAGAAGAATCTAACATTAGTATTGATGATAAGTTACATGAATATTCTTCAGAAACATTAGAAAGATGTCTGGATTACTGGTTTTCTGTCATGATATTTTACAGCATATGTGACTTTAATAGTTTTGGGAATGTATCTCTCATCTTTTTAAATCTTTTGCCTTTCTTTTCTGCCCAAAAATGTTTAATAGCTTGTATGTTAGCTCTCATCACTGAATAGAAATAATGTAATTGATAATTTATGATCAAATGTCAATCAACCTGGCATTTAGAGTCACTTATACTACTCGTTCTTTTGATTGGATGTTCTGAACCAGGCACACATTTTCTTCCAATAATAGGAAACAGTGTATCCTTATTTTGACACTGCACACAAAAATAGTGGCAATCAGATCTCTTCAAGCTGAACACCCAAAGTTTAGCGATTCAAGCTCCAATTTTTATAGTTAATAGCATAGACAGTTTGATTTTATGATGAAGACACTTTTTTATCTTGTAGCTTCCTTCTGCAATTGTATTTTTTAACAAACAGCAAATCTTGCTTCATCTATTTGAATCTGGTTATCATCAATACCCACCATTTGGTCTTCAAACAATACAAAGGGTGAGAAAAACTTCTCTGCAGAAATTATATCAATTCATTTCTGAAATAAAATATTTTCCAGAAACTCAAATTGTTATTTTAAGTAGGTTTATTAATCCAATATTTCAAACAGACTCAATCTGCTAGTTACTTTGCCATTCATACCAGAAAAGTGAAAGAACTCATTGCCACTTCTGAGTGATAAAGTGAATTGATAACTTTAAGATGAGCCATGCAAAATGGGAACAAATTTATTCTTAGCAATCTCTTTCTTCTTTCATTTCAGAAGTATTTCACAATCTATTTTATTTAGCAAATTATACTGCTGCAAAAATGCCAATGAATTTTGTGAGCAACATTTCATTTTTTAAAAGAAAAAAAAAATGTATCAAAAACATAACACTTCCAGCTTTTTGCTTAATATAAAATTATTATTCACAAATATGTTTTTTTTTTATTGCAGTTTTTAATCACAAAATTGCCTTCTCTATAATGAAACACATCTCAACAATCAATAAGATTGAATAGTGATATTGCTTGTAAGATTATGTGACATTTGAGCATATCAATTCCATTCAGTTAAATAGGTTTTTTTTTTTAACTTAGCTACCCAGTTTTGCAATCAGCCACTATACTGAGGGTAGGAGAGCAGTGTATGCAGGAGATATTTACACTTTAGACAAAACAAAAAGTGATAAACAAAAGCGAATAGCTTCTAAATCATTTCAAAAGATATTAATGTCATATATATATGCTATCAATAATTTTGCATTTCTGTAGTTTATAAGATTGCTATAAGTTTTTTCTTCCAAGTATTATTGGTATTCCTTTTATATACTATATATATAAAAGTAGAGGTCAATTTGAGCTATTCCTTGGCTGAAACAAGTTTCAGTAATGTCTTTAAAATTGAAAAAGAAAAAAAAAACAAGCAAAAAGCTGAGTTCAATTGACAACTGGCTGGGAACAATCACTAGTTGCTTTGAATAATGTAAGTGGCATACATATAAGGAGTCCACAGCAAAAATATGACTGATTGTGCTGCCATTTGCAGACAAAAAGCAGACTTCATTATTTTATTATGTAAAATGGGAGATAAGTAGCTTTCACTGTTAATGTTAAATTTTTCTGGATTAAAATAATGTTTATTGATCTATATCATATTCTGCCAGAGGTAAAAATATTTCAACAAAAAAAAAAAATCTCATTTCTCTTTTTTTGGTGAAAAATGGGATGTATATTGTTATATATGTGCATGCCTCGCACACACAGAAACACTTCAATAATTGTAGGTAGGTAAAATATTCCATTGTATGACAAAATTTGACTAGCATCTCCCCATAAAAAATTAGTGAAGAATAAGAAATTACTCAACTGGATAATTATCTGTCAGTTGATTTTTATGGATTTTTTTTTTTTTGGTTTGTTTTATCCTGTAGATCAGTGGTCTTCAACCTTTTCACACCTGCAGACCGGTAAAAATAAGGATAAGGTTCCGCGGACCAGCAAAAAAAAGAAGATTTTGCAGACCGGCAGAAGTCTATAGATAAATTTTCTTAAAGATAAGCATAATTGTTATAACTGATCAAAACAACAATGTTAAATATATAAGATCAAGTTTTATATATATATGGAGTTTATATAATAAAAAACTTTTTTTTAAATTTTTTTAGAAAAGTAATAAAAAATTTAATTCTACCCCCCCCCCCATAAATATCTGTGATAACTAGAAAAACAAATTAATTTATGAATGATTGATTAGATTTTGTTTTCGTTCTGTTTTCTTTTTTTTTAATTGGGTAAAAATGAGATGAAAAAATAAATAAAAATTGGCTATATTAATTACTCTTATTATTTATTATTACAAACTTTTTACTGCCCGTCTAGCGGACCTGCCGAAAAGTTCCGCGGCCCTGCACCGGGCAGCGGACCAAGGGTTGAAGAACACTGCTGTAGATAATAGGCAAATGGCTAGCTGGATGGTGTGTGATTGCATGAAAAAACTACTAAAATTGCTTGGAAATTTTTAGCTACTTGGTTGGGAATATGACATTGAATTCATCACCCCTCCAAATAGGAGCCTTTTTATATGCTTCCATATGATTCAGAAGTTAATGAGTAAATATTAGAAACTAGCTACTGTTATTTATCAGCACAAGCCCATAAATATGAAATTAGTATCACACTTAGTTGCATTTTTTTCTTATTTAACCTCATTGATTTATTTGGAACTGCATACTTTGCACAATTACCATGTAAGAATTGCAGATACTGATTTGCCATTAATATTTAATATTGTATATCTAATTAGATTAATGATCTGCTATTTCTGAAAAAACTTATTTTTGTTATCTGAAAATGATAATGATCTTTTATTGTTAGGATAAAAAACAAAATAATTTTCTCACTTAACATCTGTTTTCCCAATATATCTTTACCTTGCTTAGTGAGAGCAATTAATTTCCTAAAACCCATTGTTATGCAAGAATATCATACAAAGAACAAGTAATTATAATGGTTTCCTATGGGAAAAAATTTGATTGGTTACTCCAGCTAAAAATTACATTATAAGCTGTGAACAAAGAACTCAATATCTAGTATATATAGTAATAAAAAAAAACCATTAAGTACATTATATGCTTGTGTAGAGTATACTATATGTACATTTAAACTATATATGTGGGTATGATAATGCAACTTAAATCTACATAAAAAAACTTCACTTAAAGTTGTTCTTTCTAGTAATCCATTCATCAATCATAATTTTTCAGCCTTTTCAGTAATCACTTGCTCATTCTAAAGTCCATCATCATCTTCTAAATCCTTTGATGATCTTGATCTTTTTGGAGGAGTGCACCAGATATTAATGATGGAGGATTTCTGGAAAAGGTTTATAATGAAAGGTTGATGTGCTTCTTGGACTTTTTTTTCATATGGGATGTTGTGATTTCATGATTTTTGGTAAGTTTAGATACACTTACAATGATTGGAGCAGTTTGTTCTATTTTGTCTTTGTTTTTAAAATAGTTATGACAGCAAACATGGATAAATCCATAAAAGAACAGATATGATTTCCTCCTACTCTTTTCAGTTGATGTAAGACATCCATATCAGTTTCCGAGGTCAGAGAACTTCTTGATTTTTCATGGTCATATTAGTTGCTGCCATGTCTTTAATTGAAAATATATATAGCTATGAATTTTTAAATAAAATCACTAGAAAAAATGCATCTTTTAACTATCCAAAAGTACAGTAAAATTGACAAGAAATTGAAAGTAAACTAGCAATTAACAATTTTTTGTGTTTTTTCGCACAACTGTTTTTTGTTGCGTTGAAAAAAAATCCATACTCAAGTTTTATTTTTTTATATTTGTACTACTATATTATACTATTTATATGAAATTATTTAGAATTAAAAAAAAATTATAACAACTTTAAGTGTTCATAAAGATTTGTTTAGCATACTATAAATTTTCAAACTCTAATCGCAGTTAACACCAAAAAAATATTCTATCATATTAAAAAAGGAAAAAAAAAGCATTCAATGTATTCTGTATTTGCATATTGTAATCAGTGTTTAAGTCTTTTTTTTTTTTTTTACGATATGTACTGTACACTTTATATACAAACATGCTAGCTGTGGCATTCCCCCCCCCCCCCATGAAATGTCACATTTTATTAAGTGCAGTAGTCATTTTCCTGGAAATGACTTAAAATTTTTTTCAATTAGTACAGTACTTGTGAAGGCAGAGATACAAACTATTTAAATAAATATTAAAGGTATGAATCTTTTTCACTTTATGATTTGTATTACATTTTTATTATTCAAAATTTATTATTAACTGTATAATGTATGTAATTTTGCTCATATTTATTTAAACCGAAAATATATTGACAGTTTGATTTGACTGAATACTTTAGCTAAAATTTATACAAAATTAAATATTAATAGTATATGACCAAAATTTTATTTTCAGTTTTATGCAGAATAAAATTTTCATTTTTCTTCTATATTTATTATACAACTGCAGTAAAGTTTGTTATTCTGAAACAAATTAAGAGATATTTTAAAATCGGGCAGATAGTTCAAGAGTTATAAATTTAGATTTAGTAATTTTTTTTTTTCTATATCAAAGCATCGTCCGGGAAGCGAACCCACAACAACTGTCTGCAAGCAACTGCTTGCAAGGCAGCTATGCTGACCTCTTGGCTACCAATGCTTGATTAGTAATTTTTGGTCATACAAAGTTCATTATTATAAAAAAAAATTTTTTTTCAAAAATAATAGTTACAATATAGTACAATGATGTAATTTTTATCACAAGCAAAATATTGTTAGTAAAAAATTTAATCTGTAAAGATGAGTAAATACAGTGTACAGTTCTTAAACTAATTTATAAATTTTAAAATTTAATACTGTATTGATGTATATGTCATTATAATATAATTTTGATTATTTATTATACTGAATGAAACACTTCTTTTTTTGTGTGATTTTGTAATCATTAATGACAAATATCTTTATTTTAGATATGTTACTTATGAAATAATAGATTGATTGCTTTGCAAGGATGCTGAATGGAATTTAAATATAATACTGTACTGTACATTCATTATTCGTATTTTAAGTTTATAATCAAAATATTGTATACAGCACCAATATTGTGTACCATATTGTGTATTATGAATAAACCCTGTACTGTATATTTTTGCATGAAAATTGTGTGGTTTTGGATGACAGCATCTATGATGCAATCAGACTTACAAAGTAACCAAATTTTTTTTTGACATTTTTTTAAAGATTGTTAAAGTGAATAATCAATTGTAAATCAAAATAATGGATACAAATTGATGATGATCACTATTGTGAATTCTTGCATAAAGGTTGAACATTAAGCGGGGTATAGGTGAATTGTCAGTACTTTTCATCAAAAATAATTGCATAAAAGCTTTTTAAATAATACTAGGAAGCCAATGAAATATTTAATAATTCAATTTGCAAGACATACGTTTACTGCTTTAATATTTGAAATGTTTCTCAGAAGTAAATACTTATATTTAATTTATTCATCAGCAAATATTCATAAACATCTACACCATTAATAACCCCAGGGAAATAATAATAAAAGTGATTCTATAATAACTCCATAATCCAATTTGCCAAGTACAAATAAATTTACATATATATTTTCCTATCTTGCAGCACTACCTTCTAACTTCTGCTTGCAACTGCTTAGTATTAAAATGGTATGTTACATTATCTTTATTCATTTGTATTCATTGTAACACTCTTAACGTTAAAATGTTAAAAATATCACATGATTTCGATTACATAATGCTTTTCAAGACAAAATTTTTTTTTTTTTCACTTCTGATTTATTAGCCTTAGTAATCACTAGATTTAGATTCAAAACTCATCACTGATGAAGACTTTAAACAAGAAACTTTTCTGGGGATATGGATATGGCAATACTGAATAGGGATTTAAAAAACAACACTATAAGACAGCTCTTAATTACTTGAGATTACAATAGAAGATAAAATTGGGATTAAAAAAATGGAATTTGCACCTTTAAAACCTTCAGTTTTTCTAAATAAATTATAAACTGTTGAGAAAAATAATGTTTCTTTATATATATCATTCTTTTCTTAATATGTAAATTTTGAATAAATACAATATATATAAAGAAAACATTTTGTGTGTGTGTGTGTGTTTGTGTTAAATTAGTATTCATTCACTTGATGTATCTTATCAGCCTAATAATTCCATTAAAAAATCTCTGTTCCAATATGTGCAATTTCATGTTTTATGCTTTCTTTTCATTGTTGTCCACCACATAAAACCAATTATTTAGAAATGTGCATATTTAACTTACTTAATAAATTTAAATTGAATATTTGATTTAACTAAATTATATTTTTAAAATGTAATTCTACTGAAAAATATGTATTGCCTTTGATGTGAATTGTAAAAAAGTAATAGCAAAATTGTTTTAATAAATAATGTTACTTATTATTTGAATGTAATAAATATTTATCCACATTTTTTTTTTTTTTAAACAAAAAAAAAAAAATTCTCTTAAAATTGACTTTTTTAAAATAGTTCAAACATTTCTTATATTTCTTTTGAAGTTTGACTAATAAAAATATTTCACTCTTTTAAAAACTTTTTTTTAAACATCTCCATTTTCTAATTTAGATTTGTAGACTTTAATACAATTTTTGTTTGGCTTTACTTTTTAGAGAAATTTCTTTGTGAATCATAGATAAAAAGTTAAAATTGTAAATTTTTCAAAATTTTCAACTTTTTTTTTCCATAAAAAATAGATTGATATATCTTAAGGAAATTGAACTTATTCTTTTTCTATTGTTAGTAATATGAAATAAATGAAGGGATATAATTTACTTTGAAATTGAAAAAATATTATGGAATGAAATTCAAAGTTATAGATAATAAAAAGTTCAGCTTATATGATTCTCAAATGATTAGATTGGTGAATTATTTTAAAATAATAAGATTATTTTAAATAATTTGGAATATTTTGTTTTTCTTTCAATTTAAATCTAATATTGCACAATTTAATTTTATTGTGACAGCTATTTTTAAAAAGGTAAAAAGGGAAAAAGAAATTTATTTAGTGAACTTGGAAAAAGTTTGTAAGCAATATAAATAGAATAATCATCTCTTGTTTAGAATAGTCTGCATCATCATTTGTATATCTTAGAATATATATATATTTGTATTTTGCTTCGTGATAGTTATAGCTGTATAATATATGTTGTCATAATAACATATATTTGAATTCTGGTTAGATAGTTTCAGTCAGGCTTAGAATTTTTTTTTCCCAGATAATTAGTTATCTAACTTAGAAAATAACTTAATATTGGTCAGTAAATTGGTATCTAACATTATTAATTAGGAAGTAAAGCAAAGGTGGCAAGTCATTCAAAGTCTCAGTACCTGGCAAACCTGGTTAATAATGACTTTTCCTTCACTATTTCTCTATAAGGCAGGTTAGGAAATGAGCCTTTGGAGATGTCTTTGCCCTACAGTGACTTTTGAAAAGGATATTTTAATCTTTTGCCTTAAAGTAATTTTTTCTATTTAGATAATTAATTTATGTCAGCTTAATTAGTAAATAATGTACATCTTTGGTTGAATATGTAATTTAAAAATACTGCTTTTTAAAAATCTTTTAGTATAAATGAATGAATAAATCTTTTAATAGGCATTTATCTGAAAAAATATAAATTTACATTGCTTGTCTATATCTATATATATATATATGTGAGCAGTATATATATATTAATGCAAATACCGAAAGAAAAAAAATCGATTATATATACATACATTTTTGTCTATTATTTTTTGTTTAATATTACAGTAGTCTTGTATGTCAACTAATAAACTTTTTTTAGACATCTGAAACATGTAAAAACACATATTAAGTCAACTCTGAAGTAAAGCAATAGTCTTAAGGTTTTCAGAACAAGAGAAATTAAATGTTGTTAATCTGAAAGCCAATTGCAAAGTGTCTAAACAGCTTGGGTATATGTTGTGAAGGGGAAAGAGTACATTTATTTTACAATTTTATATCCTCTGAAACTATTACTGTCTTTCACAGAATGAAAAATAGATTTCTGTATTTGTAGAACTTTTAATAGAATATGATCAAAATAAATTCTGCAACTTTATTATTTCTGATTTTATTTTCAAAGCATCCTTTATTATACTTAAGATTACAAAACAATTTTGGGTCTTCTTCCCAGTTACAGATTACAATATATTCAATTTTCAAAGTTAAATAAATTATTCCCTAAGTTTACAAAAAGGTTTACATGCAGTGACAAATCTTTACATGGAAATAATCTAGTTACATGTCTATTTGTATATTGGTCAACATGGCCCAACCACAGTGAAGTCATCAGAAGTTTAATGATCCCCATTTGCTGGACCCCGAAGCAAAGACCCACTTGCTTCAGCTGGATAGGCAGACATTCAGTATTTCATCAACTGCCACAGGCCACAAGGTCCAGGGTCCAAGCCCACCAAATGCTAGAACCATGTATTTCAAATCACAACAAGTATACAGTTAAGCCAGATCACACGTCATCCATGTATTATCTTAGATCAAGAGTAAACCAGTTATAATAAACTCAATACAACCATAAACCAAAGAAAATATAGTTTTTACATTATATTATTAGCATAAAGTAAAAGCACTACTATAATTGTGTCAAAATCCAACATTGATTCACACTTAGACTGACATTGACTCCCACTTAGACTGAAACAGTTAAATGCCGTATTAAATACAAAGTCACAAATCATCAATCACATCTCACCACAAATATAATTAAAACCTTACATTATATACTATTTTAAATCCTAAATTTTCCAGTAATAAATGGGAAAAGAACCGATAAACTATAATATTTTAGGATTTACAGTTAATCTTTCAATATTATAGTATAATATCTTTCAACTAGGTGATATAAGGTACATGTCACTGCATAACATTGCCTATTTCATATATAGCATATAACTTCAATATTAGAACCCATGATTCATATTGACTATAAGGTCATGCTTTACAATTTAAATCCATTCCGGTTCATCTCAAATTAAATTAAGACTCATTTGTCTAATTTCGTACCTCAGTTAAGATGTTTTGTTTAATTGTGATTCAAATCAGTTTTCCCTCATATAATTAAAAATTATCCAACAATCCTAATACAAAAAGCCCCCCCCCCCCCAAAAAAAAAAAACCTTTAAAAAATATTCCATAAAAAAAATTTTTTTTTATAACAAATAAATGCTCTGTTCATCATAAGAATCTTTCTTATTCTTCTTTTCTTCTTAGATACCTCATGTACTCTTGTCAACTTCGATCCACATTTTCCATCTCATCTCTGAGCCAGGATATTCAATTTCTATCATTTTGTTAATTTCACTCCATTTTTCTGTTCATCTTTGTTGTTAAGCATCCTCCAGATTCATATAATGTCTTAAATTAATTCTTGACCAAGTTTGGTCTGTCAGCCATTTCTGGCAAAAATTATTGTCTTTCTCTTTTCATTTTAGGATCATAATCCTTTCATTTTTCAAATAATAGTCTAATGATCAAATGCAGAAATTAATAAAGGTGGCCAGTCTTATTTATTCCAAAATAACCCTTCTTAAATGATTTAATTAGATGAAATGCATGCAGCTTCCTCATTAGTAATGAGTGATTTAATAACATTTCTCAGAGTGGTTCATGATTCGCATTCACCAATATGCATGTATTATAGTCTCATCTTGTTTCTCACACATAAAACAGATGGAGTCTATATTATATCCTCTTTGGTTATGTAAGAAGGCAGCTGTAGGTATGGCTCCGAGGTTGACCTTGATTAGAAAATCAATGAGATCGAACTCCGGTTTTAATTTCGACCCTAATATTCCAATTGGGAGAATGTTTTCCATCTTGGGCAAGTCTGGATTCATGATATCATATGTATTCCAATAATTTCTTTTATTTTGAAAAATATTGGCTGCACTCCTGTTTTTAAAAATTTTCAATACTAAAGATACTTGTTGTTGAATCCAAAGCTTGTTCTTTTTTGCTGGCAGCCGATCAGTAGGAAGAATTTCTTCAGAAGGAGGGATCGGGCCTTTCATCTCAGGGTTATTCATAAACAATTTGACTAGAATGTTATGCATACTTTGTATAGAAAAAATCTTGATGTCATGCAAGCCTAAGCCATTTAACTGCCTAGGTCTTTGCAAGATCCTCAAACTGATGACAGGTGGTGCCCCCCCCCCAACATAACTTCCTATATTGGGTCTCAACATTCCTTATGAAGGCCTTTGTCAGCGAAAACCCGCAAGGAAGTGCATAATTTTTAGGGAGCATAACTGCATTCATTAGTGCTATTTTCCCAAATAGGGAGAAGTATATCTTTCCAATTGATGTAACAAATTTTATCAATAAATCATCCTGAATCTTTTTCCTCATTCTAAATGGGGGGAAGGCAAGATGGAATCCCAGGAATTTCTGACGAGGAACTTTAAACCTGCTGGAAATCTGCTTTCCTGTCCTAATCGATCATATGGTCGATTTCTCCTCATTGACCACCAGACCTAATTTGAATTTGTCCAGGAGCTCCTCTAGCCTTGATAGTTCCTCCTGTGAGGCAAGAAAGACCACCCCATCATCCATATAGGAGATATGATGGACTTTCTCCCTCAGCATAGGAATGGCTATCCCCTTAACTACTTCAGCTTCAAGCCGCCATATTGAACTTTTTAAAATACTGGCCTGAGACACAATTTTCATAATAACTTCAGTTTTAATTATGTTAGAGCAAAAACAATTACATTGCTAGAAACTAGAAACATTAAGGAAAACAATAAGCATAAAATAAATAGTGATAACTATATAAAAAATAAGGTAAAAAAAAAATTTTCACATCCGAAATAATTATTATTTTATTGTTTGTTCATAATTTGGAAATTAACATTAACTAAAATTCAAAATACATCTTCAGTGATAATTTCTTTCTATTCCTTACAAAATTATCTTTCTAAACATGTATAATATGTCTTACCTGAGATAATCCACAGCTTCACAATCTCCAAAAGAAGTCGGATATGACTTCTTCATTTTTATCTTGTACCCCAAATGTTCTAAATGTCAAAGGCGTCTATAAAGAAAAAGATTCATCCTAATAAAAGATACAAAAAAAATTATCATAGCAATTGGCTTCTTGTCTGTCTAAAACTAGAAATTGCAGACTACTTTCTATACCACTGATAAAATGAGTTTCATCTCTTCATTTTATATTTTTTTGTGTACAATAATGTTTATATTCTTTGTGGCCACCAGTGTTTATATTCTTTATGCACTGCACAAGTGATGTTTATATTCTTTATATACATAAGTGATGCTATCTTTTTATATTTATTGTACCACAGATATCATTTATTTGCATATAGTCTATAGATTTGAAAATAATGTTATGAAACATATAGCAAAAGCAAAGCATGATCAAGCATAAATAAGTTTCAGAATTGGATTATATGTTTGTGTATACAAAGTTTGTATACATTTGATTATTAGTTTTATAACCCATTGCTTGTAAAACATATTATATAAACATAATTAATGATTTTCAAAAAGTATACTTTTTGAAAATCATTATTTTTATAAAAATAAGAGGTTTATTGTAGATAGAACTTTAGATAATCACGATATGAATTATATACTAATAAATTAATTACGATATGAATTCTATACGAGTAAATATATAATTACAAACTAAATCATACTAATTTTTCGATAAATATGAATTCTATGTGAGCATAAATAAATGTATTACAAACTATCTTTAGAAAATTATGATAAATATGAATTCTATAGAGCATATACGAACACAAATATATAATTACACACACACCAATATTTCGATAAATATGAATTGTATATGAGCATAAATAAATAAATATATAACTACAAATTAGCACACACTAATTACAAACTGAAATTAATAAAAAATATATTTTTTTCAAAAATTTAAAAAAAAATTAAAAAATTTTACTTACGAATAATTACGTTGATATATAGGCCTTACCGGAGAAAATTTCACATCCAGCCCGTAAAGCATTTTGTCTTTTATCGTTTCGTGATAAGTACAAAAATTATCAAAAAAAACAAAAAAAATAAATACTGTGGTTGATTAAAAAAATTCGCCAAAAATCTAAATTTCAACCGATTTTTTTGAAATAAAGATCGTTTGAAAGCTAACATATACAGCTAAAAATGGCCATATTTTCTTTGACGTCATGATTATACTTTTTACGTCAGCAAAGAGAGAAAATAACATGTCATCAAATGATTACCCAAGTGCGCAAATTACGCCGACAAATCGGAAGTAGTTAAGAGATGCCTCAATGCTCATCATGAGAGGATTCACATAGGCTGTGAAGAGGAGCATACTCAGAGGCAAGCCCTGCGGGATGGAAACATAGGGCTTAAAGCCTGGAGAAACTCCCATCCAGTGACAGAAACACCTCCCGATTATGGAGGTTCTCTATCATCTGGAGTTATACCGGTGGCACATTGAGCCCCTCCAGGACCCTCAAAAGTATGTCAACTTTGATACAGTCAAAAGCTGAAGCAAAGTTGAAGCTGAAACACAACTGGCTTCGACATTTTTTCATGCGTATATGATCTACCAGGAGGTGAAATCGACTGACAGCTCCCTCTCTTAGCAAACTGATAATTAGACAGCTGAGCTAAGATGTTGTCTTGTATATCTATTTTAATGAGACCCTCAACTGTCTTTATCAGCAGAGGGATCATCGATATAGGCCTAAGATTCCCCAAGATTTTGAGGGCCGTCTAACTTCTTGACTAAGGAACCATTGCTATCAGGTTGATCCCTGGAAGTTCCTGGCTGCCATAAGCTAGGACATCAGCCATTCTCATAATAATTGGCGCTGTAAAAGCAGTTGAATGCAATAAGAGGAATCTTGGAATCCCATGCAGGCCAGGATGAGTCTTCTCTGGCATCATTTTAATTCTTTCCACAATCCTATTTTCTGTGATTTTTTGCACAGGGATTTTGTCTGTATTAAAGGTTTCTCTGCTATACACTGCTCCTGAAGGTTGAAATTTTTTGGCATAATAATCACATATCCTGGCAAGCATGGAAGTCCCAATATAGCGGTTGCTGTCTATATCAATTGCTCGAGGCACTTTCACTTCCTGCCATCTAAGGTAACCCCTGGTCCAGCAGTGTTGGTGATGAATAAATTGTCGTCCTCTTGACTGAGAGATATTCAGCAACCACCCTCTGAATAGCTTTGTATTTTGATTTTAGTTCTATTGTCTCAATGTCATGAGCCTCCATGGGAAAATTATTTAATTGACCAGCTATTTTATCCATCTGCACAATCATGTAAACAGGGCCTCGGGACTTAGAGGTGCAGATGGTAATTAGTTTGCCTGATATCCATGCATCATAGCCTACTTAAGTCGATTTTATTAAATAAAATGTAGGTCTCCGATACCAATTGAATACTAAGGTTGGTACAACTTAATGTATTAACAGATAGGTTTCTTTTATTTAAGAAAAGAAATGCTGCAGAAATAGAACCATAGACATGCTCTATATTTGGAAAAAAAATGTGGTAAAATACATTTTGTAAATAATTTGTGAGGACACGTGATGCCAACTTATATTCTGAAATAAAGATTTTTTATGCATTTGCTTTATCTTATAGAGGGCAAAAAAATCACTCTTCACTCATTTACAAAACTTGATTTTTCTAAGTATTTTTAGAATTTGATTACTCCAAAAAAGTGTGTCAAATGTAATTTATAAATAATTTGTTAATAAATTTAATATTTTTCATTCTGGAAAAAAAGTTGATTTTTATCTTATAAAAGATTCATAATAAAATTTGATCATTGACAAACAATGATCAAATGTTATCACATGGTCAAAGTATGTTATTGCCTAGATAACTTAACCTACCTCTAGGTCCCAAAATTAAAATGCAACTTACATTGTATCATTCATAATTAAATAAAATTATCTATAGTACCACCCCAACCACAATTTTTTTATCCACAGTTTTTTTGGGGAAAAATATTGGTAAATGAAATATATAAAGTACAAATTAATAAAAAATAAATTTTAATTTTTTACATTTTAATTTTTTTATTTATAATGCATGTATAATATTTGCATACATTTTTATATTAGTGCATCTTATACATGTTTCGATTATCTATATATTTAAATACACATGCTTATATATATAGTTGCATGTGTATTAAAAATTATATTAGAATATAGCTAAGCATTATCTACAAATTATGATATTCATAGCATGACTTCAAAATAATATTTTGGATATATAAAGAATACTGTCTTTTTATCTTATTAAAAAACAATTTATTTCTATTAAGTATTTTTAGTTTTATTCTAATTTTATTTTAAAAAGAAATAATTCTGGAAATTATTTTAATATATGTCATATTTTCCCACCACTAGTTCAAAGTAGATCATCACATTTGAACATCTTTTTTAAAAAGAAAATTGCTTTAAAAATTTTGTAGATGAAAATTAGATTTTAAGAATTTTATTGGATATTTTATCTTTTCATTTTTAAATAATAATTTGTTTTATAAGCAAGTTTATTTATATTAACAATCAAAGACAAGATATCTTGCTCTATGAGGTTTGTTTAGAATGCCAATAGTAAATTATTTTATCAACGTTGATTTTCTTTTTATTTATAAATATGCCATAAAATAAGCAATAACAATTATTATTTTAATATTGAGACATAAAATGCCACTTTGATATTGGTAGAAAAGTTATTTCAGATTAAGAAAAAATAGCAAAATTTTTAAGTGCAGAAATGTTATTACTAAATGTGTAAAAGAATTTTGGAGAAAAATATATCTATATAATAACAACATCAATTTAAATGTCATGTGTAATTAAATCTTTTACAAAGAATGAAAGACTTTCAAAAATAAAGAGTAATAGATATTTTTAAAAAGCTTCAGGAATTAGATAGATTTCTTCAAAATTAACAAAATGTTTAAATAATGATACATATTAGACTGAAAAAATATAATGCTGATATTAAAGAATAGTGAAAAAGATATTAGAAATTACAGATCTAAATTATTTCAAAAAATGCCAGCCAACAGAAATAAAGAGTCTTTTTAAATGATTATCACAGCAAATATAAAATTTTATAGAAATAATATGCCACAGGTTTCAGTTTTTTCATCTAATTTAATATATTCCTCAGTGATCTTCAGAAACAGAATTGAGGAATAATTTTTTTTTTTTTTGTAAAAGAGATTCTTCTCAGAAATATAAAATTTCTCTAATGAAAAGTTTGGAACACTTTTTCAATGATTGGGATCATGATTTTTAATCCTACAAAGATAGTATTTTTTTCATTTTTTTTACTTTTTATTTAAACAATAAGAAAGCAGATCGTAAATAAAATTAACCATGACAACTTGATCCACCTTCATTCTGCTTAATTTTGAATTATAGGTAATCTTATCTTTCTTATATGCAAAAGGATCTAAAATAGCTCCTATAAATAATCTTTTTAGTAAGCTAGCTGAAACTGTTTGGGGTTGGTATATGATACAAATATTTTAAAAACAATTTACTATAACACTAATGCATTTTACTGCTAAATATTTTACCTCCATTTGGAATGGAAGTGCTTTTACTAAACTTTTGCCAACTAAAAATATTGCTCTTGATAATGTTTAAATATATATATCCAAGAAAAATATTTTTAGTATACAAATTTTACTATTTATTATGGTTTGCTATTTTTTCACATTTTGTTTCACCAGATATCAAAGCTAAGTTGCTTTTTAGAAAATGTTTGGAAAATATTAACTCATGATATATAGTTCATCATCTAAAACATATCTCAAATCAAGATTCTGTTTCTGGATAAAATAGCTGAAGAATTATGATTTGAGAAATGGGCTTTTTTGTGAGGTTCCAAAAAAAGAGCAATAAATAAAATTAATTGAGTTCAATTTTCCTAGATTTACTAGAATTTCATCAATAGGTTATTGTGGGCATAAACCTTGAATCACATAATCATTGACTGTTCTGTCTATACTATTTGATTGGATTCCTCAGGTTTTTTTATAATGCATGTGAATCTCAATATCTAATAACAATAACAAAAAATCTTATACTAAATGAATAATGAACACCCAGAAATTAAAAATGTTGCAATTTATAAAATTTATTTTTCTGCTAGAGAATGGAAGAAATGTATATATTTTTTTGCTTTTTAATTATGTTAATCGGAATTATTTAACTTATGTGAAATAATAAAAAAGGGAAGTTAGCTACTATCCACCCCCCACCCACTTCCCTCTTATTATATGTTAAATGTAATTATTCATCTTTGAATTATATGATTTATTTTGAACAATTTGCATGTTTTGAGGATGTCAGATATATTTTTTTGGATAAAAATAGATTTGTATACATTGGATTTTCAGCATTTCAAAAGTCATTCCTATAAAATATTCTTTTCATTAATTTATAATTCAGTTTTTTATTTTAATAATTTGAATGTCTATTCTTTAAATTATTCTATCTGCTGGTTGGACAAACCAGCAATATTAATAATTTTTATGGCATTAGTTAGACTAGAGATTATCTAATAATGAATAATATTTCTGTAGTATAATTTTCATTTCATCACATTCATGCAAGATACTGCATGTTTTCTATTTATTTATAACACCTTGTAAAGAAGGGATTTCATTTAATCATAAATATATTATCAAAGATATGTGAAGAAGATCTATGTTTGTGGGATTTCATTTAATCATAAATATATTATCAAAGATATGTGAAGAACATCTATGTTTGTTGTATCTGAAGATCCTTTTTTTTTTTTTATCTATTCTTAACAAGTGGTTTCACTTATTTTTAATCCAATTTATATTTTTTTCTGAAGCATGGGAATAATTTGGTTTAGCAACACTTATAGTGAACTTACTTAAGGATTGAAAGGTCATTATTTTAAAAATGACAGTTCTGATTATGTCATTAATAAAATAAAGGCAAGTTTTTACATTTTATTTTAAAAGGATACAACTAGTCCCTGTGTTGAATAATATCTAATACCATTTAAATAAATTTACAGTCAAATACACTATTTACAGGGAGTGGGGAATAAACATTCTTTCAGAATGAAGTAATAGCAGTAAAATATTAGAATTCATTTTTTTAAAAAATGAAAAAAATATTTTCTAATTTGAAACAAGGTCATTAAAATAAAACAATATTCTTTATCTCTTTTTTTTTTTAAAAAAAAAACAAACTAAAACAACATCATAATAATGAAGGGAAAAGAGAAATTAAAAAATTTATAAATTAATATATTTATGTAGAAAAAAATCCTTATTTAAATAATTTATTTAAAATGCTTTGATTAATCAAATATGTATTCTAATTAGTAGTATGTTTTCTTTCAATGGTTGCTTTTGAAAACTACTTAATCTTTTGTATTTCACATTTTAAATCAACTTGTCAAAGTAAAAGAAGAAAATGTAGAAGCTTAATTTAGTAACAATTATAAAGATTCTTTAAAAAGATTAATATGTAATCTGAATACTTTTCTCCTCCCTGTGTTTTCTTCATAAATAGAAATTGGAAATGGTAGCTTTTTAAATTAAGGGTTATCTTTGTCTTGTTTTCTTCATAAGATAAGTGAAATAAAAAGTGAAAGAGGAAAATTTCTTTTGCCTAATAATTTTTTTAATATAAAATTTTAACAATAATTAAATAAATTTGATATTTTAATGTTGATTATGTAAACACCGAACATCCTTTCATTACCAAACATATGTAGATATTTATGTATTTATCAATGAAAGTCATCAATAACTTTCATAGCTTAAATATTTTTTTTAAAAAGCTAAACCATTCAAATATATACATGAAAATTTATTTACTTAAAAGTCAGAGAAACTGAAAAAGTGTCAAATAAAAAATAGTTCATATTATCCTAAACTAAAAACCATCAAACATCACATGATCACCATTCTTTACTCTTACACAAGCTGTTTTTCAGAAGCAAAACCCTCCATACAGTAGTGACACTTCATCCATTGATTACTTTGGCTTGCACTAAATGAAGCTACTGTGTGGAGAGTTTTGCTTCTATGTTACCCCAAACTGCTTTAACTCAAACTCAAGAGGTGAGGGGGGAACTGATTTAAACAAAATTACCAAATTTAATATTTTTTTTTATAGTTTTTTTTATTTATTTATGTTCAGTATTCTTTTTTTCCTTCCATTTATTTTATAACATTTTTTTTTTTCTGTTAACAAATTTTATTCCTATGCAATTATCCATGAAATGATTGCATATATCACAAGTTCTATTTTTTAATGATTTAAGAATTTATTCACAACAATAGTTCAATAAAAATATAATAAATTTAATTATTTTTTTAATCATATGTTTCTGTGATTAGTTAGTATTCTAGTTAGTATTCGATTCCTCTAATGTGAACATTTTTTTTTTTTTTTCATTTTTATTAGTTAGCATTTAAAACAAAAAGTTTTATCAGAATAATACTTAAAAACAATATTTATCATTGCAAAGTAACACTTTATTCATTCTTGATTATATTATTTCACTTCATATTTTATAAAATGGGTATGTTAAGAGTTGAATTTCTATTTTCTTCTTAATTTTTTATTGAAATATAGCAAAATCTAGAGAAAATAAAATCTGAAATTTTGATAAGTAGTAAAAAATAATTATTGTTGTTATTTTATTTTTTGCCATTAACAGATGAGATGCGAAAAAGGATATCAACACTATTTAGTGATACACAAAGGCTACAGTTAATTTCAAAAAGGGTTTACAAAAGTATTTATTTTAACAAAATCAAAATTAATTTAATTTAAGACAGTCAACAATGTTAGATGCTATTAGCTATATCAAATCAAAGCTAAAGCTTTAGTACATGCGCCTTGAGTGCTTAATTTTAGCAAGAGAGACCTCTACAGATCATAACATGAGATTCGACTTTATAAAGATAAGAGGGACCCTCTTATCTCTAACCTATTTTTCTTAATTATATAGGCAAATCTAAAGCATTTTGATTTGGGAGCATGAAGCTAATAAATTCTTCACTGATTAAGTCCACTATTTCTATTAAACATTAACATTCGCGAAATCTTTCGATTTACAATGAGTCAATATTCAGATATTAAATTTAGAAATATTTTGAATCAATTTAAAGTTATAAATATTAATTCTTATTAAGCGCGATGTCAGCACGTAATACTTATATAAAGCTAAAGCTTTAGTACATGCGCCTTGAGTGCTTAATTTTAGCAAGAGAGACCTCTACAAATCATAACACGAGATTCGACTTTATAAAGATAAGAGGGACCCTCTTATCTCTAATCTATTTTTCTTATTTATTAGCTTCATGCTCCCAAATCAAAATGCTTTAGATTTGCCTATATAATTAAAAAAATAGGTTAGAGATAAGAGGGTCCCTCTTATCTTTATAAAGTCAAATCTCATGTTATGATTTGTAGAGGTCTCTTTTGCTAAAATTAAGCACTCAAGGCGCATGTACTAAAGCTTTATATAAGTATTACGTGCTGACATCGCGCTTAATAAGAATTAATATTTATCAAATCAAAATCATTTTTAAATGAAATTTATTTCATCAAAGTAAAACAATCAAACAAAACAAAATTAAACAGATAAAATTAATGATTTTTAAATTGTGGTTGCTATTTTCAGCAAAGTATAACATATTTCAAAAAATTATAACCTGATCAAAGATGCTGTAAATAATAGATAGAAATTAATTTTTAAAGTTCTTTATAAAAGTGGAAATCATTTGCTTGCTTAACTTAAATATTTTGATGATAAAAAAAAGAATTGAATTATTCATTTTGTAGCAACAGTCATAGGAAAATTTAGATCTTCAAAGAAGTACTGTATAAATAATCAATGTTTAAGTATTATGCTATATATATATATGTGAATTAATGTTGTAAATTCTTTTATTATATAATGTATCTAGTCTAGTTTGCACATAGTGCAAATTGCTTATCTACAGATTTAAAAGAAAAGTCCTAAATAATTCATCAACTAGACATGTTATGTAAATAAATGTTGATCTGTATAGGTACATGATCTTATGAAAATACTTCATTTCTTTTAATAATTTTTTTTTAAATTTTATTTTGGACAAAAGTTATAATAATAATGAAGAGGAGGAGGATTTTAATATTTCCTCCTAACAATTGTTAATGTATCACTAACTAGGATTGTAGCATAGGGTTCAAATCCTCATTATCAAGTAGAAACTTGGTAACATTTTCATGTTACAAGCAGATTTAAAAGTTTTTTTTTCATGCAGCCAACTCAAAACTATACTGTTTAGCTATCCAGTTATTGATCAGGAAATGATCAAACTTTTTATAGTTAGAGATAAAAAAAGAAAGGAATTCTCAATGGAAAATTTAGTGAATAATGCATTCTTTTTTATTTTTTATCTTTGGAAAGATATTGGTAAGGCAATTCCTCTATAATCCAGTATTTAAAGATTGTTTTATCAGAATGATGAAAAATAGACTTGAAGAAATTAATAATTATTATTATGACAGTATTAAAAGAATATAATTTGTTAACTGTTTTTTGAAATTAACTATTTACAACTTTTGTTAAGAAAATGTGTGCATGTTATCTGCCTCATAGTGCTACAGCTTAATTATTTATTTTTTAATTATTGTTATTCCAATCTGGGAAGGATAGATGAATTAAGAGTTCAAGTTTTAAATTTCATGAAATTTTACTTTTATGGAATTCAAATAAAGAAATTAATCCATATATTACTGCCAAAAGTTTTTAATCATGATATTAAATTGTTATAATTAGGAATATTCATAAATTTTGTATAATTATTCAAGAAATATATCAGTCACACATGAATGTTAATATATAGATGGTAATTCAAAATATTGTATCAGAAGTTGTTTAGTTTTTGCTGAGTGTCTAATCATCATCATTAGAAGCCATTCATAAATAAGTGTGGCCATTGTAATTCTCAAAGAAATAGAAAGACAAAGAATATAAGGTTGAAAATGAGCTTTTCAATATTTAACAATACAAATCTTTCTCTGAACTTTATATACATCCATTTATATACATAGGTTGTTTTTTAGTCCATTTATTTTACATCATATGAGGCTGATTTTTAACTTTTTTTATTATCAAATTTTACTTTTTGAAAGATTTCATCACTTTGCTCAATTTAACTAAACTGAAGAACTTAATGATTACTCCTATGTTCTTGCTATTGTATTTTTAGGATCTTAGAGAGCATGTAGCCATTTCATTGATCATTGATGAATTTGTTATTAAAAATAATTTATATTTTCAACACTTAGAAAATGCAAAATATATATGAGGGAGTATTAAAAAAAACATGGACATTTGATAATAAAAAATTGTGTATTTGTTTTTAAGTATTATAAATTGAATCTCCTTCCATTTGATGCAATACATTGATTTAAATGCACTTTCTTCTTTCCAAAGCTGTCTGTAAACTCTTTGCAAAATGTTGCCTTTTAATGCTTCAATCATTTTTTTCTTCACTTCCAAATCCACAAAATGTTTTCCTTTGAGACATTTTTTTCATTTAGGGGAATAAAAAGAAGTTACATAGAGAATGGGTGAATATCATGGATGGATAAGCTGATTCATGTTATTTTAAATTAAAAATTGTTTCACATTCAAGGCTTTGTACCGTGGCACTTGGGTGAATCCACCACTCTCCACTTTGCCACAAAATCTGTACCACTATGTCAAGCAAATGATTCAGAATCTGTAGATAAAATGGCTGTTTAACAATTTGACTATAGGGAATAAATTCTGAATAAACAATGTCATTGCATTTAAAAATGAAATCATTATCTTGACATTGGATTTCTCGTGTTGTTCTTTTTTGGGATGTGGCAAATTTGAAGTTTTCCATTTGCTTGACTGTTGTTTCATGTCTGAGTTGTAGACATAGCATTAGTTTTTTAATCTTTAAAAGAAAGTTTGGGTCGAATTTGAAGTGTTCTTTTAATTTAAGACAGCATGAGGGCATAAATTTGGCTGCAATTCTTTTCATTTGCATTTTGTCATTCAAAATCCATTGGCATAAACTCTGTAATACAACAGACAAATCAACAAGTTCATAAATTGTTTTGCAACAGTCTTTCAAAATACCCAATTTGTTCACAAATTATTGCAATTGTTTTCATCTATTTGGAAAGTTGAAGGCTGCTCTCATTGTTTATCTGTAATTGATAATTTGTCATTCCCCAGAGCAGCTTGCTTGTAAAGCTGTTTCAAGCATTATAACTGTTTTCCTTGCCATTTTTCCTAACAGAAAATAATTTAATAGCCATATATTCTAATTTTTCAACGATCATAAAAATGATGAATAAGCAAAATGCCCTTAACAAAAAAATTTACTATATGGTACCACGATTTCACATAATGATGCCAGTTGGCAGACTGATATAGAAGAGTTCATGCAAGAAGTATCTGTTGACAAAAGTAAGTACTACAATGAGTTTTTGCCCACCAGAAAATAATTCCAATTTTTTTTAATACCCCCTCATGTGTAAACATTTCTGTTTTTAAATAATAAATTAAAAACATGAAAAACCTTGAAATAAAAAAATGTATGTACTTGTATACATGAAGAAAAAATTCATAGAAATTCAATATGATTCCACGCAGTTGAAAGAAACAACAATTTTTTCCATGAAGAATATCATATATTTGCTTCTAATTATAGCTGTCACTAATTAAACTAAAAATTAAAATATAGAAGCATTACTTGTAAAATAAGCTAGAATCATTAGTTAATGAAGTGAAATAAATGTTTATTAAAATCATGGGAAGATTTATGGGACTACCTGTGGAAATAGCAGGAAGCTCAAAATAAATTATATTTAGAAAATAAAATTTTGTTTAATCCCATATGCTTATTTAAGTTAAATAGTTGGATTTGAAGATATAGATGTCTGAAAATTCCAGATTTTCTACTTAATAGTTAAGTATTCGATAAGTGCTGAACTTGAGTTTGTATTTTAGATCTAATGTCTGAATGTCTTAGCACCTCACTGACTAGAGCCATTAGCTCAAAACCAGTTTGTGGATAGAGATAATTCTAGATAGAGATTTTAAATGCTTTCTCTTGTAGTATTTATTGAAAAAGCTTATTTACTTTCAAAATAAATTTATTAATGAAAATGCACTTGTATTAAATTTATTAATGAATTACATTAGAGCTTATTAAATTAGAATACTCCCCCTTATTACTATCAACTGCACTCAGCTATGAATATGAAGCCATGGAGCTTTGAAAGTGCTAAGCGTAAATAAATATTGACAGACATAGCTTCTCTAACAAGTTTAAAAGTGCATAATTTTTGGTATATTACATTTAGAAAATAAAATTTAAATTGGCCAATTATATGTAAATTGCATGATAATAGTCAAAGCTTACATAAACCATAGAATAATCTAAGATCTTAATATAGACAAAGAAAGATGACAATTGGACTGTAGCAGAGATTTTTAAGTTATATTTGTCTGTTTAATATTTACTTATAAAAGTCTCTCAATCTATATTACAGTCTAAATATTAAAATTAATAAATAAAACTATAAAAACATATTACACTTGAGTAAAAAAATTACTAAACCAACTTAAAAATGATAAAACTTGGGTATAAAAACGTACAACTACTTAATCAGTTTATCAAATATTAAAAGTAATACTACAGTTAATAAATCTACAGTTAATAAATATTACATTTAAAAAAATTATATTTATTAAAACTTATTTTATGTTACATTTTTTTATAATAGAATTTTTTTATTACCTCAAAGCATGTAAAACCAGAGAAAAAAGGAAACGGAGAAGAAAGCTTTGATTTCTGTTATTATGCAGAAAAAAAAAAAAAAAGTTTGGTCAAACTTTTGGTATTAATATGCTAAAATAAAGTTAAAACAAGGAAAAAATAACACATTTAATCTATTTAAATATATAACCATGCACACATTCTAAACTATTAACTATATCTCTACCTATTCATTTATCTACCTACATACCTATCTATTTATCTTTTACCCGTCTCTTTATCTGTTTATATTCTATCTTTGTTTATTTATTAGCATATTACCTATCTTTATTTGTTACTTGTCTTTGTCTGTTTATCTATTTTTTATATATATCTTTCTATCTATATATCTATTTATCTGGTTTTCAATCTATTTATTTATGCATCCAACTGTCCATTTAACTATCTAGCTGTTCATTCATTCATTATCCATTTATCTACTTAACTACATACCAGTCTATCCATTCATCTGTTTGTTTATTTATATGGTTTTCTATCTATTTATGCATCTAACCATCCCCAGTCTATCCATTTGTCTGTTTGTTTATTTATATGGTTTTCTATCTATTTATGCATCTAACCATCCATTTAACTATCTCACAACCCACTGATCTATTATCTATCTGCCTACCTATATGTTTACATACCTGTCTATCTACTTATTTGTTTTTTTTATCTAACTATCTATGATCCATCCATCTATCACCCATCTATCCATTTACTTATCCTCTATCTATATATCTTTTGATTTATATCTGTGATTTTCTATCTATCAATCCATCTCATTCTATATCCAATCATTCATTTATTGTTTTATTCATCCATCAATCTATTTACCACTAACTACTTATCTGTTCATTTGTCACTCTAGCCATTTATTTTGATCTATTTATTATGTATCCATCAATCAATCCATTTGTCTACTTCTAATCATCATCCAGTCTTTCTGTCCATTTATGTTTATTATTCATCCATCAGTTTATTTATCTATCTACTTTGCTCCTAAATATCTGTTTAATCTGGTTTTCTATATATATTTCTGTCTGACAATTCATCTATTTAACTATCTAGCCATCCACCTATTAATTCATTTATTAGATAACTATTTATCTATATATCTATTTATTTATCTATTTACCTGTCTATCTAATTGTCTATTATCTGTCTCGAATCTGATTTTATGTGTCTATGTAGATGGATTATTGGATGGATAAACAGCAAACCAGGTAGATAAGTAGTAAGTGGATGGGTGGACAGACTGTTCTATGAATAGCAGAGGTAGATAAATGAATTGATTATGGGTGAATAATAGATGCTTGGATAAATGGATGAATAGAGGAGATAGATAAATTGATAAGTAATAGACAAATGGGTACAAGAATAGATTGATTGATGTATAGATAAATAAGTACTGAGATAAATTGCTTATCTTCATTTATATTTAAGAAAATAGTAGTTGGCCATTATGAGTTGATACAGGTTTTATAAATTAGATTTAGATTTTATGATTAAATTTTAATTTTTATATATTATAGGCACTCATGGGCAAGGCATGTATGTTCAAAAATAAAAGAGAGTTTATATTTGATTTAATTTTAAAAGACATTCATTTACGTTAAATAAATTTATCTGAAAAGTTATGTTATAGACTAGAAATCAAATAATTGTATTTAATAAAGAAAGAAAATTGTTTTAAACAAAACTTAATTAATTATGACTAAAAGATCAGATTAGTTGAGAATATTTTGCTATAAAATAGTTTATTACAGTTTTAAAGTAAATTCTGTAAAACTGATCTTCAAGCTTAAGCTTTGTTTGGTGTTTTTCAAATATTTTAAAGTTTTAATCAAAATATTTTTAGAGATTAAAATAAACTACTGATATTTAAACTATTTAGAGTATGAGATATTGTTAAACCCCTAAAACATGGTATCACATACTGCTTGTAGCTGTTGGGAATTAAATAAGCAAATAATCAAATGGCTTTTTTGCTCCAGAGTTTATAAAAAATTTGAGCATTGCATAGAGTACTAATATAAGACAATTGTATTTGGATGGATAAATTCTTGAACATGTGTAAAAATCTAAATCAGAGGGAGGCAAGAAGGGTCTAGAGCTGTATAAAGCTATCTGGTTTTTTTTAAAACTGATATAAACTGTATATATATTTAGATACTATGTAAATCACATTACACCAGTTTATGTTTAAATAAACCAATAGAATATCAGCAATCTACGGTCAAGACAACATTTTTTATATAGGTATTTTTATTTGCTAATAAATAAATTTATATATAGCAAATTTCATTATCTTATGGTAGAAAGTTTAACTTGAAAAAAGGGAAAAGCAAAGCATGTCAATAAGATTATTAAATTTTGACTTTAAAGAAAATGATTTTCTGAGAATTAATGAACTTGGTCTACCATTGATTAATTTCTCTGCTGGAAGAAGTTTGATAAGTACTGATTTTTTTTTCCAACAATTTTCACTGCAGGAAACATAACTTGATTGCTTCTGATAGCAAATCTAGAAACTGAATTGATTACTTCCTGTTCAGTAATAATGTCAGTTCTGGTAATAGAATTATACAGGTGTGTGTTGCTCAAACAAAATTGTATAGAAATAATAAACTAATTTGTTAAAATTTGCAATTTTATTAATAATATTATTAAACTCAAAATATTGCCATAAAAATGATTTTAGAATAGTTATAAAAAGAACTATGAAATTTCTGAGACATCTATTGAAATATCAAAGTCTGTGAATATTACTCTAACAAAAAATGGTGGTAGGAAAAAAAGTAGCATGTTATATATTTTCACAAGGAAATTATATGAAGATCAATGAAAGTCTATGACAGCTGGTACTAATGAGCATTCACTGTAGTCTTTTGAATATAAGAAGTAAATCTTTTAATTTAGAAGCACTGAATCAGTTTTTATTTATTTGTTGTGTAGACTAAATATTAGGAGCATCAGTGGTTTCAAATACTGAAATAGAAGAATTGTTATCAGCGTTTTCATGTCTTATAGTGTAAATCTATGTAATTTTGATGATGCATTCAATATTTGACTGTTTTTTTTTACTACTGAGATATAATAATGAATCTATTGTTTTCATCATACAATATAGCAATCTTTAAATGTTTTACTTGTAAGAGATTCATTATGTTAAGCTTATGTATATTAGATTTTAATGTTGATATTCTTAAATTAGAAAAATAAAAATTATTCAAGATAGAAAATGAATAAAATTAGATGATTAATGCTTGCTATTCTTATGAACTATAAACAAACATTAATTTTATATTATAATAGTAACAATAGGCAGAATATATTTATTTTAAAGGGTGTGTGTGTGTGTGTGCTTTATATGAAAAGTCATGTGATTTCTATTAATAAAGAATTTGTGCATTTATAATCATATAAACACAGAGGGAAGCATTATCATTAATAATAAACACATAGAAGGAGAAAAAAAGATCTATCTCTTAGAATTTTTTAGTTGTTTTTCTGTGGATATTTATAATAAAAAATTCTATATGATGATAAAATAGAAGGATCCTTAGTTTGAGTCTAGGAAATAACGAAGACATCAACCATTTAAATGGAAGATCAATGTCATCTATATTATTATTTTACTATTCCGAGCAAGATAAAATTTTATTTTTGTTTGTAAATGGAGATCCATTGCATAATGGTTAATTTATTAACTGATTATGGACATAACTGGAATTAAATTCTGATGTGGCATTAGGATTTTTTTTTTTAAGATAACAGAAATTCCTAGGTAAGCTCAGGATTTTTTTAGTAGTTAAGTATCCAAATATTGGTCAGTAAATAGATATTTAACTATTTTTAAGGGAAAAGTAATGATCCCAAAACAATATACTGTAGATTATTTGATCTTTTAAAGTTTGAAATACTTCATGAAAAGGAAAGAATGGTCATTTGTATTTTGAAGTTCTAATTAAAATGTCTGTTTTTGCTATTATCAGTTTTAATGAGAAAATCAGTTCTATTTTTTTTATATTAAATAGAAAAATATTATCTTCAAATATTTTTTTCTGCTAATAAATGATAATGAAAGCATTTCTAACATTAGAAAATTCATTATCATAATGATAATTTTTTTTGTTAGATCTCAGTTACTTCATCATTTTATAATCATTTAAAAATTTCAAAAGAATTCATGTAAGTGATGTGATCTATTAGAAAGTAGATTATAAAATTACAGAATGTTTGGAAAAGAACATTGTAATCATAGATGAGTTTCTCAATGATCTCTATTCTCTTTAAGAAAGAAAAAAAAACAACAAATAACGGAGCATATGGATGTTTTTAGACCACTGTTAACAAAATATAATAAAGGTGTCTGCAAAGATTCCAACCAGGAGATAAAGGTTCACTAATAGCCTTATTCTACTACTGTAGCCATGGATTTGTTTATCATTTCTATTTGTCCATATATGAAGCATATGTGTTGTTTTGAATCTTTTGATAAGATTCCAGTTGCATCTAAAAATATCAAATCCATTTGGCTTTATTTCAAAAATCTAGAAAAAGAAATTTGTTTGGAACTTTATAAGAATTCCAAGTTTTACACCATAATTTTTTAAATTATAGATTCTTGATTGAATATCTAAAAAACAGTTGTTAATCTGAGTATTCGATAATTAGCAGTTCATTATATAAAAGCTGACTCATTATTACAAGGTGAATATACTATATTGTTACATTTTCATTTACAACTGTCAAACTCACTCCGCTCACAACTTTGACATTATCCACCTCAGATAAATACAATAATGATTATTATTAATCATTTTCTAAACTAGAGATTATCTCTATCATAGATATAAACTTTAAACCTCGGTTAAAGATTAATATATCTGATTTTTTTTATTTTATATATTTTTTAAACATACAGACACATGAAGTTATTCACCTTTCTTTTTCCCATGTGTAATATCTATTCAACTGTGGTTTTAAGTGATATAGTGTACTTATTTTAATAAAAAAAATTTGCAAAAAAAAAAATAAATTGAAAAATTTCTATACATTATGCAGGCAATTTTAATAATAAATTTTTATAATAATAATGTTTATTTGTTTATTCTATCTAAAAATAAAATAAGCAAATATTTTTTGCCTCTTCATTGTAAATGTAATCTATTTTAACCTTTAATTAACATTACATATATAGTGACATCTATTGTTTTATATATATATATCAAAAATTAATCAAAATTAATAATAAAATTATGATAAAGCAATCAAAATATTTACAAGCATAACAAAAGTAAAATGTATTGATTATGCACCTCAACAATTATAATATGAAAATGTATATATAAACGTATATATTGAGACAGAAATATCTCATGGCAGACAACATAGTAGTAAGCATACACATATGTATATAAAATTTGAAAGGGAAAGTAGAAATGAATGCAAAACAAAATTTATTAGAGATATATTATTAAGATATATACACTGGAATATTTATAAAGGATTTGAACTCAGATTTTCAAGCTCCCTACATATCCACTCCATCTTATACAACCAATACACAAGATCACATACATGTGAAAAAGATAAATGATCTCCAATATATATATTTTGTGCTTATCAGTTGGTCTAGATCATCATCTCACAAGATCACATACATGTGAAAAAGATAAATGATCTCCAATATATATATTTTGTGCTTATCAGTTGGTCCAGATCATCATCTCCCATACATACTTGTAATCAGTGCTCAGTTTATTATTATATAGCAAATCTTCAAAGTTAAATAGACTGGCTTCAATCTTTTCAACTCTCAAGCTCTTCAGCTGTTCATATCATTGAAAAACTGATGATGGAATGCTCAAAACCCTTTCTGATGCTAATATTATTGTCATGCCCATGTTGACATTATGACACTCTGACTTCTCACATATAGGATCTTAATATGTCCATTTTAAATACACAGAAGAGCTATGGGCATATGTATGGCTGAAGAATTGGAAGCTGAAGACTGAAGTATATCCATTAAAATTTGAAGATTTGCTATCTTAATATAAACTGAGCATTTATTATATGTATGTGTGGGAGATGATGATCTGGACCAACTGATTAGTGCTGGTTCAGTATAAAATATGTATATTGGAGATCATTTATCTTTTTTACATGTATGTAGTCGTGTGTATGAGTTATATAAGATGGAGTGGATAGCTGTAGGGAAAAGCTGAGTTCAAATCAGTTATAAAATTATATTAAATTCAGTATAGACAATATACTTCTATTTTAATATACATTGGAATAATAGATTAATGGTTGAATAATAATTTTGATATTTAAAAATATTTTATAAATTATTTAAAATTAAACATAAAAAATGGTCTTTTTAATGTTTTATTTAATTCTGATAAAAAGAAAAAAAAAATCTAAAACAAGTTTGTTTTCATTTTGTAATAAATATTAATTATAAAATTCTATTATAATTATTTTTACTTGGATTAAGTAAGAAACTTTTTTTTAATTAAGACTCTGTTAGTTTTGATAAATGTAAAATATTTTTGGAAATAGATTGCTTATTTTTCTTTATTTATAATATACTTTGATTTTAATCAATTCTATAATCTGTTTTTAGTCAAAGAAATAAAAAATTTTTTAACTAATTGGTTTGAATTAATGTGAATTAAAAAAGACAATGTAATTAAATTAAGTTTTTTATTTATTTATTAGGATGGAAAAATACTTTATTACCCTGTTTTTGAGATTTCTTTGTAGACTATAAATAGTAGATTTAGATAGAGTGATGATAGGCTATATTATAAAGTTATAAAGAGAATGCAGATATTGAGAGAGTGCAAGCCAGTTGATGCTAGTTTCATGTCAGTCAGTTAGAACTCACATGGAATGAAGGGACAACTTTTCTGTTGTTCATAATTCATATGTGAGTGCTAGACTTCTTGTCTGTCTGAGATCTGCCAAACTATAGAGGCTGAGTTAGGACTAACTAACCACCATTTATCTGATGATTGTAATAGGTTAGGTTACTGAGAGACTATCATGTTATGTTTTATACATGTGCTGGGTCATTATATATGCAAAGAAGCATAGGTGAAAAATTACTGCCAGTTGTATATAGATTGCCCATGCTAATCTTTATTTCACGAGAGTAATGATATTAAGCATTGATGGAAAAAATTAGCTGGTGAATGAAATATAGTGATAATGATATACTGTATTTCAGTCACTAGTTCTATAGTTAAAGAAAGTCTATTTTTACTTATTGCCTATAAGAAAATATTTAACATCAGAGATAATAATTAAGAATAAGTAATTTTGAATGAAATTAAAAAAACCATGGAAATAAATTTAAGAAACTCTTAAAATTAGAGGACAAAAGTTAGAAACAAAGAACTTTAAAGCAGAATGTTTCCAAGCTGTTTCAAGCACAATCTGAAAAAAATAACTTTATACAGGATTTTCAAAAAAGTAATATTTTCTGTCTTTTTTAAAAAAAAAAAACTTATTTAACATTTTTAAAAGTAACTTGTTATAAGGTGAAAGTAATTAGAATCAGGAATCAAAATATTTTATTTTATATTGCAGTATGTGTATATGTGTATGCATATTTTGTATATGTTTAATGTAATATTATTTGTTATTATAATGCATGATATTTATCTGTATGTAAACATGCATTTATGTTTTATAATAGTATAGTTTTTATGGGTATAGTAATAAGTAGAATATTTTATGTTCTTGGACATTTATGTATGTGCATATAGATATTTGCATATAGATATGTTACAATTTGTATATCTGATCTATATATAATGCTACCTGTATCGTTTGTTTATCAATCTGTGAATCAAAATCAGAATAATTTATTTGTATGGATAATATTTATCAGACGTTTAATATCATTTTTATTATTATTTTAATTATCAATTATATTTGATTTTTTTTTTGTTCACATTTACAGTTCCGTAGAATCCCTGTATTCCATACTAGTTCGAACAATAATGGTGTTTACAATCTATATGTGGAGATTTGGACATCCATATTATTTTTGTATAATAATTTGGATGGTGCAAATATAAAGATCATTTTTAAAGTTCACTCACTTTATTGTAGTTATTATTTTATGATGGCCAGTACACTCATTGTACCGTATAACCCAGAGAATTGATGATCATCATATCTTAATCTCAACATTTTTTAAATGTGTATTTTATAACTTTAGCACTTACATATGTGCATGCAGATTATTACTTTTATATTATCCCATAAATTTTTTATATTGGCTAGATGATTAGCCTAAATATAAAGTGCCTCTTTCAATTCCAGTCACAAAGGATGACTGTTTATTTTTTTAATGATTAGTGCTGGTGATATATATATTTATAACTTATTGATATGATTTTTGACTTTGGATGCTGATGTTTTCATATTCCATTTTACCACACATCTGTACCATTACAATATATATATATTTCATCATTTTCTATTCATTTTTAATTGACCAATTATTAATTAAATTTACTAATATTATATACATGTAATAATCTTTATTGTAGTTTAATATAATTAGTTTCATGCATTTTTCTTCTATTAGATTGTTTAAAGTATTTTAAAGGTTTAATATTTTTATATAATCTATTATAGGTCAATCTGCTAAATAGTGAATATATATGGAAGATTTATCCTCTTTTTTATTAATTGAATTATGCTATTTTGCTCTTTCATCTAATTGGTTCCCTGTATGTTTCTTAATATATGACAATACAATTTCCACAATTAATTTTATATACTATTTCTTTTTTATATTTTATATATAAACCCAAAAATATTAAAAATATAATTATAATACATCCAAATTAAATAATAATAATAATATCTCCATTTAAAATAATAACAATTCTAATACAAAATAATAAACCTTTCATATTGTCCTAAAATTTACAATATATTAATTAAAAATTGAAATGGAATTAACTGCTACTACTAACAAAATATGCTTAACCAATGGTAATTGACTTTGATCCTCTAAATAGTTAATGATTTCAGAGCATTTTCACTATACATAAATCAAACTAATATACATATTTCACTTTTTGATTTATAAAGTCAATAAACTAAGATGAAATATTAAGAGAGGTAAAATACTGGATGGTATTATTACTTACTTTTCATAATTTATTGATATTTGATTATTTATAATTTTAGCTTAATGTGAATAAATAGTTACTTCCATCTCAATTTTATATTTAATTACGATTTTATGGTTACATTGATAAAAGTTGCATAGATAAAGGCTTAAATATAGGATGATCAAATAATAAAAAATCTAGATAAATTAATATATAATTATAAAATAAAATATAAAATATAAAAAAGTAATAATATACTGTATAAAATTAGTTGTGGAAATTGTAATATGATTTACTATTAACACAGGAAAATGATGTCTTGCATTGGTGGTCGAGAGGTCAGCGCGACTGCCTTGCACTTGCAGGCAGTTGCCCGGTTTGCGGGTTCGCGTCCCGGCCGATGCTATGACACTTAAAAAAAAAAAAACACAGGAAAATGATTAGATAAAAAAAGCAAAAGAACGTAGCAATTATTCACTATTTCACATATGTATATAAAATAGATTATATAACAACTACAATCAAGATAACTGTATGAACATATATAAATCATGATTAAATTTAATTAATAATTGGTCATTTAAAAATGAATGAAAAATTATATAATATATACATTTACATAGGTTTTTGTTTTTGTATGTCTTAAAAATATTATAAGTTTTTCATAGGTTATAGTTAATTTTATATAAAAAAAGATAGATGTCACTATGTATGCAATTGTAAATTAGTTAAAGCACATTGAAAAGGGCAAAAATTAATATTTGCTGAAACAAGCTTTTTTGTATACGATTATTATTATTATACAAGAGGCAAAACTCTCCATACAGTAGCACCATTCAGTGCAAGCCAGAGTAATGCAGGAAGATTTTTGCATAATATCCCTATTTAGTGCCCACTCATCCAATATCCCCAGATTAGTTTCTGTCTTGTGGCACTACCATACGGAGAGTTTTGCCTCTGCGTAAATAACTCATGTAAGCATAAAGAATAGTAATCATGTGATGTTTAGTGATTATTATTATATATATTGTTGCTGTTATATAAAGATATTTTATATTTTATCTTTGATTTATTTAAATAATATGTAGTATATATATATATGATGTATATTTTTTGCAAATTGTAGTAACTGTTATGTGTTATATAATTAATGCTTATTACTTATGTTATATTTGTTAGTATTTCAATTGCTCTATGATTATTTTGTTATTTATTATAATTAATTTTATATATGTCGCTATGTACGTAATGTAAATTAAAAGTTACTGGTCTATAGGATGCAGCAGCATAGAAGACATATCCCCTTTTTATATATACATTTTTAAGGGGGAAACAATGATTTACTGTACTAATTTTATACTTATTTATTTCTACAAAAAATATAACTAGGGAACTCTGTAGTTAGGTTGTCTTTTAATCTTTATTCTCAAAATTCAGAAATTCATCTCCAGAGCTAAATGAAGAATCACTTGAAGCCTCTTTTTCAGAAACTGAGTCATCTTATAACAAATCAACCTCTGTGCTATCATGTGAGTTACTAATTCAACATTTCTTAAAAGACTTTACAACCAGGTCATGTTTCACAGCATCCCATAACATTTTGAGCCATTCACAAGTCTGTGAAAATGCTAGGCCTATTCCTTCTTGATGGTGTCACTTCAAAATCTGTAGATTGCATCCAATTACCTAAATGGGTTATTAATACAGATATTCTAAAAGTTGAAGCTGGCTTTTTAGGCCGCCTGGAATTATAGCTAATTGAGTTTTCAGTTTGATTTTATTTTTCACAGCTGCTGTTCTGTGACTCCAAAACTGATCCTATACTAGCAAGGCAGGTTTTTTAACAGTCCACCAGGATTTCTAGACCACACATTGTCTATCCACAACTTCATCATCTCTTCATCCATCTAATCTTTAGGATGAATATGCATAAACACACCTTTAGGCAGTTTTTTCTTGGGCAACTTATCTTTTCAGTAAAGGACAAAATGCAATAGAGTACTTAAATATGTATAATAATATAAAACAAGTTTTAGATTGACTGAAATTTTAACTCATAATTTTGATTACTGGCACATAAGACACACCCATATTTTAGGCATATTTTGATGGGGAAAAAGTGTGTTCTATACACTTGCAAATATGGTACATTTACATTAAAGAAGGCAAAAATATTTGGCGAAAAAAGCTTTGATGTATTAAAATTATCAATATATATATATATGGTTAGCTGTTAGGCGATATTTTGTATTTCTTACTTATAAATTATAGTAGCTATCATGTGCAAATCATACAATAAATAAATTTGCTAACATTAATAATTTAGCTATTGCATTCTATCTAGAATATTCCCATTATAATATATATAGTCAGTATTAGATTTAAAAAAAAATATACTCTCTAATTTTATTCACTTTTTAAACTAAAATTAAGTATTTATTGATACAATGAATTGTGTAAGATTATCCATGAACTTAGACATTTATAACATTATTTGTTTAATGAACATGTCAATCAATAAATGTATGTGTATAACAAATTAATATAACAAACTGAAGCATATATGAATTAGGGCAGTGATCTACTTTTATATAATAGTTAATTTTTAAATCTAAAACTATGGCAATGTATAACTCAATGTATTAGATACAAGTAAATTCTCTTCATCAGTTAGCTAACTTCTAACTCTGAAACCATGACAACATATAGTTCATTGTATTAGATTTAAGTAAATTATCTTCATATCTGTTGTGTTATAAAAAGTAATCTACTTAAAAAAACCAGTATCTCAATTTTAATTTATGGCCAATGATTTTAGGTATAATCACAGTTGTCAATGGGATTTTCCTTGAAATTGATTTTGTGATTCTTATGTTGTCATTAATTTAAAAGTTAGTTATTATATAACATCCAATAATTTATTTCACATTATAAATTTTCTATATAAGTAATTACATCTCTTTCTTATCACTTATTCACAGTAACATGTTTTTCTTATTTTATTTGCCCACAGTTTCTATTGTCCGGAAGTCTTCATCATACAAGATATATACATATATACGAATACAATAGATTTATTTTTCAATCTATTTTAAAAAAATACTATTGAAATTTATATCACATATGCTTGTATTATATTACATATATCAATGTATAATATAAAGTGGATTACTGTAAAATCTTGAAGAGCATTGCATAACTAAGGTTCAATTCATGATAAACATTAAAACCTTTTTTGAGATATTACTAATACTATTTTTAAATGAAACGGGATTTCTTCTTCACATAGCCAACTTAAGCTAGCTATCCATTTATTGATGGTGAATGGGCATATATATATATTTGGGGATCATTCTTGCTCTAACATGGTCTATTTGAGTTTTATTTTTATCTAATTATTGTAAAAAATTTGTTTATTAAAAGTGAGATTATTATTATTATTATTATTATTGTTGTTGTTGTTGAAGACTTACTGGTTATTATTATTAAAACAGGCAAAACTCTCCATACAATAGTGCCACTCAGTGCAAGCCAGAGTAATCAATGGATGCCAAAAGGCTTATGCACAAAATTCCTATCTAGTGCCTACTCATCTAATATTCCCAGTCTAGTTTCTAGCTTGTGGTTTTCGTCAGTTAGGAGCCTTAAACTAGTCTTGGGGATATTGGATGAGTAGGCACTAGGTAAGAATTTTATGCACAAGTCTTCTGGCATCCATTGATTATTCTGGCTTGCACTGAGTGGCATTACTGTATGGAGAGTTTTGCCTGTTTTAATAACAGTTATGAGCAAGCATAAGAAATGATGATCATGTGATGTTTAGTGGTTTATTATTACTATTATTATTATTATTGAAGACTTACTAGAATTTTTTATATATATACCAAAGAAAATAAGAATCATTACAGAATAAGTAATATAGGGCTTTCCAATTTAAAAAATACAAGTAATATTATTTCTTTTATATGTACAAATATCCACTTATATCAATATAAAATAAATTTTTAAATTGAGTGAAGCAAGAACTTCTCACTACTTAGACTAATTTTTCTTGAGTGATAAAACAAAGTTGCTTGTGACAGAAACATCCATTGAACATTTCTGTTAGTTAATCTCTATTATTCTTATATACATAAACTTTATATATATATATATATATGCACTCACACATTATATTCATCTTTTTAGCCTAATAAATAAAGTTGTATCCTTCATTTTTCTTCTGAAGAATAATGTTGAAGAAATCTTTACTTGTTACGGTGTCCCTAAAGTCTGGACACAGGAAATCTCATTAACTATAATTTTTTTTCTCCACAGATTTTGTCAAAAAAAGAAAAAATTGAACTGGCACTTTTCAGCGGATGTGAAGGATGTTCATATTGAAATATAGCAGATAAATTTAATGTACATCATCCAAGGAGGATTCCACTTGACTTTTCTATGGTGGTGAAATTCATTAATAAGTTCAAAGAAATGGGAACTATCATGGACAAATCCCATTCTGGATAACCAAATGTATCAGCTGAAATGAAAAAATTTGTCATGGCCAAAATTTATGCTAGCCCTAAAAAATCACTTCGTAGGAGGCTAGGTGTTTCCAAAACAACCATCAGTCATATCTTAAAAGAGCAAGAATTTTATCCATACAAGTTACAAATTTTGCATCACTTAACAGAGGATGACCCTAGTAGATGACTTGAGATGTATAAATGGGTTTGTAATAAATTGGATGAAAATATTATTTTGCTGAAGACTCTGTGCTGTTTTATGTGAATGGTGAGTTAATGGACAGAATGTTTGATACTGGTTGCAAAGAAATCCACATTTTGTGGATTAGGCAAAACAGCAAGGAGCACAAAAATTTTTGGTGTGGTTTATGGAAAGCTGTGTTGGGACCATTCTTTTTCAATGAACATGTAACTAGTGAAACTTATCTCACTATGCTGAGAATTCAGTTAATGCCCTGACTTGAAAGTTTAGGTGGTGAAGAACTTCCTGAATGGTTCCAACAGGATAGTGCCCCTGCCCAATTTGCCACAGTGGCAAGAAGTTGGTGAATGACAATTTCTCTAACTGGATTGGAAGACATGGTTATGTGATTTCATTCACCTGACCTTAGTCCCCATGACTTTTTTTTTCTGTGGTATGTTAAAGGAGAAGGTGTACTTGATGACAATTACAGATGTAACACGTTTGATTGTCAGCAATCTTCATGTGAATTTTGCAAAGCGCATCAACTTTTGCATCACAATTGATGGAAATCATATTGAAGATGTTATTTAATATTCCACTTGAGTAAAATGTTAATAAATTTCATTTCTTGAAAATATGTATTTTTGCATATATGTATTTAATTGTGATTATTTTTCCAAAAGTGTAAAAAATATAGTTTGTATATGTATTTTAATATATTCCAACATTATTGATTTTATTTAATGAAATTTAAGGTATTTATTTTATATCAGATTATTACATTTACTCATTTATTTATTTTTTAAAAAAAATTGTTTTAATAGAAAGAAAAACTCTACTAGTTGGAGTATAATAATTTGTTCTGTCTACAAATAACCAATTTTTTACAAATGAATATGAGTTGTCATTATGTTTTGGATTTGTAGATTATGAAAAGGCATTTGATTCTATAAACATTTCTTCAGTGATTAAAGCATTGGATCATCAAGATATAGATCCAGGATATTGTCATATTTTAAAGAATATTTATAAAAATGCAACAGCAACAATTAGATTACATAATGATACTGGGAAAGTCAACATTGAGAAAGGTGTAAGACAAGGTGACTCCATATCTCCAAAACTTTTTACAGCAGTGCTGCAAGAAGTATTTTGTGGATTAAAATGGGAAACTAAAGGAGTGAAAATAAATGGAGAGTATTTAAATCATTTAGATTTCGCAGATGATGTAGTTGTTTTTGCAAATAATGCTTCAGAGCTGCAGGAAATGTTGCAGGAGTTATCAGATGAAAGTAGGAAAGTAGGACTAAAGATAAATGTTAAAAAAACTAAAGTAATGTTTAATCGATTTGCTCAAAATATGAAAATAAAGATTGATTATGATGAATTAGAAAAAGTTAACAGTTACAAATATCTTGGTCAGATTATTAATACAGATGGAAACATAATGGATGAAATTAATCATAGAATTAAACTTGGTTGGAGTGCTTTTGGTAGAAATAACTTGATACTAAAAGGAAATATGCCTATGTGTTTGAAACGGAAGCTTTTTAATAAATGTGTTTTACCAGTTCTTACTTATGGATCTGAGACTTGGACACTTAATAGAAGAGCAATACAGAGACTTCAGACTACTCAAAGAAGTATGGTGAGATGTGTGTTGAGAGTAACAAGAAGAGATCGAAAACGCAATGTATGGTTAAGAGAACAAACAGGTGTTACTGACCTCATTGAAAAAATTAAAAGATTGAAGTGGAGTTGGGCTGGACATATTGTTAGAAGAGATGATAATAGATGGACAATTGAAATTTTAAACTGGATTCCAAGATATTGTAAAAGACCCAGAAAGAGACCAGATGTGAGATGGATGGATGGATGAAATAAGAAAGTGTGCAGGGGTAATGTGGAGAAGAGAAGCTAAAGATTGGAGAAGGTGGATTAAACTTGGAGAGACCTTCATCCTGCAGTGGATTGATAATGGTTGATGATGATATGTGTGTGTATTTATAAAATGCACAGTACAGTTATATTTTGTATAATAAAGGTACTTGATTTTTTAAAAAGTTGCAACTGCTAAAAAATATGCTCATAAATACATTATTCTAAAGGGATATAATTTTATGCACTATAATAAAAATTCATATATCTTTAGAAATGTTTATTGATGAAATATGATTTTTTTTTCATTATGCATCTATAGTAATGACAACATTTTATATATAGTCTATTGAACTCCAGGATTTTTTAGGATTAGACTCTGTAAGAAAAGATCAACAGTGGATGATCATTTAATGAAAACTTTTGTATATCCTTCAATTGCTCTTTTTTTCTTTTGCTTCTCTTCTTCATATTATTATTGGTTTCTCAATTTGCAGAAAAGGCTTATCCTATTTGTGTTTTTGGTGTTGTTATGATTATAATGCATTCTATTGCCATACATTTATGTTTACATTTTCAAATATGAAATTATTTCTAGTATGGCTTTTTTTTATATTTTTAAATGCTACTTATGGTTTTACAAAAGTATTTGCACTACATAATAAAACATTCTAAGCCATGAATCATTGCAGTTCTCATATTAGTTTCTACTTTTTAGTTTGTTGTAAAATTATTTCAAAGTAAGTTTATTAGTAGTGTATACATAGATATTTATAACTTAGATATTCACACCACAATCATCAATTACTGAAGTTATCTTTTTTTTTTTTTTAAGTTTAAAATTGTAAACATTGTTATATTTTAAGATGTGTTATCAAAATAATGTTATTCAAAGTATTATTGTATATGATGATCAATCTATAGAAAAGTAAAAAAAAAATGGGGATAAAGAATTGTGTAATTTTTGCTAGCATATTGCGGTTCTAGATAATTTTTTTTGAGTGCAAGTAAATATGATAGTTATTTGAAAGATATTTAAGTTACATATATATTAACATTAGGAAGCTGTAAGCAGTGTGTTTGGTTTTGACTATGCAACATGTACATAAATTATCTTTTACAAATTTGATCCAAAATAAAAATTGAACTATGATTTATGAAAATATTGGACAAGCTTCACCTTAAAAGTAGTCTCACAATGTTTCTTATAATGATTTTTAAGAAATAAAATGTATTAATGTTGAAAATAAATTTTTCATTAACCTTTTCACTAAAATCTTTTTTGTTAAGCTCTAATGGCTATTTGAGTTAAATTTTTTACCTTTTATTTTAATGATAAATATTTTATTATTTATTTAATGATTAATAAATTTGTAACTTAAATATATTTTAAATAACTATCATAGTTACTTGCACTCTAACTTATAAAATAAAAAAAATATCTAGTGCCACATTATATTGGTACAATTTTTAACAATTTTTTTAGAATTATAAATTTACAAACAAAAACCATTCTTAAAAATATTATTTCAACTTTGCAAATACAGAAAAATAATAATAAAATGAAATACATAATCAGGACAATGGCTTTTGTTCTTTCACAATTGCTGCTAAAATTATTAAAATAAGTTTTCATTTGTTTAGCACCATTTCTAAAACTCAAATGCTTCTTAAAATTAAAAATTTCAGGGACCATTATTTAAAAATGACAAAAAGCAATGGCTTCAGTGATCATAGAGGTTTTTTTTTTTTTTTTACAACCAATCATAAATTTCTTGCTTTACATTATAACACGACTCTTGATTTGATTTCCTAAAAAATAAAATATTAATTTAAATACCATATTCTAATCAAAAAATAAATATTTTGCAAAAATAATCATAAATAGGTTTTAAGAACAAAGAAACTGCCAATCAGCAGGTTTTCTCCATAATATTGATATTTTCAGAATTTTTTAAAATTAATAAATCAATGTAAATGTTTTATTTCCATTTTTATTATTAAGACTGATAAACAAATGGTAGAAATAGCTGCAAGAGACTGAATTTAAGCTGAATGATCAAAGTATACCTTTTAGTATTCTGCAAAAATGCTGTTAGGAAAATAATTGTTAATAACCATTTGAGTGTTGAAAGCATTTTTTTTGTTTGTTTATTTTTGTTGAAGATGCAATTTTCACAATAATATGAGATTGTATAATGAATAATATAAAATGTTCCATAAATCTAACAGTGCAGCTAAGAAAATATATAATTTTTATAAACTAAAAATAAAGAATTTGTATATATTTTAAAAGTTATTAATTTTATATTTATTCAGAAATTAAATATTTGAAAAACAGGCATTCTTCATATACCTGGAGCCTGTTTTTCAAATATTTATGCATTAAGCCTGCATATGCCCATTCCTTTTCTATGTATTTAAATGGATAAAGTCCTATATATAAGGGGTCAGAGTGACTTGAGATCAATATGGGCATGGCAATAATATTGGCATCAGCATGGGATTTGGGTTTTCCACCATCAGATTTTTAATGGTATGGATGGCTGAAGAGTTGGAGTTTGGAGTAGATTGAAGCCTGTCCATTAAAGTATGAAGATTTACTATCTTAATATAAACTGAGCACTGATTATATATGTGTGTGGGAGATGATAATCTGGACCAACTGCTGAGTGCTGGTTCAGCACGAAGTACATATATTGGCGATTATTTATCTTTTCTACATGTGTGTGGTCATTTGTATCAGAGGTATGAGATAGTGTAGATAATTGAAGGATGCTTGAAAGTCTGAGTTGAAATCCCCTATATTTATTCAGAAATTGTAAGTTTTATGTTAGTTATAAAATGAGCCTTTTTAATTGTAATATTTTCCTGACATTATTAACAACAGTTTTTTTTTTTGTATAAAATAAATTATTCTTAATTTCTGCCTAATATAAATCCTAGATATAAGACATCTTTTTAAAGGGTCTTTCTTTCCTAATAAAACAAATATTAGATTATATATTAATTTATCAAGTTTTTATTTAATAATTATGTTGATTAGGAAATTTGGTTTATTTATATACATGTGCATATATATATATTATATTGCATGCAAAAACATACATTAAATGGCCAAGTTATATTATAAACTAAGTTTGAAAAAAATGTAATTAATATTGTACTATCAACTTTTTTTTATTCTTGTAATTAAAAGTAATTGTACATTGAAATAATTCATTTTAATATGATATATCATTGAACAGGTACTTACTTTGAAGTTTGTTTTGACTGAATTATAAAGATAATTTTTATGCCTGCTTGACCAATATGAAATTAGTATTTTCTTTGAGAACTGTCTTTGTATAAGTAGAAGCCATAAGTGGTGATTTTTTATTTTTTCCCATAATTTGTTGTGAAATTGTTTAAGTGTAAACATCAATAAAGGTCATTACTGTTGCATAAATGCAAGAAGATATATTAATTAAATCTTGATGGGTACAAGTTACATAGAAATGTATTTAATTTGTAATCTATTACACAAAAATATTTTGTATTTTGCATACTCAATATATGTATATAGTGTAATTTCTTACTTAATAAGGAATACATGTAATAAATATATATAGAAATGTGACTTGTGAAAAAATATATATTAATTAAATTTGTGGTATATATATAACTAAAAAATAAAATGTTTGAAATGGTTCTTTTTATTTAAATTTAAGTAAAATTATTTATATTAAAGTAATTATCAGTCAAATTTGTTTACTATTTCTGTTTATTTTAATGAGAATAGTGATAGTATGAAACATAATATGCCATTTATAAATATATTAAATAACCTCAATATTACCACATTCTTTTAAATTCATATAAAGATATAATAAAAGACCGATGACCCCCCCCCCCAGATGCATTTTGTGCTGAACCAGTACTCATCAGTTGGTCCAGGTCACTATCTTTCATATATATCTTTATTATATGGAAAATATTTATCTATATTAATTGTAAATATAGGGGATTTGAACTCAGACTTTCAAGCCCCTTCACTATCAACACTACTTCATATTACTGATAAACATGACCACACACATGCAGAAAAGATAAATAATCACCAATATATGTATTTTGTGCTAAACCAGCACTCATCAGTTGGTCCAGACTACCATCTCTCATATATATATATAATCAATGCTCGTCTATATTATGATAGCAAATCCTTACACTTTTCAGGCTTCAACCCACTCCAACATCCAACTCTTCAGCCATCCATACCATTGAAAATCTGATGATAGAAATTCTCAAATCCCATGCTGATGCCAATATTGTTGTCATAACCATGTTGACCTCATCACTCTGACCCTCACAAATAGGGCAGTATCCATTTAAATACATAGAAGAGGGATGGGTGGAATGCAGGCTTAATATGTAAGATTTGAAATACCAGGCACTTATGCCTGGAGCCTAATTGTAAATATAGGGGATTTGAACTCAGACTTTCAAACCTCTTCACTATCCACACTATCTCATACTACTGATACACATGACCACACACATGCAGAAAAGATAAATAATCACCAATATACATATTTTGTGCTAAATCACTCATCAGTTGGTCCGGACTACCATCTCCCATACATATATATATAATCAGTGCTCAGTTTTTATTAAGATAGTAAATCCTTACCTTTTAATGGACAGGTTTTAACCCACTCCAACTTTTCAGCCATCCACACCATTGAAAATCTGATGATAGAATTCCCAAATCCCATGTTGATGCAACAATATTGGCATGTGTATCAGTAGTATGAGATAATGTGGATGGTGAAGGGGCTTGAAAGTCTGAGTTCAAATTCCCTATATTTACAATTACGCTCCAAGTATAAAGAGTGCCTGGTATTTCAAATCTTACATATTAAGCCTGGATACTGCCCTGTATGTGAGGGGTCAGAGTGACGAGGTCAACATGGGTATGACAACAATATTGGCATCAGCATGGGATTTGGGAATTCTGTCATCAGATTTTCAGTGGTATGAATGGCTGAAGAGTTGGAGGTTGGAGGGGGTTGAAGCCTGTTTATTAAAGTGTAAAGATTTGCTATTTTAATATAAACTGAGCACTGATTATATATATATGCATGGGAAATGGTAGTCTGGACCAACTGATGAGTGCTGGTTTAGCATGAGATACATATATTGGTGATTATTTATCTTTTCTTCATATGTGTGGTCATGTGTATCAATAGTATGAGATAGTGTGGATAGTGAAGGGGCTTGAAAGTCTTGAGTTCAAATCCCCTATTTCTATATTAAATAATTACATTTTGAATTAGAAATGCCAAATTAACCCAACCCAAATCTTTGACACCATCCACTTTAGAAAATATAATAATGACTATTATTAATCATTTACTAAACTAGAGATTATCTCTAGCACAGATATGAACTTCAAAACACAATTAAAGATTAATGTATCTGATTTTTTAAAAATTATACATACAAATACATGGAGTTATTCACATTTCTTTTCCCACTTGTAATATTTATAAATATATTAAATAACTTCAATATTACCACATATTTTTTTAAATTCATATAAATAAAGATACAGTAAAAGACAAATGACCCCCAAGATGCATTGCTTACACAACTGTGCTGATTTGTATTCAAGGTGAACAATATGGTTAAGTGAATCATTTTTAAACAACTAGTTTCTTTAAAAGATCAATATTAAGTAAATTTTAACCCATACTAAATTATATGTGGTAGCAATTTTAAATCATAATTCTAAAAATAGTTTAATCAAAACTGTTAAAATTAATTTAGAAATGGATTTATTGATTATATTTATTTTTTAAAGTGGGCAACAAGATTTTTTTAATTTATTAATTTGAGTTAGAATATAAAATTATAAATAACTGTTAACATTTGAATGTAATTCAATAAAGAAACTGCTCATATGACAATGATAAATAACTCCATACTAACCTAGGGTGATAATTTGCAATGTTTGGAAGCTACTGATTAATCTTGTCCTTAAGAAAATAATGGAGAAATCAGGCAGACCTTCACAGATAAGAATATAAAATTTCTACTGACTGTTGTTGCCATTCACATATAATTCAATATTCGCACATTTTAAGGGTCCCTGATCCAATTCCCATTTTAGCACTGTCAGTAATCAGGTCACTAATATCTGAAGAAGACAATGATGATGGAAATAATCCAACGTATAATTCCAATTAAATTATAATTATCCATAAACTTTCAAACAAAATTCACAAGTGTTAAATAAAAATAAAATTAATAAAAAGCTAACCATAGACTCAAAAATTATAAATTTTATCACCCCTTCCTTATTTATAGTAAGATGTTTTCATTTCATACTCATGAGTTTTTCCCATGAAATCTTTATTAACTTAAATACCCATTTGCAATCAATGTGAGTTACTATGGGCTATCTATTTTTTTTTTTTTTTAAAAAAAATTCCCATTTCATTCACTAGATCTTACAATTTTTTTCTTAATAAACTATCTGAACCTCATATTATATACTATTACTTAGAAGAAACTTATGACATAACTAGATGTAATTTTGCACTGAGAGTGTGATAAATTTCCTTTAAAAAATATATTGATTTAACCCTTCTTTTAAAAAAAAGAAAGAAGCAAGGGACAAATAACTGATCCCTATTTGAAATAACTATCATTCACAGAATAGCGCTGTTGTTTAGAATGTTTGCCTTAAATTCAATATTCGAGAATCTAAACTATCATTCATCTGTTGTTTGTGTAGTTTTGTAATTTGCTAAAGTGAAGTGACAGAAATTGCTTGCCAGCCATTTTGATTAAAAGTAAAAAGTTGTTTCTTGTAGTTTCTCTTTTACAAATAGAATTCACTTCCTTTTTGCTCTTTGAGGTTCAATCAGCAAAAGAAAATTACTTCATTCTTCTTTTCTCTTTTTCAAGTTTGGTTTTATCAACATGATTAAAATAGATTTAAGTGAATTTAATGAAGTCTGGATAATTAGAAAACGTTTGTATTTTGTATAATTAATTATCAGTATTTTTTTAATCCTTTATTTTCCATAAAATATTAAGAAATATACAAGTAATTTAAGAGCTTGTATATTTTTAAGTAAGATATACATTTAAAAGATTACATCATCAACTGTTAATTACTTTTTTTTCTTTCTGTTGCCTTGTTGCAATTGCAGCTTCAGCAATTTTTCTTTTAATTTTTGAATTGCAAGTTATTAAATCAGCAACTTTTGAGACAGTGGATACTGCAGTCTTACTATAAACATAAATTCTATTTAAGTATATATATATATTTACTATTGGTTTGTTATCAGAGTTTTCTTTTTTCTTATATTCTTTTGCATTTCATTTGTATTACAAATGATCTCTATGCATTTATTACAAGTTTAAAAAAAATAAATGTGTGTGTGAGTGAGGATCATCTTATTACCTTTTAATATTTTTTTTTTAATACAAAGAAACAGCATATCTTGCAATAATCAGCAACATCCATAATTTATAAATGTTTGAATATCTGAAGTCTACATTTTGTTTTCCTGGGTCATTCCATAATCAGGCGATTCTTAGCACCCTCCGCCTTCAGCCATCAACCGCTGCCTTGGTTGGTGACTTTACAGCCTTCTGGGAATAAGGGCCATGATTTATTTTTGTCTGTCATGATTGTATATACCCATTGGAAAAATATTTATCATTTACACAGACATTCATTCTGCCTTATCAGGTAACTGAGAAGAAAGACCATAGTGTTTCTTGATCTAGACATTCATTCTGCCTTATCAGGCAACTGAGAAGAAAGACCATGGTGTTTCTTGATCTTAGAGGTAAAAAGCCAATAAACTCACCACGTTGGCTAATGCGTGTTGGTGAGTATTCCATCCATGTTCGTATACTATATGAATAATCACATAGTAATAACAGCTGCAATGACAAGAACGTATAGAGTGGACATTAGGAATTTGTCCTGCTCAGTTCCTTTAAGGCCTCCAAGAGGAATCAAAGAATCTCCTTTCAGTTAATAGCAAACTCCTTTCTGCAGCCCATATTTTATGTTATACTATTTTATATTTTAAAATTATACTAAATTTTTTATTTTATAAATATATTCATATTTAGAAATTTTTACAATCCTCATATATACAAATTCTTTACTATTATTGATATAAGTATTTTTATCTTTACATATTTTTTTATATGTCTCTTTTTTACTAACTATGATGATGTTATCTTAATCCCATGATCTCTTTTCAATTTTGCATTTTATTTTTTTTATTAATATTGTTTCTGTAAATTTGTGTCCAATTTTTTCTGAACGGTCTGTAAATTTGGCTCTTATTTCCTTCATAATGAAGCGGATCTGATGCTCAGATCCTTGCTTCGCAGCCCACGTCCAATCTCCTACCATCTAACTATATTCAAATCCACCTTCACACATGTATATACATAGCTAGTAATACATATATTTCTCTTGCCTAGTATTTTAACATAAATCACGTAAACACTTATGTATCTTAACCTAAAAAATTTTATTTAATAATATTCTCATGTGTATACGGGCATAAGTAATAAATCTATATATATTTCAGTGTAGGAGATTGCGAATAAATTAGTAAAGTTATATTATATATAAAGTATTATATATGAAACTTATTTTTCATATGTAATTTTGTAGCCAGAAATGATGCAATCTTGTTAAAAAGTCTCTCGAAAACAATTACCCGGAAGATTCCTTAGATAAAAGTAAAAGATTACGATTTTGTAATAATAAAATAAACTCATTAGTGGAAATTTTGTCCATGCTAGCTTGTTTTAAAATCATAAGATTTATTTTAAAGCAATCGTTCGAGAAACTGATAACAAAATTGCATTGTTTCAAAAGTCTTACTAGATAAAGTATCCGGTCAAATGATTCCAGATGAACCTTAAGTACTTAAACCGCCTCAGGTCCAGCAGTAGTTGCTAGGTTACATAATCAAAATAAAAGTATAAATACTGCTGGATTTGAATCCAAAAAGAGAGGAGATCACCAAATTATGCTGTTGCTATACATATTCCACGCCAGTTTTGATTCTCACTCGGTGTGCCATGAGTAGGGGAAATTTCGCTTTCCCCTCCGTTCTGATTTGCTTTTCCCATAAGCGAAGCTCTGCATCCCATTCTGACGAACTTTATATGTATTTTTCTGGTAAAAGTGAAATGCTAACTACCATATAATGATGCTACCCTAGATCCAGTGAAACAATACCGATGGACTGACTTGTATTAAAATCACTCTTCCAAATAGCAAGGTAAAAAGAACTTTGACTGCTCGTAATTCTCACATCCTGTCTTCTCTGTAATATTTATTATATTTTCTAAGCATATATTAAATGTCTTCAAAATATGTAATTCTTATAACTCTATATAACTAATCACTATTAAGCCTCTTATAAAATGTTTTCTTTTCTTTTATTTCCAAGCGGCAAATAATTTTCATTTAGATTTATGTATTTATTAAATTTTCAAAAGAAATGCCAATAATACTAAAATCGCCAGTATATAATTTATTTTCGTTTTCCCCACCCATCATTTATCGGGTAATTAACTTATAACTTAATCAAAACAAGTCTGATTCGACTTGCCCAGGTGCTAGCGATTTTAGATAAACAAATCAATTATTTTTTATGTTTACTGTAGAAAAGCAGATTAACATCTATTTCATAAATATTTTCCATTCTAAATAATGCGCTATCTCTTATTATTAATTTATATTATATATGTAAAACCCATTATAGCTATTACCACCACCCATTTATTTTGTGTTAATTTATATATTTTCATAAGGGCATTTGTTAACCGAGATTGAGATTTATTAAATGTGTGGGAAGTTGTGAATAATATTAAGTAACATAATGTAAGGGGGGTGGATCTTCAGACCTTAGTTTTATATTTAATTAGAATTATTATCCATGTCTATTTAATGAAGAAACCATACCATTACGCCGAGTATTTCACAATTTATGGGCAGTAAACATGTTTAGATAGTCTTTAAAGCTATAGTTATGTTATGTTATTAAGCATATAGACCACTTCGTTTATATATATTCGTGCTTCTTTTTCATATGGAGGTATTCACTAAGTCAAGCCCCATCATCCTTCTCCGTGTCCTAGAAACCAGGCTGTAAAATCATTCTGTGGACACACTTGGTAGTATGTGCATGCTTTATACGGGAATCACTCTGGAAAATCCAGCCTGATAAAGACATAGCCGTCCACCCTTCATCTCAACACCGACCCTGCTTACATTTGCAGAGGAAATCGGTAAATTTTGTTAATCAAATTCATGAAGCACACTCCAGGATCCATAATTGGACCACCCCAATCTGCCGCCATGCACGCACTGCCTTTCAGTGTATTATTAGTCGCTCAGAAATAGCCATAAGTCGTAATGCGATGATTTCTCTAAACAGACATATATTCCCATTAGTTTACTATGCATATCAATGCAATAAATTTATTATCATTTATCTAATTATTCATTATCCGTCTTGCACATTAATTATTTACAACTCAAATTAATAATAATATTCAATAAAACAAAACGTAATATTTGCTTGTAAAATTATTTTCTTTTTAAATCAAGTAAATGCTCTTTTCATCTCTCTGGGGGTGTAATAGTATTTTAGTAATGCCTTCCAATAGCGCTAATTCCTTAAATCACACACATATATTATTGGTATAGCCGCAAATATCAAGTTATTGTAAAATACGAATTGAATATATATATAATACTAGTGAGGCTAATGTCAGATAAATAACCGGACATATTTATTTTTGTTATTAATCTAATAAATCTTAAACTATATACATCAACTCTCGAATCATTGCTTTCTTTTATTTAATTTAATATCCATTTATTATTTATGCTCCATATGACTAGATGATCTCCGCTAAATACATAATTAATATGCTATGTCACGAGTCTTGGTTGCTCCCAGATTATAGTGTGTTTTAGTTAGTCTATCATTAACATTTAGCCTAGAGTCTTTTTGTGTCTCCAATGAGCAATGCCGGCGGTGAGAAGTAAATTAAATCGATGTCATCAGGATTGTTGTTCATAATGTTATAGATCTGGGAAATAGGCAAATAGGGCTGAGTTCTTGAGTGTTCCTGACCTATGTATCTTTGCGCATGATTGGATTCGAGGTACTTTTGCCTAGATGCTAGATCTTGTTACGTGAACATACAAATCCGACCGGCACAATATGTATAGATAAAACAAGATTAAAGCAACATATGTTGGACAATAAATCACCAATACCTATACATATGAAGGAAACATGTCACAAATTTAAAGAAAGTTCAATAAAAGTGATGTTGTGTGCAAAAAATATTAAAGAAAGAAAAATAAAAGAAACAATATTAGTAAAAGATAAAACCAAAATTGAATAGAAATTCTGGGATTGGGATGATATAATCATAAAGTTATTAAAAAAGAGATTTATAAAGGGAAATATGTAAATAAAAAATTATATAAATAATAATAAATTATATGCATATATGAGTTTGTAGAAATGTTTGAATATGAATATATTTATAGATGGTATGATTTTATAAGAAAAAAATATATAAATGATGTGGATAAATAAGTTAAAATTTATAAAATATATAAATAATGCTATATAAATAAAATGGAAGTTTTTTTCCCTCATGTGTCATAGCATCGGCTGGGAAGTGAACCCGCTACCATGGGACAACTGCTTATAAGGCAGCCATGCTGACCTCTCGACCACCAATCCTGTGATGATTACAGATATAGTTAGTTTAAGTAATATATAAATAGAGGGAACTAGCATCTAATATAATTAAGTTTTTTAAAAAGAGTTCTTTTCTAAATTTTTAAGGAGTTGAAATACTATTAGGTAGGTTAAAAGATAAAATCATAAATATTTTATCAATTTAGTGAGTACATATGAAGACGGGAATATTCCTATATAATTATTTTTATTTTATTTTTAATTACACTTATTTTATTATTTATACTTTATTTAACATTATATCATAGCTCTGAGTAAGATTACAGAACACTCAAAAGGTTAGGTTGTGTGTGCATTTATATATATAATAAATTTTCCATAAAGTGTTTGAAGTAAAGTATGCAATTGTATTTCTATTTTTAATATACATCTCTTCATACTTCATTGAGTAGTGTTAAATCTCTGTATTATTTTTTGTTAAATATCCAAATCTGGAATACATCTATTAAAAACTTTTTTAAACTGACAGATATATTTGCTTTTAATATTCAGTTATTGCTACTAAAATACTTCATTTAAATTTTAAAATCTTATCCATTATATTTCCATCTATTAATCTGTTATTTTTTTTCTGAGAAAATCCATCAAATCTTTACTTTAGCTTTTTAGTATTTATTTTTAATCCTAATTTTCTATTTTATCTTATAACTTTTGCAATATTTTTTGATGCTATTTATAAAAATGATCATGTCATTTGCAAAATCTAGATGATTTGATAATCTCAGTGTATTTTTATTTATTTAGCTTCCCATTTAAATTCACAAAATACTTGTGAATCTGTCCTAAAACATTTTGGAAATAGGGAATCACCTTGTTATACATCCTTATTAATGTTAATTTTCTTAGAATTCTCATACATTTTGCAGGCTTAACACTTGCATTTATATATGTAATATATGCGGGATTCTTACTCAGACTTTCACATTGCTATTGTTGCATTTTGATAAATAGTCTTCAAATTATGACTCCTTGGTTTATTAAAGATTTTTTTATATTCTATAAATACAAAGTATATCCATATATTTACAATATTTTTTTTAATAAATATTAAATAACCTTCACATTCTTTTGAAAACATTATTATTATTATTATTATTATTATTATTATTATTATTATTATTATTTATTATTATTATTATTATTATTTGTAATATAGGGTATATGAGCACAGACTTTCCGATGACCCATCACTCTCCACTCTATCTAATATCACTGATACACTCAAGCACATATATGCTGAAAAGATAACTAATCACCAATATACGTATTTCATGCTAAACCAGCAATCATCATCAGTTGGTCCAGATTATCATCTCCCACACATATATACTATAAGTGCTCAGATATATATTAAGATAGACAATCTTCATACTTTAATGGACAGGCTCCAATCTAGTACACCCTCCAACTCTTCAACCGTCCACCCTGAGGCCGAGATTCTTGTCACACCCATGTTGACCTAAGGTCAATCTGAACCCCACATGTACAGGACATAATCCATTTAATACATGTGCAAGGATGGGCAGACATCTCTACAATGTAATAACTGAAACACAGGCTTATTATATACCTGTGTCTATATATGTAATATAGGGTATATGAGCACAGACTTTCAGATGACCCATCACTCTTCACTCTATCTAATATCACTGATACACTCAAGCACATATATGCTGAAAAGATAAATAATCACCAATATACGTATTTCATGCTAAACCAGCAATCATCAGTTGGTCCAGTGCTCAGATATATATTAAGATAGACAATCTTCATACTTTAATGGACAGGCTCCAATCTACTACACCCTCCAACTCTTCAACCGTCCATCCATGGGTGTGACAAGAATCTCGGCCTCAGGGTGGCCTTTGAGCATTCCATCATCAGATTTTCAATTGGATGGACGGTTGAAGAGTTGGAGGGTGTAGTAGATTGGAGCCTGTCCATTAAAGTATGAAGATTGTCTATCTTAATATATATCTGAGCACTTATAGTATATATGTGTGGGAGATGATAATCTGGACCAACTGATGATTGCTGGTTTAGCATGAAATGCGTATATTGGTGATTATTTATCTTTTCAGCATGTATGTGCTTGAGTGTATCGGTGATATTAGATAGAGTGGAGAGTGATGGGTCATCTGAAAGTCTGTGCTCATATACCCTATATTACACATATAGTTACAGGTATATAATAAGCCTGTGTTTCAGTTATTATTATTATTATGATGATGATAATGATGTTTCAAAGCAAAACTTTATTGAGTCTAAAAAGTTATAGAGTCACATATAGTACTATATTGGTTTGTTACAAATGTAAAACAAATTACAACAAAATTTCAGTATGTAAGTCTTTATCAATTCTGCATACTTTCTTTCTTGTTTTTAAATTTGGTCTTCTATTTAGTTCAGTTTATGCTTGCATCTCTTTGAAGTTGGAAAAAAAGCTGATGTTGAAAATGTCATCATCTATCATATTAGACTTTATATTTTATAGACTGGATCTTTGTTTCAAGTGTGACCATGTGGCTGCAAACACATCTGGTTGAGCTAGGATGCTGTCTCTTTTTCTGAACAGTTCTAGTTTTATTGAATATGTTGCTGGGTGGCGTCGAGGGTTATTAGCAAGTGCGAAAGTGCATCTGGTACACCAGTAGGCATAAAGGCTATATGTTGCTGCACGAATAGCAGGGATGTTGCCTTTTTTAAATGTATTTATTATTTCATCAATTGAAATGATAGCCTTTCTGTATGTGGTAAACATTGTGTGATGTATTGTTTCTAGTGCACTGCAGGAATGAAGAAAATGATCTTGTGTCTCTTCTTCTCTATGACATAGCCCACACATGGGGTCTATATTTGTGTAGAATCTACGAAATCTGAGGAAATGTGTTGTGGGTAGAGCATTAAGATTAAGCTTAAGTAGAAAATCAAATAATTTTGGTTCTAATGACCATTTTCTGAATTGTTGCAGTAGTTGCCTGTTGTCTATCCCAAGAACTGATGGATGTAGATTAGGTGTCTGGTTTGGGTTTAGTATATTATAAATGTCCCAGTATGTATACTTGTTGTCATTATTGAGTGCTATTTTGTTGTATATTGGCTTGAGTTCTTCAATCAGTGTGGATAGATATCCATATGAAGGGGGTGGTCTGTCTGTGGGTATTATACTAATTACACACTCCAGGTCTGGAAATCTTTTTATGGTTGCTGTTATTAGATTTACTGATTTCTGTGTGTAAAAAACATTGATTGTATGGAGTCCAAGTCCATTGCTATGTGGTGGTCTGCTCAGATTTTTTAAAGAGATTGCCACTGTCTTTCTCTTCCATATTAGTTTGTTACAGATTGATGAGATTTTGGATATGAATGTTTTTGCAAATTTGATTATAGGTGTGTAGTAGGTAATTTTTGTAATTATAAGTTGATTAAATAGTGCTACCTTTGCGTATATTGACAGGTATGACTTTTCAAGTGAGGTTGTGATTTTTTCAGCATCTTTTTTTAATTTATTTTGAATTTTTTGCCTCATTCCGTTGGTTCCAAGGTAGAATGGGAAACCAAGGAAAGCAGATGGTTTACCATTAAACATCTCTGTACAGTGCTTGCCTGTGTATATTGACCATGCAGCAGTTTTATTTGTGTTAATTTTTAAATTAAAATTTGAGGTATAATTCTTGATTATCTCTTGTAATATGGGGAGGTTCTTTTTAGAGGGGAGGAAAATGGTTACATCATCCATATAGGCTATGCATGATATATTTAAAGCAGTGTTTGGGATTTGAATGCCTTTTATTTTTTTCTGTATCTCTATTAATAGAGGATTTATATATATTGTAAAGAGCAAGGCACTGAGGGGGGATCCTTGTGGGATGGATTGACTCGGTCTGAAGGTTGGTGAATTTTTCCCATTCAATGTGATGTGAATTTCATGGCTGAGTAGCAGATTGGCTATTATATATAGTAGGGATGGAGGTATTGTTGTTTTTTTCAGCACATCTAATAATTTGGCTATAGGCACTGAGTCAAATGCTGCCTCAATGTCTAGTTGAACTATAATTGGTGCATATTTCTTTCTTTTTTTTTACTACTTCGATTATTGTTTTGTACATTAAGGCACCCTGGCCAATGGATGATCCTTTTTTGGCATATTGTGCTGATGATAACACAGGGAGTATATGTTGTTCTATTTTCTCCTTTATTACTCTTTCAAGAATTTTTATTCCTAAAGGTCCCATTGAAATTGGTCGTAGATTAGATAAAGATGATATTGCTGTTGGTTTTTTGTTAAATGGAACCATTGCAATTGGGTATAGACTTTGTATGTTGTAAATTTTTTGGGATATGTAATTGGCTAAATCACACAGGTATTTGGCTGTGAAGTGACTAAGATGTTTGAACACAAATTTTGGAATTCCTTGTGGTCCTGGGTGACATGTGTTTGTTATTGTTGCAAGTTGAAATACAATGTCAGTTGTTTTTATTGGTGTGTCTGTTTCAGGGTCTCCAAATATGTCTTCATTTGGTATGTACACTCTTTGTTTTTGCAGTTTTTTTTTTAAAGTGGTGATATATTGGGTTTATCATGTTATGTCCAGCTGTTATAGAGCCATCTATTTCAAGTGCCATAGGCACTCTGACTGTGGATGGGTATCCCAGTGCCCACCGTATGTATGCTCTGGTCCAAGTGTGTTGTTGGGTAAGGTATATTTTTTTCTTTTTTATTGCTACATATTGCTTTAGTGTGTTGCATGTATTGTTGTACATTTCTGTAAGTTTTTTTATTTGTGTTTGATTATCTGTAGTTGGTCTGGAAATGGTTATTCTTTTATGTAGTTCATCTGCCAAAGCTAATAATCTGGTGGGGGGTGTTGAATTGCAGGTAATATGATTGATGTTGAAAGAAAGTATATTGGTGAATGCTATATACTTTTGTACTGGATCGAGTGACATGTTTTGAAGTTTTTGGAGCATTATATATGTTTCTGAATATAGGAATTCAGTTGTTTGTGCTGGAAGAAGTATTCGCATAGTCTTTTGAAGGGCTATTGTTGTATTCTGTATTTTTGTTAGGTCGAGGGTGATGAACTGGGCAGCATGATCTGAGATTATAGATGGACAGAGTTCAAGATTAAAATAATGATGTAACATTGGTGAGTAGAAACACAAATCAATAAGTGACTTATATCTATTGTTATTAAAAGATATTGAGTTTAATGGGAGAAAACCTTCAGCACTCATAAGTGGGATTGTTATTTGATGGATCCATTTGGTGACAAAAGTTTGGTAGGTCATGTTGAAATCTCCCAGGAGTATTATGGTATTTGTTGTTGCTGTAAGCATTGAATTTATTGTTGCTATTATTCTGGAGATGATGACAGGGCCTGGTGGTATATAGACAAATACTAGGTTAAGTGTGATATTTTTATGATGGAGTGTTATTATGATAAGATTAGAGTCAATTTTAAAAGAATCAAAAGGGCAGTTGTAGGATATAATTATACCTGTGCCACCTGATGGTGATGATGATTGCCTTGAGTAGGCACAAAACCCTTGGCTGACTAAATATTTTGAAGGATCAATTTGAGAGCCACTGTATATTTTTGTTTCCAATAGCCCCAGTATGTGTGGTTGTGTTGTATGTAACCATTTTTTGAGTTCAAAGAGTTTTTTGATGGCATTTAAGCCTCTAATGTTTAGAGATCCAATTTTTATCTTCATGTTACAGGATAATTTTATAACAGGGTATTGATTTTTTTAATTCTAATTTTTTGTTTATATTGCAGTAGATGGATGCTGATACTTTTTTGCCAACTAAACTTTTAAATTCCCATTAAACAATTTTTATTTAAGAAAAAAAACCCAGTATTATTTTAAATAATGTGATAAATGTGTAAAATATATAATTGGGTGGAATGAGTTTTTATTTGGTACTTGTATATAAACCCATTGCCAGATGCTTTCCAGGTGTTTTTTATTTATTTATACATTTTCAAGGGCACTAAAGTATGTGCTTGTTTGAACAAATCGATTATAAATTTCTGATAACTTTAAGAAATATGAATAAATCCCTTATAAATTTCATTCACAAACTTTATATATATATTGTAGCAGCAAGGAATCAAGGCGAACACATCTCAGTATGATCAGATTTTGGGTCTTTACATGGGATGCTGTGAATAAGTTGATCTAAATTAAATCCAAAATTGAATTTGCTTCAGTAATAATAATAATTTAATATTAAATATTTAATATAGACCCAATATAGAATAAATCATTCAACCTTCACTTTTATTAATTGTTCCATTATGCTCATTATTCAAACTCAGGGAAAAGTTGCGGTTAACTTTCTTCAGGATTTCCATCAATTCTATAGTAATAACCATACTCAATATAATCTCAATATATTTTAGATCAACTAAGTTATTAGGATATTACATTAATTAACTATACTATATGTGTGTGGGTATATGTGTTTGACTTTATTCTGGTTTTGTAAAATGAATAGATAACTTAAATAAATTAGAAACTTCTTTAAATTTAAAATAAACATTAACAATGTTTATTAACGAATAACAATTCAAATTTATTTAATATAACAAAAATAATTATAAGGGTTTGCTTCCATCTCTACTATTGTATAATATTAAATAATTAATGTCTTTTTATATATCTGTAGTAGATATTTATTATAACATGAACAGATTCTAATAAACACATTTTTATAATTTACAAAAAAGAAATTATAAAAATGCTAAACTAGCTAATATTAATTATATATATATATACAAATAATAATAATATTATTTTTTTCATGTGTCATAGCATCGTCCAGGAAGAGAACCCGCTAATCCAGGATAACTGCTTGTAAAGCAGGACCTCTCAACCATATGAGAGAATTCCAAATTCATGAGACCATTCCTATGTAAAGTCATCATTATGAAATATAAATTCTTTCATACAGGATATTAGTCATTTACACAACTAATAACAAACAAATATCATGTTATTTATATTAGTAACAACAATGTTTTGTCAATGTCATAAATAAATCCAATATATCAACTCTTACCTTCATATTAAGTTTACTTTTGTACCTCAATTTAAACTCCTATCAAGTTGCTTTCATAGAAGACCTAAATTTTATTAAATATAAAAAAAAATATTTGACTTCATGATATTCTATTCATCTTCATTTAGTCTTTCATAAATGAATTATTCCAAAAACAAATAATTTTTATTTTAGGAAATAAAATTAATGTTTTTAAATGACACTTCATGAAGAGGATAAGTTCATATTACTGTCCTATTCATTTCCATGTTTGAGAAGTAATGTTCGTTAAGAATAAAGTTTTTTATTTTTTGGCAAGCTATTCAAGTATCCGATTGTTCCTAAACATTCTTTTTGCATGATGTTGACATCTTCCACAAACAATTTCATTACCAATTGGAGTTTCATTTACATTATATAGATGAAATTTATATAACTTGTAGGCATTTCAGTAGAAATAAGCAATTACAGATAAAACAATAGCATTATGTATCCTATGACAAGTGAAGTTTAGTCACAAGGCATTTCTTTATAGATATAATCTTCTTAAATTAATCTTGATTTTAATATATAAATAAATGTCTTCTGGAAAAGTTTTATGTTTCAGAATTCCAATTTAGAATTATTTTATAAGCTTTTTAATTAATAAATAAATATATAATTTTGTTTAGAAAATACGAATAATATTAGTAGAGAGTAATTTATTCACTCTTCTATTTGAGTAATATTAGAGTTTGTTTTTTTAATAAAGCTTTTCTTCAATAAACAAATCGTTCAAATTATTAATCTATCTTTCAAAAGTATTCTATATTCGAACACAGTAAAAATTATTATACGAAGTAGCTAGTACATCGGTAAAAGATAAAATTTTTAAATAAATAATTTGAGTCCAGTATTTTTAGCAGAATCAACTTCCGGTAGCATGTCCTGCATATGTCATTTGGTTTTCACAATTTTTACATTCTATAATTATTAATTATATTTAATAATGAATAATTGAATTCTTAATTTCATTTCCTTTATATTAGTTGTTAGGTTGTGATTTGACTTTAAAGATTATCTTTATGTCAATGTTTTGGTTAATGAATTTTATTAGTTTAAACAATGGTATTATATCAATGAATAAAAAATAGTTATTTCTACTTGCTTTAATTTTATTAAAACAACTATAAAAAATAATAAAGAATATACTAATCATATATTCTTATGTGAATAATATTGTGTACTATCACAATATCTTTAAGTTTAAAAGATATAAATTCCTGTTAACTTTAAAAAATATTAATAAATCTCTTAAAAATTTCTATTTGCAAGATATAATTTTTTAAATTTTTATATAGATGTTAAAACATACAAACATTTACACATTGCAAACATTGTCATGTTGTTTTTTACATTTACCATATGATTATTGTTAAACATCTTTGTTATTTATTTATTTATGTTTTGGGGGGAACATTTTGCCAAAAAAATTAAAATTTGATATTTTCCATTGACAGAAGAACATTTAATGGAATACTTCCACACCAGTGTATATTCTGTGGTTTGTGCAGAGAGATCGGTGAATGCTTTATTATAATTGTTACAGGTTTACTAAAGATATATTACATTTATTTTGATTACAATCATTTGTTATACTGTTGTAAATTTTTTTTTATTTTTATAACAATATTTAAAAATATATCAAAGAAAATATTAATTGCAAGGAAATCAAGACATACATCATGTGATTTAATTTAATAAACTTGTACTACAAATGTTATATAATGAGTAGGAATAGCTCTTAACAAGCTTTTTTGAATATCAGCTAGAAACCTGTCTGGGGATAGGGATGTTCAGAAAAGCTTGTTAAGAGCAGCTATTCACGCTCATTATATAAGAAAATATTAAATACAACAGCTTCTATTCAGCTATATTGTTTTTAAGAATTATAGAGGGCCCCTGAAAATATATAATTAAAAAAAAGAAAAACCTCTGTCAATACAAGTACTTTTTTATTTTTATGTGATGTTAAAAAAAATTTTCATTTTAAAACTTTAAAAATATAATCTTTTTTATTAGAACAATAAAGAGTTAATAGTTTATTAAGAGTAGATGGTTTTATTTGTAGAACACATATGCTTAATAAATCTGTATTTATTTTCTTTCTTTACTATTCTGATCTTTTTGAATATTCAAACCTTGTTTTCAGAAAAATAATTATAGTAATTTGTAAGTAAATTTATTAGTATAAAATTTTGTAATTTCGAATGATTTTTGACACAGTAATAGACTTCTTTCACTCATACTTTTGAAAAATTATTATTAATTCTGCATATTGTGAAAAGAATTTTTCCAGATTTCTTATAAGAACAGAGGAAAATAACCTTTTATTTTTTATTTACAATTAGAAAGCCTTTTTACGTGTTAATAAATAGCTGAATATAATAGGAAAAGTGATCCTTATTATCAGTTATAAAATATGTTCATGCTAAAAGAGTGGTTACATAACAGAGTAATCATTCAAGCTTAAGAATTTAAGCAACCAATCTAGCTAAATATTTAATTATTAATCAATTAATGATTATATAGCTATTATTACTGGATAATAATAAAAAAATAAAAATAAAATCGCAAAAAAAAAAAAAAAATTCCTACCAAGCAGCATTTGACAAACTTGGTGAGTTTTCTTCATTTTTTCATAGAGATATTCTTCTTCTTTGCTTTGTTAGTGAACTATTTAAGGCTGTTTAACTATTTTCTCAGAAGGTAAATTATTCTATTAAAAAAGGATTATGTATTATAATTGTATATAGAATTTAGATATTGTCTGAGATTGAGAATTAGGATGGCTGATTTATGTGGTATAGTAGCAGAAAAGATTTTGAATGGATCATAAAGAAACAATGGTCTTTTAAATAAATATCCAAACTTATTGAAGATGAATTAAGGTTGTAATTTCAAATGATTTATTTTGGTTAGAAATTTGTGGAACTGTGTTTACAAGTTTTTATCATGCTGTAATAGCCTATGCAATGTGTGCATTATGTTGCAATTGGTAAATGAAGACTTTATATATATATAACATGCTGTATACCTTTCCATTTTATGTAAGAGTGTGAGTCAAAAATTATACCATTCTGGTTTGAGGAATTTATTTTAATCAACTTTCAAAACAACAAATACATTATTTTTTGACGTACTCTGTCTGCTTTTCAATAAACATTATTCATTAGTCAACAGCCTTTTATATGCCTTTATTAAAAATATTTTTGATTGAACCGAGAATGCATTGTTGTCTTCACCTCTCCTTCACATGTGAAATCTTCAAACTCATAGAGCTTCTTTTAGGGAAATAAAAAGGTTATAGTCTATTTGGTAAAGTTAAGACTATAGGCAGATTGCTCCTAATACCTCAAATTAGTTTTCAGAATGCTAATATGTGGACAATAGTGTAAAGATGTGCATTATTATTCAACAACACAAACACCTTTGGATAATATTTCCCTGCATTTTGTTTGATATACAGAATTTGTTCTTCATTTAGCATTTTACTGTAATGAGCACAATTAATTGTTGAATCTTTTTTTTTTGATAATATTTCAGTACTGGCACTTGAGAATTCCAGAAATTGTAGGTATCAATTTTTTAATTGATAGTTGACTTCTGAACTTTTTCCTAGTCAGTGATTGGAGATGTTTCCTTTTCCATACTCTGTCACTTATTCTCAGGCTTGTAACCAATAATGGTTCTTTTTGAGAAACTTTCACCTTTCTTAGAATATCTGTCAAAATTTTGTTTATAGATGTCCAAATATTTCAGTTTGTGCTCATCCATAAATTGATTTGATACTCATTTCACATAAACTTATCAAAACTCAAGACTATCTTGGATTATTACATAAACAGAACTATGGCTGATTTGCTACATAATTCACTGATAGTCATTAAGCCAACAGAATCAGTTCACATGCACACTCAACATTGTCATCAATCATGGATGTGGACAGGTATCTGACTTTTTCATTGCTACCACTTATAAGATCTTTTTTCAGTTTCTCCATTTATTCATATACACTTTTTCATGACAAAAAAACTTTTTTCATACATTACACAAAGACTTCACTAAATGTATAGTCCAGATTTTCCTTCAGATTACAAAACTATTCAGTTCATGCTTTTTCTTCATGTAAATCATAAGTGGAATAGCCATTGTTTCTTGCACTGCAATCACATTTGAACTAATGTAACATGTTCAAAACTGATCAGCAGAGTCTGGGGAAAAAGCAACCTTTATTTGGAAAGTACTGGTTGGAGCGCTGACAATTTTTGCTTCACCCCTGTATTAATCAACATAGCAGCAGAAATGTATTGTTAATGAATTAAAAAGATATCTTGAATTTTTAAATTATCATAGTCATTCTTTTATGAGTGAAGTTGCAAAGAATTTCCAAGAAGTTTTACAATTATTTAGTTAGAAGCATTTTTATTCCATATAGTATTTGAATGAAGAGATGATCGGTAGATTTTGTATTATAGTAAATTTAAGCATCGCATGTTTGAACTCTCCTACTTCTGTCTCCGTTTTACCCACAGTTCAGGTATGAAAACTAGATAGCACTGAATTTTATCAACATTTGCTTATTAATTGACTATTTTTCTGGAGAAAATGCTCACACTCCTTCTACCAGTGATACCTTATTTGCATTATGTTATTCGTATAAAGATTATTAGTTTCAAATACTCATATATTGTAGCATGCATTAAAGCTGTCCACAAATACATATATATATAAAAATAAATTTTTATGATATCAATAGGTTTATATCAGTAGAATAAGTTTTATGTAATTAAAATGAATGAAACAAAATTCTAAGATAAAATAAATTAGAATCAGAAATATAGATTTATTTCATTAAATAAATAAAAACAAAGTTTGCTTTAGTCCTTAATATCTTGATATTTTGTTAAATGGTAATTAAGTATACATTCTATATAATAGGATGTAATAAATATCTGACATAAAGGTAATTAATATTGTAGAAAGGTTTATATGGAGTGAAAGGAATTAAAAATAATAGAAAAAAAAAAAAGATAAGCAAAGAATTTATTTGGCAGACAAATATTGAATAATATTTGGGTGATATGAAAATACTTTAAAAAAAAAAACAGTGACTAGGTAAAGTATAAAAGGGATCAAAATCAATTGTATACTGTTCTTTTTCTTTTTTTAATTTCTTCTGATTATAAATTACTTGTTTGATAAGATAGGAGCAGAAATATCAATAGGTGAAATCATAGTAAAAAACTAGCATTGTTGATATAAAATTGCAAAAGTGAGCTATGAGATGGTAGTTCCAAGAAATCAGCAGCCAAAGAAGAATGACTTGCATAGGAAAAATGCTTTAAAATACTGCCTAAATCTTTTGTTATTGAAGTATATGTATCATCATCCATGACATCTACCAGAAGCCAATATGTTGTAAATCACTATGAAAGAAGAAAAAAATATGTAGAACAAAAACTGTAGATTAACATTGCAACTCTGGCCATTTTAAGAAAACGAAAATGGATCAAACATAATGAATCCAGCCAACACTGGAATGAATTATTGCACAGTTAATAATTTTGAAGCTATATAAAGTCAGAACCTAGATATATGAACTTGAAATAAAGACCCTAAAGAAGAAGGTAAATATAATCACAAAAATAAGAAATGAACTGGTTAAGACTATTCCATTATTCTACTTTTTTTTTTTAGACCTAAAAGGTGAAAATACTATCTTTATTGGCTTATTCAATGTCATATCTATAACTTTTTTTTTTTCTGATGCACATCAAACATTTTATTTATGGATTTTATTAATATGTCATGCAAAACTAATTGACTGTAATATTGGAGTTCCAAAATTGACTGGGTGAATATCATTAACAAAGATTCAATTCTATCTTGGTTTGAAATGACTTTTGTATTGATTCTGATGATTAATTAGAGGAACCTTGGCCTCTATATATTAGACAGATAAAATGTAGCAAATTCTGATGATAAAAATAATAAAAAGAGGAAAAAACAAAAACAAACAACTGACTAATGCAACTATTTCCATCGTAGTAATAATGATTATATTATATGATTGTGTACATAGGATTAATTAAACTATGAGAAACAAAATTCTTTTGTTAAATTGTTATGAATAGCCTCTATTCCCTATACTGTGATGTTCTCACATAAACATAGATGTATTGTGACACAGGTAGTTTTCTTTTGAATAAGAGACAAGCAATTATGTATTTTTTGACTCTAAAATTGACGATTCTGTAGTTAGTATCACGTTCAACAGAGCCAATTGCGGATAAATGGTAGAGGAGAGTTTGAACTTACCCTATGGATATTCCTCATTATAGAGGTGACGCCCTAAGTTCTGTCAAATTAGCTGTAGATCTATTATAAATAAAAATGTTTACAGTGATTGGAGTTAGACCCTTACTTCAATTTGAACTGATTCTATGGGAAATGATACTAAATATGGCTAGTGTCAGTGTTTGAAGTAGACTAAACAAAGACCCACTTTGATCATCATGGCCGTTAAGATGTTTATACTTAATGTCTATAGCTTGATTGATCATAACACCCATTAATAATAGTATGTGAAATCGATGTACACTACAATAAGTGTTATAGGGGGCACACACATAATCTCATTACAATATATTAAGCAGAACAAATAGCATATAATAATGTAATCTTAGTTTTTTTTTTTTAATTTTGATTTTATAATCAATCTGCTACATGTTTTTAATATACTTTACTTTATCTTCAAGATGAAATCTCTTTGAATAGTCCACTAAATAAAAAAAGCCTCTCCAATACTTTTCAATAAATGAACAAGAAAGGAAATCACTTTAATCACCAGAATAATAAAGCACAATTTGTAATTTTGACAGTTTTTCTGCTTTCTCTTAATCTTTTAGTTAAGAATGTGATATTAATTTACTAATCATTAATTGGATCATCATCTACTTGAAAAAGTATAAGTTTGATTAGAAATCATTAGTTATCTGAAAAAATTTCCAATTTATTCATGTTTGGAATGGCAGGTTGATGCATCAACCATTACATTTTGAAGTCCTCTTTGTTTTTCAAAATGTTTGTTATAATTTCTTTGCTTTTAGCTACTATTTTGTATATACATTATTTTAACTGAATTAACTTTGTCAATTGCCTTTTTTTTATATTTACAAAAAGCTTAATATATATGTAATCTTATTTCTTTAGTTAAGAGTTTTTAAAATATGAAGACTATCAATAATGATTTTAAAAAAAAAAAACTATTCTTCATGTAAAACACCATTTAACTTAGAAACTATTTATCCAAGATCTGGAGCACTTTAGTTACAATTATTGTAATCAAACTATTTCAGCAGTAATCTCAATCTTTTAGTTTTGTTCATTTAAAAATAAAACATTCAGTCCACTATAAATTAAATACAACAAATGATTTCTCAATGTTGTTTCCTACTTAATCAATTGTATTTTATTTCTTTTTGAAAACAAAGTATTCCTGACATCTGTGAATCATGCTGCTAAAATAAATTGCTTCCTTTGAATTGTTGTTGGCAGTCAATTTTTTTTTTTTTAATTTAAGAAAAAGAACATTAAATAAAACTTATATAGTTTGAAATATAAGGTTATTACTTGTAGTTTCTATAAATATTAGATGAAACTATAAACTCTGCACTCATCAAAGCAGCAGATACCTCTACTTTCTATTGAATTTTAACTTCAAACATATCAAGTTTAGAATGAGAATTGTAAAGGCTAAGCAGGATTTTAATATTAATAGATTATTTTATAGTCCATTTAAATTTGCCTTAAAAGTTTCTTGTTAAATGTTTTATTTGGAATACAATTTTGCATAGAGTAAAGATATAGACAATTAGAAAAAAGAGAAAAAGATAGGAAGTTTTAGACATTTGTAAGTGGATGAAAAAAGAAAATTACAAGGATAAAGATAACAATGTAAAGATATAGAAAAGAGTATATGAAAAAGATTACTTATTGAGGAAATTGTGATGAGAAAGAGGAATTAGATATGACTATTTAAGGAGTAGAGCTTAGAATAAAAGGCTTGAAGATATTGGTATAGGAGATATCTAACGTGATAATTTATCATAATGAAACTTTTTTATATTTTTAAACAATTTAAATCAAGAGTTGTCTCTATTTTATATTAAATAATTTGTTACAGAATATCTAGAACACTGAAAAAATAAAAAAATTATTTACATTTTGGTGATTATATTAAATTTACTACAAAATATTTTCTTAAAATCTATTGTTTATTTTTGAAGTTTTTTTAGTTTAACAAGTTTTAACATATTTCTTGAAATTTGTTATTGAATTTGCTTTCAAAAAATCTTCACTATAATCTTACCTGTTTTAGTTTTTTTTGTAAGTAAACAGATTATCACAGTTTAATCAATACTTCAGTAAATGGGCATTTCCACATAAGCTCCAGTAGAACAATGTTTAAGCATCACACTATTAGGTGATATAGTTTATAACATTATAGAAAAAATTATGATTTGTACTTTTCTTAGCCATGTTGAAACTTGTGGTTGCAATTTTTGTGAACTTCATTTTTTTTCTCCAGATAGAGGAATATTTTTAAGGTAAACCTAGAATTTTTTTTGAAAGCTAGTCCTTAGCCAAACCAACAATATTCAATTATTGACCCCTAAATATATATCTTGTTATTCTTAGATAGATTCTAAATTAATATAGCATAGTAAGGTGAATATCACTGCATTGACAATAAATAAAACAAATATGATTTTAACATAATATTTCCATCAATAGTTTTGATAAAGATGTTAACTCTAATAGATGACTAATCCTTATGGAATATAATTATATATTATGAAATATTTTATATATATTTAAAAATGTAAATAAGTGTCTTATTGTTAATGAATAACTTATGAAATAATCAATACAATTTGACATATTTATATACAGTTTGGAAAAACTAGTTTTTTTTTTAATATTTTAATTATTATTTAAAAATTAGAAATTAATAAAAAAGTAGATTTCAATTTTTACATTTTAATTTATTAATTCACTGGGCAACCATGAACATCTGTGATCATAATATATCAGAAGTAGATATGTGAAATAATATTTTTCATTAAGGCGACTTGAATTTTCTAATTTAACATAACTTTTCCATTCTATCAATAATTTTTATTATAAGAAGAATGAATAAAGGATACAAAAATATTCAAGTAAATTTTATTTTTTTAGAAAGATTTTCTAATTTTACTTGTTTTTTTTAAATAGTTAATAATATTTGGCCATTCAAACAAACAACAACAAAAAAAACAATTATAGGATTTTTTTTTTGCTAATTATTTTTATTGATATATTAATTTGCATATTTTTAAATAAAATTATCTCTTAGTGTGTGTTTGACTTACATATACATGTTGAAAAATACTTGTACTATTCAAGTGTGTGTGTCAAAAATACATATATACAATTCACTTACTGTCAGCAAATTTTGGTATTCATATCAAGTTTTAAAAGCAAATGTCACAGATATAGGGAGATTACTAAAGATTACAATTAAGATTTAAATTTTTTAAAATTCTTTTAGCAACAATAACAAAAAATATAACTTATTTTACAGATGGACAAACTTATAAAATCAAATGATAGTAAATAATTCTGTAAAAAAATTTTCAAAAACTAATTTATTTTAAAAATAAAAAAGTACTACATTTGATTTTCTGCAAAAAAAAAAAAAACTTAATTTCATTTTTGAATTATTTTTATAAATTGTTATTATTAATTTATTATTTACTGTATAAAAATATTATGATAATGAATAATTCTTCATCATATTAAAAATGGATCACAAGTAATTGTCCTCAAATCTTTTTATCTTTATTCTATTTAAAATCATGTATAAAACATATTGTCTTACTTTTTGTCTTTTTACTATAAACTTCATACTCATTTCCAATATATCATTAATAATTTTCTTGCCTCCAATGATTCTAAATGATTTATCTTAACTTTATGATCATCTCTTTTATTTTATATCTTTAAAATCTCTAATCTTTTTTTTACAATTATCAAAATCTCTGCTGTATAAAGCTAAGTTTTCAAATGAAACATTTAACAAGCTTTTAATTTTTAAAATCTAAATTTGATGAATCATATATAATATATTTGATACTTGAGTATTAGTCCTGCAATGTAGGGGAGATGGTACGCCTTTTCATATCCGCAATAAAATATGTAATCTTGCGATCATGTCAAATTTAAATGAAATAAGCCCTGCAATGTTATCCAATCTCATGTGAAAACGTGTTTCTTTATCAAAACGTAGTCTTTTGTGATATTTCAACATTTTCAGGGAGACCGACAAATGTTTTATCATCACAACCAAAGATAGGACAGTAGCGACTGATGGAAGCCATCAAACAATGTTGAACAGCATTCCACTATATTTTAACTGCTGGAATGCCTACAAAACTGATAAATTGAAAAATGCTGATTACACGCATTTTCACATGAACCATACATATAACTTTGTGAATCCAGAAACTGGGGTTTACATACAAAACATTGAAAAACTACAGGGTTCTGCAAAATGGTGAAATAAGCAGTAGCAAGGGACATCAAGGCAACATCTCAACTCGCATCTGGCCGAATTTATGTGGCATAGATTTCGCAAAAATGACGCGTTCATTTGCATGCTGCACAATGTAAAAGAAAATTTTCCACCAGGTTGAAAAGCTAATAAAACTGTTATAATTTATATTTCTTTATTTTTGTGCATTTTCTTTTTTAAAAAAAAAAAAAATTGTTTATTAGCCCTTTCTGTGGAAAATCCCATTTAACCGATATACTGCACAATAACGTATCCAATAAAACTCCATTTGGGGGGAGGGGGATTTTCAGTTGAGGTCTCCATTTTGTGTGGTAAAAGTAAATGCCAAATTGCTTGTTTCAATGTGATAATTCCTGTTATATATTAGACGGTAAATAGCATACATGCATATTTAATGTTCTTTTTTAAATAATATTAAAAAAAATAATTTAGTGATTATTTTGTGCACATTTAAAGTAACATTTGGGAATTGCATAATGGCATAATTTATTTAACATATTTTGGGGGGGAGGCAAGAATATGCACTTTTTAAGATCGCAAATCAATTTTATTTTTGTAAAATCTTGTTTTTAATATTGATTTATATAATGTAATAAAATTTAAAATCTTTAGTGTGAAAAACATATATACTTGTGTATGACAAATCAAAAATGCTTTTACATTTTTTTTTTAATATTCATTCTTGAGTCAAAATCATATATCTTTATTATTTTTTATACTTTTAGTTGTGTGTGAAAGTCGTATTTTTAGTCCTGCAACATGGAGCATGTATTAGACATACTACACTTTTCACATACATATTCAAAAACCTGCTGATAACTTTGTAAATCTTGTGAAAATATTATGTACAAGATCTGTGTACACATTACTTTTTTGCAAATCTTGTGAAAAATATGTACAAGATCCATGTATACATTATTTTAGTCAGATTACAAGATTACAAAGTTATCAGTGGATTGGTACGAATGTGAAAAGGCATAGCTTGTCTAATACATGCTTCAAATACCATATATTCTTATTAAAAACTTGTGTGGCCATAGTATTTTTTTTAAAACTATTTTTATCAGCTATAGGTCAATAACTTTTATTAATGCATTGTCTACATTATTTCCCCATAAAATTAAAAATTCTATCAATCTTGTATAATAATACCTTTTAAGATTAATTCTCTCTGTTAGTTCATCACAAAATCTAATGCAGAAAACTTTTATCCACAGTGCTAACTGATCCAAGCATTATTAAACAAGCAAATTGTATTTATCTTATATCTTCTCTATGAGAATATTATTAAATCTTCTCATTTGTATACAAATTTTTTATTAAAATGCTTTTCTTTTTCATCTATATCCCCATCCCCCCAATATCCAGTAAAGGGGTTCAAATTCTGTTATGGAATGCACTTTCAAAATTAATGAAGCAAATGTTAACTTTCCTATATATTTTTTTTAAGCAATAGTCACCAATCTTTTAATTGCAATAATCTCTTTTTTACCTATATTCTTACTTCTTATTAAATATAATTGTGTCTAATTTGTTAAATAATTGAATAGTTTATATTTCAAGAGTTGATAAGTTTGAACACTGGGCTTGCCAGTTATCTAATTGATCTCAAGAGTTTGCTGCTCTATTATTTATTGTATTAAACCATACAGGGCACAATAATTGAGAGATTTATTATTCAGAAATTCATAAGAAATTAGAAAATCTGTTGTTTATTCAAGACTTATTTATTGAGAAAAAAATTGATGCTTTGAGTTATAAATTGCATTACAAATAATGAATTCTTTTGATATATTTTTTCTACAAGCCTTTAATATTCAACTGGAATTTCATCAGTTTTTATGTTTTGCTTATTGTTATTTAACAGTATTTATCCTGATTTATTTAATTTTTGTTTTCCTTTATCATAGATAAAAATTTATTATATCTATTATGTAAGTCATATATTTTCCATTTCTTCAATACATTCTATTTTTTTTACTAATAAAATATTTTAATAAAAGTGTAATTCATATTTTTTCATTGTTTTTACTCTGAACTTTTTAAAATAATGGCCTGAGACACAATTTTCATAATAACTTCAGTTTTAATTATGTTAGAACAAAAACAATTACATTGCTAGAAACTAGACAAATTAAGAAAAACAATAAGCATAAAATAAATAGTGATAACTATATAAAAAATAAGGAAAAAAGAAATTTTCACATTCAAAATAATTATTATTTTATTGTTTGTTCATAATTTGGAAATTAACATTAACTAAAATTCAAAATACATCTTCAGTGATAATTTCTTTCTATTCCTTACAAAATTATCTTTCTAAACATGTATAATATGTCTTACCTGAGATAATCCATAGCTTCACAATCTCCAAACAAAGTCGGATATGACTTGTTCATTTCTATCTTCTACCCCAAATGTTCTAAATGTCAAAGATGTCTATAAAGAAAAAGATTCATCCTGATAAAAGATATAAAAGAAATCATCATAGCAATTGGTTTCCTAATAAAAGATACAAAAGAAATCATCATAGCAATTGGTTTCTTGTCTGTCTAAAACTAGAAATTGTAGGCTACTTTCTATATCACTGATAAAATGAGTTTTATCTCTTCATTTTATATTTTTTGTGTGTACAATAGTGATGTTTATATTCTTTGTCATCACCAATGATGTTTATATTCTTTATGCAGTGCACAAGTGATGTTTATATTCTTTATGTACAGAAGTGATACTATTTTGTTATATTTATTGTACCACAGATATAATTTATTTGCATATAGTCTATAGACTTGAAAATAATGTTATGAAACATATAGCAAAAGCAAAGCATGATCAAGCATAAACATAAACAAGAATCAGAATTGGATTATATGTTTGTGTATGCAATGTCTGTCTGTATACATTTGTTTATTAGTTTTATAACTCATTGCTTGTAAACCATATAATATAAACATAATTAATGGTTTTCAAAAAGTATACTTTTGGACAATCATTATTTTTATAAAAATAAGAGGATTAGTGTACATAGAACTTTAGAAAATTACGATATGAATTATATACTAAGTTAATTACGATATGAATTCTATATGAGTAAATATATAATTACAAATTAAATCACACTAATTTTTCGATAAATATAAATTCTATGTGAGCATAAATAAATGTATTACAAACTACCTTTAGAAAATTATGATAAATATGAATTCTATACGACCATAAATATATAATTACACACACCAATTTTTCGATAGATATGAATTGTATATGAGCATAAATATATAACTACAAATTAGCACACACTAATTACAAACTGAAATTAATAAAAAATATATTTTTTCAAAAAATTAAAAAAAAAATTAAAAATTTTTACTTACGAATAATTACGTTCTTAGTCTGTTGTAAGCCTTGTTTGAGAATAATACCGAAGAAAACTTCACTTGCACCCGTAAAACATTTTATGACTTTTATCGTTTCATGATAAGTACAAAAATTACCAAAAAAACAAAAAAATTAAATACTGTGGTTGATTAAAAAATTCGCCAAAAGCCTAAATTTCGACCGATTTTTTTGAAGTAAAGATCGTTTGAAAGCTAACATATACAGCTAAAAACGGCCATATTTTCTTTGACGTCATCATTATACTTTTTATGTCAGCAAAGAAAGAAAATAGCACATCATCAAATGAGCACCGAAGGGTGCAAATGACGCCGCCGACAAACCGGAAGTAGTTAACATTTTATTCATCATCTCATAACTAACTCAAGGCTTTATGCTCTCTTTTCATAAATAATACCAATCTTTTATTTAATTTGTCAATCATTTCATTGTTTTTACTCATAACATTTTATTCACCATCCCATTAATAACTCAAGGCTTTACGCTCTCTTACTTTTCTTGTAATGTTCATTTTTTATTTAATTTGTCTATCAGCTTACTACTGCTTACTTTCTTCTCTCATTTTTTGTTATATTTTTGGTACAAGATCCTCTCAATTTAAATTGTAATTCAAGAACATCAACTTCAGAATGCACACTTTCTAAATCTGTTTTATATGAAAAACTTATTTAGGAAATTGTATTAATCAGAAAGGAGTTTTGCTATTAACTGAAAGGAGACCCTTTGATTCCTCTTGGAGGCCTTAAAGGAACTGAGCAGGGCAAATTCCTAATGTCCACTCCATACATTCTTGTCGTTGCAGCTGTTATTACTATGTGATTATTCATATAGTATACGAACATGGATGGGCTGCTCACCAACACGCATTAGCCAGTGTGGTGAGTTTATTGGCTTTTTACCTCTGAGTTTAAGATCAAGAAACACCATGGTCTTTCTTCTCAGTGCCCGATAAGGCAGAATGAATGTTTGTGTAAATGATAAATATTTTCCCAATACATATATACAATTATGACAGACAAAAATAAAGCATGGCCCTTATTCTCAGGAGGCTGTAAAGTCACCAACCAAGACAGCGGTTGGTGGCCGAAGGCGGAGGGTGCTAAGAATCCCCTGATTGCGGACCCAGGCTGCCATTTGATGACGACTTTTTATTTAGGTACTTACAACTGCAGATCACTTTCAAGTGAAGGAAGATTGCAAGAATTAGAAGAACTCTCTTATATTAAATGGGACATTATTGGACTTTGTGAAGTTAGAAGAAAGGGTGAAGAGACAATTGATTTAAAAAGTGGACATATACTCTATTATAAAGTCACAAATATTGGAAATACAAGTGGAGTAGGATTCATTATAAATAAAAAGTGGAAGAACAATATTGTGGAGATTGATGGTGTGTCAGACAGAGTGGCAAGATTAGTTATACAACTTAATAGCAGATACCAAATGCAGATAATTCAGGTTTATGCCCCAACAAGTTCTCATAGTGATGAAGTAGTAGAAGACTTTTATATGGATGTACAAAAGGCTTTTGATCAGAGTAAACACCATTTTAAAATTGTTATGGGAGACTTTAATGCTAGAATTGGTAAACAAATGAAAGATGAAAGTGCTCTAGATAATGTTGGTTATGGAATGGATGTCATGGGATGGATATCATGTAATGTATGTCATGGAATAAATGTCATGCAATGGATGTCATGGAATGGATATCATAAAATGGATGTCATGGAATGGATGTCATCAAATGGACATCATGGAATGAATGTCATGGAATTGATGTCAGGCAATGGATGTCATGTAATGAATGTCATGGAATGGATATCATGTAATGAATGTCATGGAATGAATGTCATGCAATGGATATCATGTAATGGACATCATGTAATGGATGTCATGCAATGGATGTCATGGAATGGATGTCAGGGAATGGACATCATGGAATGGATGTCATGCAATGGATGTCATGTAATGGATGTCAGAATGGATGTCATGGAAAGGATGTTATGCAATGGATGTCATGTAATGGATGTCATTGAATGGACATCATGGAATTGATGTCATGCAGTGGATGTCATGGAATGAAAGTCATGCAATTGATGTCATGTAATGGATGTCATGGAATGGATATCATGCAATGGATTTCATAGAATGGATGTCATTCAATGAATGTCATGAAATGTATATTATGGATTGGACATCGTGGAATGGATGGCATCGAATTGATGTCATGCAATGGATGTCATGGAATGGATGTCATGCAATGGATGTCATGTAATGAATGTCATGGAATGGATGTCATGCAATGGATGTCATGCAATGGATGTCATGGAATGTATTTTATGGAATGCATGTCATGGAATGGATATCATGGAATGGATGTCATGGAATGGATGTTATGTAATGAATGTCATGGAATGGATGTCATGGAATGGAGGCCATGTAATGCATGTCAGTGAATGGATGTCATTCAATGGATGGCATTGAATGGATGTTATGCAATGGATGTCATCAAATGGATGTCATGTAATAGATGTCATGGAATGGATATCATGCAATGGATGTCATGGAATGAATATCATGGAATGGGTGTCATGGAATACATGTCATGTAATGAATGTCATGGAATGAATTTTATGGAATGAATGCCATGCAATGGATGTCATGGAATGGTTGTCAGGGAATGGATGTCATGGAATGGATGTCATGTAATGCTTTTCATGGAATGAATGCCATGCAATGGATGTCAGGGAATGGATGTTATGGAATGGTTGTCATGGAATGGATGTCATGTAATGGATGTCATGGATTGAATGTCATACAATGGATGTCATGGAATGGATGTCATACAGTGGATGTCATGGAATGGATGTCATGCAATGGATGTCATGGAATGGATGTCATCGAATGGATATCATGAATGAATGTCATGGAATGTATGTCATATGCCATAGAATGAATGTCATGCAGTGGATATCATGTAATGGATGTCAATGAATGGATGTTATGCAATGGATGTCATGGAATGGATGTCATGCAATGGATAGCATGGAGTGGTTGTCATGGAATGGATGTCATGCCGTGGATGTCATCAAATGGATGTTATGTAAAGGATGTCATGGAATGAATGTCATGCAATGAATGTCATGGAATGGATGTCATAGACTGAATTACATGGAATGAGTGTCATGCAATGCATGTCATGGGAATGTATGCCATGGAATGGACATCATGGAATGGAAGTCATGGGGTGGATGTCATGTAATGGATGTCATGCAATGGATGTCATGGAATGGATATCATGTAATGGATGTCATGTAATAAAAGTCATGGAATGGCTATCATGTAATGAATGTCATGGAATAAATGTCATGCAATGGATGTCATGCAATGGATAACATGGAATGGATGTCATCGAATGGACATGGAATGAATGTCGTGGAATTGATGTCATGCAATGGATATCATGTATTGAATGTCATGGAATGAAAGTCATGCAATGGATATCATGTAATGGATGTCATGGAATATAGATATGCAATGGATTTCATGGAATGGACATTGTGGAATGGATGGCATCGAATTGATGTCATGCAATGGATGTCATGGAATGGATGTCATGCAATGAATGTCATATAATGGATGTCATCCAATAGATGTCATGGAATGGATTTCATGGAATGCATGTCATGGAATAGATAACATGGAAAGGATGTCATGGAATGGATGCTTTGTAATGAATGTCATGGAATGGATGTCATGTAATGGATGCCATGTAATGCATGTCATTCAATGGATGTCATGGAATGCATGTCATGGAATGGATGTCATGTAATCTATGTCATGGAAAGGATGTCATTGATTGGATATCATGGAATGGAAGTCATGGAATGGCTATCATGTAATGGAAGTCATGCAATGGATGTCATGGAATGGGTGTCATGCAATGGATGTCATGGAATGGGTGTCATGCAATGGATGTCATAAAATGGATGTTATGCAATGGATGCCATGTAATGCATGTCATGGAATAGATGTCATGTAATGAATGTCATGGAATGGATGTCATGTAATGAATTTCATGGAATGAATGCCATGCAATGGATGTCATGGAATGCATGTCATGGAATGGATTTCATGTAATGGATGTCATGGAATGGATGTCATGGAATGGATGTCATGGAATGGATGTCATGGAATGGATGTCATGGAATGGATGTCATGTAATGAATGTCATGGAATGGATGTCATGTTATGGATGTCATGGAATGGATGTTATGGCATGGATGTCTTGGAATGGATGTTAAGGAATTGATGTCATGCAATGGATGTCATGTAATGAATGTCATGTAACGGATGTTATGGAATGAATGTCGTACAATGGATGTCATGGAATGGATGTCCTGCAATGGATGTCGCGGAATGGATGTCATCGATTGGATATCATAAAATGCATATGGAATTGATATCATGCAATGGATATCATGTAATGAATGTCATGGAATGTATGTCATGTAATGAATGCCATGGAATGAATGTCATGCAGTGGATGTCATGTAATGTATGTCAATGAATGGATGTCATGCAATAGATGTCATGGAATGGATGTCATGGAATGAATGTCATGCAGTGGATGTCATCAAATGGATGTTATGTAATAATGGTCATGGAATGGATGTCATCGACTGAATTACATGAAATGGGTGTCATGCAATACATGTCATGGGAAGGTATGTCATGGAATGGACATCATGGAATGAAAGTCATGGGGTGGATGTCATGTAATGGATGTCATGGAATGGATATGTAATTGATGTCATGTAATGAATGTCATGGAATGGCTATCATGTAATGAATGTCATGGACTAAATGTCATGCAATGGATCTCATGGAATGGATGTCATGCAATTGATGTCATAAAATGGATGTTATGTAATGGATGTCATGGAATGAATGTCATGCAATGGATGTCATGGAATGGACATCATTGAATTAATGTCATGGAATTGATGTCATGCAATGAATGTCATGTAATGAATGTCATGGAATAGATGTCATGCAATGGATGTCATGGAATGGATGTCATGGAATGGAAGTCATGCAATGGATGTCATGGGATGGATGTCATGGAATGGATATCATGCAATGGATGTCATGGAATGAAAGTCATGCAATAGATGTCATGTAATGGATGTCATGGAATGAAAGTCATGCAATGGATGTCATGGAATGGATATCATGCAATGGATTTCATAGAATGGATCTCATGGAATAGATATTCAATGAATGTCATGGAATGTTTGTCACAGAATGGACATCATGGAATGGATGGTATCGAATTGATGTCATGCAATGGATGTCATGTAATGAATGTCATGGAATGGATGTCATGGAATGAATGTCATGCAATGGATGTCATGGAATGATTGTCATGGAATGGATGTTATGGAATAGATGTCATGGAATGGATGTCATGCAATGGATGTCATCAAATGGATGGCATGGAATGGACGTCATAGAATGAATTACATTGAATGGGTGTCACGGAATGCATGTCATGGGAATGTATGTCATGGAATGGAGATCATGGAATGGATGTCATGGGATGGATGTCATGTAATGTATGTCATGCAATGGATGTCATGGAATGGATATCATGCAATGGATGTCATGTAATGAATGTCATGGAAGGGATGTCATGGAATGGATTTCTTTGAATGCATGTCATGGAATGGATTTGAAGACATATAGGTCTCTGAAAATTTCAGATTTTTTACTTAATAGTTAAGTATTATGTAAGTTCTGATTTTGCTGTGGTATGTTAGAACTAGTGTCTAAATATCCTAGCGTCTCACTGACGAGAGGCAATAGCTATCACAGAATGGATATCACGAAATGGATATCATGGAATGGATGTTATGTAATGAATGTCATGGAATGGATGTCATGTAATGGAGTCCATGTATTGCATGTCAGGGAATGGATGTCATGGAATGGGTGTCATGTAATGATTGTCATGGAATGAATGTCATGCAATGCATGTCATGGAATGGATGTCATGGAATGATTGTCATGGAATAAATGTCATGCAATGGATGTTGTGGGATGGAGATCATGGAATGGACATCATGGAATGGATATGCAATGGATGTCATGTAATGGATTTCATGGAATGGATGTCATGCAATGGATGTCATGGACTGAAAGTCATGCAATTGATGTCATGTAATGAATATCATGGAATGAAAGTCTTGCAATTGATGTCATGTAATGGATGTCATGGAATGGATATCATGCAATGGATTTCATAGAATGGATGTCATGGAATCATTCAATGAATGTCATAGAATTATGTCATGGAATGGTCATCATGGAATGGATGGCATCGAATTGATGTCATGCAATGGATGTCATGTAATGAATGTCATGGAATGGATGTCATGCAATGGATGTCATATAATGGATGTCATGTAATGAATGTCATGTAATGACTGTCATGGAATGAATGTTATGCAATGCGTGTCATGGAATGGATGTCAGGGAATGGTTGTCATGGGATGGATATTATGGAATAGATGTCATGGAATGGATGTCATCAAATGGATGTTATGGAATGGATGTCATGGAATGGATGTCATGCAATGGATGTCATGTAATGAATGCCATGTAAAGGATGTTATGGAATGAATGTCATAATGGATGTCATGGAATGGATGTCATGGAATGGATGTCATTGATTGGATATCATAAAATGAATGTCATGGAATTGATATCATGCAATGGATGTCATGTAATGAATGTCATGGAATGTATGTCATGTAATGAATGCCATGGAATGAAAGTCATGCAGTGGATGTCATGTAATGTATGTCAATGAATGGATGTCATGCAATAGATGTCATGGAATGGATGTCATACAATGGTTGTCATGGAATGGATGTCATCGAATGAATGTCATGCAGTGGATGTCATCAAATGGATGTTATGTAATGGAGATCATGGAATGAATGTCATGCAATGGATATCATGGAAGGGATGTCATGGAATGAATGTCATAGACTGAATTACATGGAATGGGTGTCAGGCAATGCATGTCATGGGAAGGTATGTCATGGAATGGACATCATGGAATGGAAGTCATGGGGTGGATGTCATGTAATGGATGTCATGGAATGGATATCATGTAATGGATATCATGGAATGAATGCCATGCAATGGATGTCATGGAATGGATGTCATTGAATGGTTGTTATGGAATGGATTTCATGTAATGGATGTCATGGAATGGATTCATACAATGGATGTCATGGAATGGATGTCATGGAATGGATGTCATGGAATGGATGTCATGCAATGGATGTCATGTAATGGATGTCATGTTATGGATGTCATGGAATGGATGGCATGCAATGGATGTTATGGAATGGATGTCATGGAATGGATGTCAAGGAGTTGATGCTATGACACGAGAGAAAAAACAGCTTTTATATAGTCCACTTCAGGACAAAAACCTTTCCAATTTCAAATCATCAAAATACACTGAAAAAGAAAGGTACTCACAAATGTTTGAAAATTATTTGATGAAAAGTTTAAAGTCTTTTTCATTCTTGCTTTAATATCTGGCTAAGAATAGCTAGATGCACATTTGTTGCCTAATTTTAAATATCTAACTGAACTGGGAGTGATTTTACCTGGAAGAAAAATCTGAATTTTTATCAACTACCTGAAAAACAAGTCACATGTCTGATTAAAATTGAATTTTCTCTGTTTTATCTTACCTGGATTTGAACTACATCATAGACATTGTGGATACATAAAATATTGCTACACCAATGCATGTCTTCAATAATAAAAAAAAATAGTCTAGTTAGCTTATCCTAATCTTATGATATACACTTTTATAAACCTTAGTTTTAAACTAAACTGCAAGTCTTTGAATATGAGTGCATGCCATAATTTTCCATGCTTATATCATATATCTTAGTAACTTCACCAAGAGCTTAATAACTCATCATAAGCTTAACTGTATAATTGCTGAAAAATTAAACTATATAAATTATTCATATATTAAACTATCATTCATAATATTAGTAAAAAAATCCCAAATCAATTTGTAAAAAATGATTTTTATTTATTAAATTAATGAGCAGTGAAGTGCTTAATGAAACTTAAATAATGTAAAAGCCTTTTTATATATGCACTATGTGAGGAATGTTTTCTTATATTGATTTCCATTTGTACTTACAGAAAAAATGTTGTAGACTTTAAATTTTTAATTACCATTTATTTGTAATTCAAATGATAAAATAGTGCTTTGATAATTACTTCTAATTTAGTTATCTATTAGAATATTAACAACACAGACCTGTTGATTTATATTGTATAGAAATTACAATAAATAATTAAAATTTAATTTACAATGTATACATACACTCATATATTAGAAAAGAAAAAACTATTACTGTACTTAATAAAGAAAAATAAAACATATGCAAAAATGCATAATATGCAAAAATGCATAATTCTTTTTTAAATATTTTACATGCATACACACCACACACTCACTTGTACATATCTGTGTTTCAATTTCAAGGTGTAATGTAAAGTGCATTAAACTCTTAAATGTATGATCTAGCATTCAAATCATTAATAAAGCAGGTAAATTTTTATCAGATGACTGAAAAATATCCAACACAAACTCAGATAGTTGACCAATTTCAATTCAGTTAGGCAATCAATAAAAGTCAATAAATGGCTTACTTTTTTTTATTTGAAAATAAAGGTTCAGAATTGGTCTGATGAGTTTATATTTTGATTAAAAAATATTACAAATAAATATTTACATGTGATAATAAGCATTAAAAAAAACAATATTAATTATATGTTCACAGAAGATTATAACAAAGTTAAATATACACATGATTATTCATTTATATAATTTTCACAATAGAAGCATCTAATGCTTGCAAAAGTACATCCTACGATTTATCTTTAATTACTATAGATTTTGTCAAAATGACCAAAACATCAGATTATAACAAAGTTAAATATACACATGATTATTCGTTTATATAATTTTCACAATAGAAGCATCTAATGCTTGCAAAAGTACATCCTACGATTTATCTTTAATTACTATAGATTTTGTCAAAATGACCAAAACATCCGTGTTATCATTATGAATATGATGTAAATTGCCTCAAAAACTTATAGTATTATGTAAAGAATAGAATTCTGTAACACTTAAATACTGTTGGAGGAATAGAAAATCATTCTTCATGGAGAAAAGTTACAAGTTTTCTGAAAGACATGGATTGAAAATGTTGCTCTGTTAGATGTCTTTCAAAAATAATCCGTGCAAAAGTTCAATGTTTGAATCATATGACTGACAAAAATCATGGATGGCGGAACATCTTATATACATCAAATCATTATCTGATGCACATACTGCATAAACTAAAACATCTTTGATATATTATTATGATTTATTCAAACTTACACAAAATTTTATACCATAATATACTTATCTAAATCATATGTCAATCTTAAAACATTAAATAAAATACCGTAGTTTAGGGCACTGATAATTCTGTTAATAGATAGTACAACTTGAATCCCTTTAAACTCAAATATTGCTGATATTTCATATTGTAAGCTTATGAACCTGATGTACTTTCATTTCTCTGTACAGTATCTTGTATTTTATTAATTTCAATTATTTTTTTAAAAAAAATATTTTTTTTAAAAAAATTTAGTAAATGTAATTTATTTTTTGAGGAAATATTTACACATGTATTTAATAAATTAAGACCAATAAATATATTTTTACAAGAGAATGGGATTTTTGCATAGTTTTTAATATGAAAATGGTAAAGTAATTGCTTTTGTAAAAAAACTAATCAATATACATCTTTTTTTAAAAAATAAAACAATAATTTACTATTAAGAATAGTATTATTTTTATCATATATAAATTTAAAGAGGAAAACGATTTTAAGATTGAAATTTTAAAAACAATAGGAGGTTCTGTTTTCTTTTTTAAGTGTCATAGCATCGGCCGGGACGCGAACCCGCAACCCGGGCAACTGCTTGCAAGTGCAAGGCAGTCGCGCTGACCTCTCGACCACCAATGCAAGACGAATAGGAGCTTCTTTTTCTTTTTTTGAAAATGGTTTTCTTTAATTTTGACAAACATAAAAAAAAAAGAAACTAAAAATAGTTGCAACTATAAACCAGTATTTAATTGTCTTCTTTTAACAATTATTAAAGACAGAACTTTTCAATATTACTTTAAGAACTTAGTATCCAGTATTAGTCAATAAATGAATGTCTGGCTATAATTAGCTACACTTAAAGATATTAGCTTAATCAGAATTGGCCAAAAAAGTGTTAATACACTAACAATAAAAATATTATTGTAATATAATATGACCTACAGTATTATGAAATGGGGAATGTTATAATTATAAAGGTTCTGAATCAATGATTTTAACTGCATATTTCTAAAATCAAAACAATTTAGATAAATTACTTTAATTAAGGGAGAAAAATATCTGTGCCTAAAAGAAATCTAATTTACTCTAATACTAAAAATGAAATAAGGAATAGATTTGGGATTATGTATGAGAACACAGAGTCATAAAAAAAAGTGTGATCATGGAAATGAATTTACTACACTTTAGAAAACACAAAATAAAAGTTTTATTTTAACTTAACTTGTCTCATTATTTATACTTTTAGTCACCCAATAAATCTATTAATAAAAAAGATGCTTACAAACTAAATTCTGCTTTTGCATATATATTTTTAAAATTTAATATGTTTATAATTTTGTAATTTAATATAATGATTAAATATTATTTTAAAATGTTATATGTATAATTTGCCTATAATATTGATAAGCAAAAGTAATTTAGATTTCAGTCAACTTTTTAAAAACTTTACAGGAAAAAAAAAAAAACTTCTTTTAAGAAGATAGCAGGTCAACTAGCTGCCAAAAATCACTCGTTTTCTAATCTAAGACACTTCATAGACTTTTTCACTACCCTTTAAAAATGTTAAGTGCTTTTTTCCAAAAATGCAGAGAATGCAAAACATGACTTCTCTGACGGTGATTTAAAACCATTAAACTCACATGAAACTTTTAATACAAACAATATATTTAAATTATCTTAAATCAATATTTTATTATAGTACATTTACATGATTTATTTATTTATGTTTTGGTTGATGACAATAACTAATAAGTATCATAAAGTCCATAATGGATGCCCAAGTTATTAAATGCTTAATAAAGTTGTTAACTGAAAGTTATGATGGCAATAATTCTATATATAAGTTTATATATAAACTACTTATAATTAATGATTTGTGTTATATTTTAACCATACAGTTTCATATTCTGGAAAAAGGTAAGAGTTTTCTTAGGATGCTTTTCTACCAATCAGATATTATTTAATTGGACTAAACTTACACAGTCCTCCAAATACTACACATTGCAATTTTACATTTATTGATTTATTTTCACACAATTATAAAATGAATACATAATGGAACTATTTCTACAAATAATTATGAAAAATAACATTTAACCTCTCTCTATTAGGTCATTGTTTAACTACAATACATAATGTTATATAAATAACAGCCACAAATTTTGAATTGTAATCTATGGCAATACAAGGTCCATAGCACTAGTTTCAAGGAAACTTCAACAATTATATCAATCCCACAATCACTAATTACATACCAGAATAGGCTCCAATTTATCAATCAATCAATAGTATTCTGTCTAATAGACAGGTCCAGAGAGCAGTCATAACATCAATTCGTCTATTCTTCCATTCCATTCTCTTCCTTGCCCATTTTTTCAATTCCATATAAGTCTTCCCATCTCTTATATCATCCAATAATGTCAATCTTTTTCTTTTTATTTCCACTCACCATTTCCTCCAAAACATCTTTCATTAAACTATAATCTCTTGTCAATATATGTCCAATCCAGGTTCTCTGTCTCTCTCCGATATTCTCAATCAATCTTCTTTCCTCATTTACTCTTTTCAAAACTTCATTTGTTTGTCATGGATTCCAATTTGCAGTCTTTTTCAAACATATTCTGAAGACCCCTTTTCTCCTCAGCAATAAAAGCCACATCATCTGCAAATCTTATATACTTTATTACTCTCCCTTCAACATTTGCTCCTCCACAGTCCAAATAATTATTTAGGATACCTTCTAAATAAATATTAAGCAGAACAGGTGGTACTACACCCTTGCCTAACTCCACTTTCTGCATTCATTTCATCAGTCACATTACTGCCAAATCTAACTCTTATCTTTTGACCATTATACACAGTCCAAATCAATCATCTTTCTTTCCAAAATACTCCTTTATTTTTTAAGATGGACATCACTTTATTCTAGACTACTCTATCAAATGCCTTTTCTAAATCCACAAAACATATACCAACTCCTTCATCTCTTTCCATATATCTTTCTACAATTATCCTAACAATACCAATAGCATCCCTTGTGTTTTTTCCCTTTCCGAAAACCAAACTGTTCTTCACGAATATAATAATCTACCTTCCCATAAATCCTTTGAGTTAAAATCCTCAATAAAACTTTAGAAGCATGAGACAATAAACTTATTGTTCTATACTCTTCACATTTAGCATCTTTCTTCTTTTTAGTAATTGGAATCATTATAGTTCTTAAAAAAATCTCCACTATTATATATCAAATTGCATAGTCCAACTATTTCCTTCATAGTAAATGCTCCCATTTCTCTCAAAACTTCTATAGGTATTGCATCAAATCCAACAGCCTTACCATTCTTTATTTGTGTGATCACTTTTCTTACTTCATCCAGCAATATATCCATCCTCTATCATCTATTTTAATATCTTCATTTTCAAGTTCATAATTAATTACATTATTTTCTCTACTAAACAGACACTGAAGATATTCTTCCCATCTTTTTTAATATATCATTACTATCAGTTAACCTCATTCCATTCTTATCTGCAATGTCACTTGCTACCCATGTCTTTTTCTCCCAAGTGATACTACGTATTCTATCAAATACCAGATCATATCTTTTCACCTGTTGAAGTCTTTCTATCTCTTTACATTCTTACTCCAACCATTTTTCTTTTGCTAAATCTGTTTCTCATTTTAGTTCATTATGGAATTTCTTATATGCCTTTTGCTCTTCCTCAGTATTTACATTCTTCCATCATCTCTGCACTTCCATCTTTTCCAACATACCTTCAGTTATCCAAAGACATTTAGCTTTCCTTGCATGAATAATACCAATTTCATTTTTTTCTGTTTTCAAGAGACCTTTTTTAATTCTATTCCAACACTCATCAGGGCTATTAATATATTTCTCATCCTGAACAATCCTTTTAAATTCATTTTCATATACTAAACCAAATTTTCCTTTTTTCATTTGTCTCAATTTATCCAAGTCCCATCTTGTGTATCTTTTTCCTCTTTTAATTCTTTTTAAACTCAACTTTAATTTAGCAATAACTAGATTGGGATCCCAATCTATATCAGCACCATGCAAAGTATGTGAACCCTCTATTCTGAATCAATATATAATCACTTTGATAATGTTTGCTGTCACCTAGAGCTTTCCATGTATACAATCTTCTAATATGATTTTTAAAACAAGTGTTTGCAATGACAAACCCATTCTCTTTACAAAATTGTACAAGCCGACTACCTCTTTCATTTCTTTTTCCAATACCATCATTTCCAACAAATTTTTCCTTCCCTACCTTTCCCCACAACAGCATTCCCATCCCCCAATAGCAATATACATGCATTTTTGCCTTCACATTGACTACTTTCTTTTATCTTCTCATACACTTCAACAATTTCAATATCATGACTACTAGTTGGCATATAAACTTGTATAATTACCAAATCCCTAGAACTTGCATTTATTCTCATCATCATCAGCCTATCATTAATACAATCCTTTGCCACACTTCCAAATTTTCTTTCCCACAGCAATGCGAACTCCATTAATTGACTCATCACCAACCAAATAATATAACTTTACATCTCCACTACTTACTTCTCCACATCTTTCCCACCTCACTTCACTTAATCCCATAACATCAATATTTATGTGTAAACTCTCTTTTCAAATTCTCCAATTTCCCACCTCTCTTCAAAGTTCTATCCTTCCATGTTTTAATTCTCAATGTATCGTCCTTCAATTAATTATATTTATGAAAATTTTTCAGGTTAATGGCCTGAGTAGCCTCATGTCCACTCCTGCCGGGCAAGACACCAAAGTCATTCTTAACAAGATCTCAACACCAAACGTAATGATTCCTGTAGACATACTCATAATAAAACAAGGGAATTATAAGACAAAGTGGTTTCCCATTGCCTTCTTTGCCTGAATTATAAGACAAAGTGGTTTCCCATTGCCTTCTTTGCCCAGAAATAACCTCCATAATAACAATAGGCTTATTGCGCTAGCCAAATCCCATAAAAATGAATATCCAACTACCGCTTCCTTCTCATCATTGTCACCTATAGTGATCATCCATGGTCTTGGAAGAATGTTGTTACTGACCCAGCAGAGTATTGACTTATTGAATGACGGGTCATTATACATCCACCATGTTTGGAATTATGGCATTTTATAGAAGTAAATATGCCACTGCTTCCTTCACCTCTTCCTGATAGTGAATGTTGTCCCAATGTCAGTGATTGCTTATATACAGTACTCTGTTTATTCGCAGCTAGAAAATTTATTTCATTACATATTTATATTATTTAATTAATATTATTTTAAATTTCAATTTTATAATTTACAGGTCATTAATATGAGATAGCATTTTCCTTTTCTTGATTGAATCAATATAAATTAGGTGTCTGAGGTTAGGGCATAAGAATAGAATTTTTTTTATTTCCTGTCTTATTTTTTTTATAAATCATTACAAATTTTGGAATCTTTAATTTGGGTTTTTGAAGAACCTCACTCTCATGTTCATTTTACACCATTACAGTGTATCCGAAGATGTTATTTACTTTGTGGATTTTATATTTTTAATAAGCACATACATAAATTTGCAAGCTAAAATTAGTAATGCTATATTAGTTAATAAATCACATCTAATAGAATAAAATGAGTGAAAATCTATGTGGAATAATATTTAAAATTTACTAATAAATTTGCATTAGTATTCACTCATAAATAACCATTCTGCTATTGTGTGGTAATTTATCTTATATTCAAAATGTATGAAGATATTAAGTTTAATGACTATTAGAATTGTATTACATGAATTTATTAATAGCTTTGATATCAATGAGTATTCATAAAAATATCTGATTAATTTTTAATGATTATTGAAAACTATTATCTTGTGTATTCATGTTTATAATAAAAAATTGTAATTGCTATATCTTATATTTATTAATTTAAATGAGGCACATAATTTGGATTTAATGAATAATGATAATAAGTGATCTATAAGTGAGCAATGAATGTCATGCAGTGGATGTTATGTAATAAAGGTCATGGAATGAATGTCATGCAATGGATATCATGGAATGGATGTCATAGACTGAATTACATGGAATGGGTGTCATGCAGTGCATGTCATGGGAAGGTATGTCATAGAATGGACATCATGGAATGAAAGTCATGCAGTGGATGTCATGTAATGAATGTCATGGACTGGATGTTATGTAATGAATTTCATGGAAGGAATGCCATGCAATGGATGTCATGGAATGGATGTTATGGAATGGATGTCATGTAATGGATGTCATGGAATGAATGTCATACAATGGATGTCATGGAATGGATGTCATGCAGTGGATGTTAAAATGGATGTCATGGAATAGATGTCATGGAATGGATGTCATCGATTGGATATCATAAAATGAATGTCATGAATTGATATCATGCAATGGATGTCATGGAATGTATGTCATAATGAATGCCATGGAATGATTATCATGCAGTAGATGTCATGTAATGGATGTCATGCAATGGATGGCTTGAAATGGTTGTCATGGAATGAATGTCATGCAGTGGATGTCATGAAATGGATGTTATGTAATGTATGTCATGGAGTCAATGTCATGCAATGGATATCATGGAATAGATGTCATGGAATGCATGTCATAGACTAGGTGTCATGCAATGCAGGTCATGGGAATATGTCATGGAATGGACATCATGCAATGGAAGTCATGGGGTGGATGTCATGTAATGTATGTCATGCAATGGATGGATATGTAATGGATGTCATGTAATGAATGTCATCGAATGGCTATCATGTAATGAATGTCATGGGGTAAATATCATGCAATGGATGTCATGGAATGGATGTCATGCAATTGATGTCATAAAATGGATGTCATGCAATGGATGTCATCGAATGGACATCATGGAATGAATGTCATGGAATTGATGTCATGCAATGAATGTCATGGAATTGATGTCAAGGAATGAATGTCATGCAATGGATGTCATGTAATGGAGGTCATGGAATAGATGTCATGCAATGGATGTCATGGAATATATGTAATGGTTGTCATGGAATGGATGTCATGGAATGGATATCATGCAATGGATGTCATTGAGTGGATGTCATGGAATGAATATCATGGAATGGGTGTCATGGAATGCATGTCATAGGAATGTATGTCATGGAATGGATGTCATGTAATCTATGTCATGGAGAGGATGTCATGGATTGGATGTCATGGAGTGGAAGTCATGAAATGGCTATCATGTAATAAATGTCATGGAATAAATGTCATGCAATGGATGTCATGCAATGGATGTCATAAAATGGATGCCATGTGATGCATGTCATGGAATAGATGTCATGTAATGAATGTCATGGAATGGATGTCATGTAATGAATTTCATGGAATGAATGCCATGCAATGGATGTCATGGAATGGTTGTCATGGAATGGATTTCATGTAATGGATGTGGAATGGATGTCAATGCATGTCATGGAATAGATGTCATGTAATGAATATCATGGAATGGATGTCATGTAATGAATTTCATGGAATGAATGCCATGCAATGGATGTCATGGAATGGTTGTCATGGAATGGATTTCATGTAATGGATGTGGAATGGATGTCATACAATGGATGTCATGGAATGGATGTCATGCAATGGATGTCATGGAATGGATGTCATGTAATGAATGTCATGGAATGGATGTCACGTTATGGATGTCATGGAATGGATGTTATGGAATGGATGTCAAGGAATTGATGTCATGCAATGGATGTCATGTAATGAATGTCATGTAATGAATGTCATGTAATGGATGTTATGGAATGAATGTTGTACAATGGATGTCATGGAATGGATGTCAAGGAATGGATGTCATGGAATGGATGTCATGCAATGGATGTCATGCAATGGATGTCATGGAATGGATGTCATCGATTGGATATCATAAAATGAATATCATGGAATTGATATGCAATGGATGTCATGGAATGTATGTCATGTAATGAAAGTTACGGAATGAAAGTCATGCAGTGGATGTCATGTAATGTATGTCAATGAATGGATGTCATGCAATAGATGTCATACAATGGTTGTCATGGAATGGATGTCATGGAATGAATGTCATGCAGTGGATGTCATCAAATGGATGTTATGTAATAAAGGTCATGGAATGAATGTCATGCAATGGATGTCGTGGAATGGATGTCATAGACTGAATTACATGGAATGGGTGTCATGCAATGCATGTCATGGAATGGACATTATGGATGTCATGGAATGGATATGTAGTAATGAATGTCATGGAATGGCTATCATGTAATGAATGTCATGGACTAAATGTCATGCAATGAATCTCATGGAATGGATGTCATGCAATTGATGTCATAAAATGGATGTTATGTAATGGATGTCATGGAATGAATGTCATGGAATGGATGGACATCATGGAATGAATGTCATGGAATTGATGTCATGTAATGAATGTCATGGAATGGATCTTTTGTAATGAATGTCATGGAAGGAATGTCATGGAATAGATGTCATGCAATGGATGTCATGGAATGGAGGTCATGGAATGGAAGTCATGCAATGGATGTCATGGAATGGACATCATGGAATGGAAATACAATGGATGTCATGGAATGAAAGTCATGCAATGGATGTCATGGAATGGATATCATGCAATGGAATTCATAGAATGGATGTCATGGAATAGATGTCATTCAATGAATGTCATGGAATGGACATCATGGAATGGATGGTATCGAATTGATGTCATGCAATGGATGTCATGTAATGAATGTCATGGAATGGATGTCATGCAATGGATGTCATGTAATGAATGTCATGGAATGGATGTCATGTAATTATTGTCATGGAATGAATGTCATGCAATGGATGTCATGGAATGATTGTCATGGAAAGGATGTTATGGAATAGATGTCATGCAATGGATGTCATCAAATGGATGGCATGGAATGGATGTCATATAATGAAATTACATGGAATGGGTGTCATGGAATGGAGGTCATGGAATGGATGTCATGGGATGGATGTCATGTAATGTATGTCATGCAATGGATGTCATGGAATGGATATCATGAAATGGATGTCATGTAATGAATGTCATGGAAGGGATGTCATGCAATGGATGTCATGGAATGGATTTCTTTGAATGGATTTCATGGAATGCATGTCATGGAATGGATATCACAAAATGGATATCACGGAATGGATGTCATGGAATGGATGTTATGTAATGAATGTCATGGAATGGATGTCATGTAATGGAGTCCATGTAATGCATGTCAGGGAATGGATGTCATGGAATGGGTGTCACATAATGATTGTCATGGAATGAATGTCATGCAATGCATGTCATGAAATGGATGTCATGGAATGGATGTTTTGGAGTAGATGTTATGGAATGGATGGCATGAATTGGATGTCATGGAATGGATGTCATTTATGTCATAGAATGAATTACATGGAATGGGTGTCATGGAATGTATGTCATGGAATGGACGTCATGTAATGTATGTCATGCAATGGATGTCACTGAATGGATATCATGCAATGGATGTCATGTAATAAATGTCATGGAATGGATGTCATGCAATGGATGTCATATAATGGATGTCATGCGATGGATGTCATGGAATGGATGTCATGGAATGGATTTCATGGAATGCATGTCATGGAATGGATATCATGGAATGGATGTTACGGAATGGATGTTATGTAATTAATGTCATGGAATGGATGTCATGTAATGGATGTCATGCAATGGATGTTATGGAATTGATGTCATGCAATGGATGTCATGTAATGAATGTCATGGAATGGATGTTATGTAATGAATTTTATGGAAGGAATGCCATGCAATGGATGTCATGGAATTGATGTTATGGAATGGTTGTCATGGAATGTATGTCATGGAATGAATGTCATACAATGGATGTCATGCAGTGGATGTCATGGGATAGATGTTATGCAGTGGTTGTCATGGAATGGATGTCATCAATTGGATATCATAAAATGAATGTCATGGAATTGATATGCAATGGATGTCATGTGATGAGTGTCACGGAATGTATGTCATAATGAATGCCACAGAATGATTGTCATGCTATAGATGTCATGCAATCGATGGCATGAAATGGTTGTCATGGAATGGATATGGAATGAATGTCGTGCAGTGGATGTCATCAAATGGATGTTATGTAATGGATGTCATGGAGTGAATGTCATGCAATGGATATCATAGAATAGATGTCATGCAATGCATGTCATGGGAATATGTCATGGAATGGACATCTTGCAATGGAAGTCATGGGGTGATGTCATGTAATGTATGTCATGCAATGGATGTCATGGAATGGATATCATGTAATGGATGACATGGAATGGATGTCATCGAATGGACATCATGGAATGAATGTCATGGAATTGATGTTTGCAATGAATGTCATGGAATTGATGTTATGCAATGAATGTCATGCAATGGATGTCATGTAATGGAGGTCATGGAATAGATGTCATGCAATGGATGTCATGGAATGGAAGCTATGCAATGGATGTCATGGAAGGGACATTATGGAATGGATATGCAATGGATGTCATGGAATGGATATCATGCAATGGATGTCATGGAATGCATATCATGGGAATGTATGGCATGGAATGGATGTCATGTAATCTATGTCATGGAAAGGATGTCATGGAATGGAAGTCATGGAATGGCTATCATGTAATAAATGTCATGGAATAAATGTCATGCAATGGATGTAATAAAATAGATGTTATGCAATGACTGACATGTAATGCATGTCATGGAATAGATGGAATAGATGGATGTCATGTAATGAGTTTCATGGAATGAATCCCATGCAACGGATGTCATGGAATCGTGGAATGGATTTCATGTAATGGATGTCGTGGAATGGATGTCATACAATGGATGTCATGGAATCATGGAATGGATTTCATGTAATGGATGTCGTGGAATGGATGTCATACAATGGATGTCATGGAATGGATGTGTTGCAATGGATGTCATGGAATGAATGTCATGGAATGGATGTCATGCAATTGATGTTATGGAATGGATGTCATGCAATGGATGTCATGTAATGAATGTCATGTAATGGATGTTATGGAATGAATGTCATACAATGGATGTCATCGATTGGATATCATAAAATGAATGTCATGGAATTGATATGCAATGGATGTCATGTAATGAATGTCATGGAATGTATGTCATGTAATGAATGCCATGGAATGAAAGCCATGCAGTGGATGTCATGTAATGTATGTCAATGAATGGATGTCATGCAATGGTTGTCATGGAATGAATGTCATGCAGTGGATGTCATCAAATGGATGTTAAGTAATGGAGGTTATGGAATGAATGTCGTGCAATGGATATCATGGAATGGATGTCATAGACTGAATTACATGGAATGGGTATCATGCAATGCATGTCATGGGAAGGTATGTCCTGGAAACGACATCATGGAATGGAAGTCATGGGGTGGATGTCATGTAATGGATGTCATGGAATGAATGCCATGCAATGGATGTCATGGAATGGATGTCATGGAATGGATGTCATGTAATGGATGTCATGGAATGGATGTCATGCAATGGATGTCATGGAATGGATGTCATGGAATGGATGTCATGGAATGGATGTCATGCAATGGATCTCATGGAATGGATATCATGTAATTGATGTCATTCAATGGATGTCATGTAATGATTGTCATGGAATGGATGTCATGCAATGGATCTTATGGAATGGATGTCAAGTAATTGATGTCATGCAATGGATGTCATGTAATGAATGTCTTGTAGCGGATGTTATGGAATGAATGTCGTACAATGGATGTCATGGAATGGATGTCATGGAATGGATGGCATGCAATGGATGTCATGGAATAGATGTCATCGATTGGATATCATAAAATGAATGTCATGGAATTGATTTCATGTAGTGGATGTCATGTAATGAATGTCATGGAATGAATGCCACGGAATGAATGTCATGCAGTGGATGTCGTGTAATGTATGTCAATGAATGGATGTCATGCAATAGATGTCATGGAATGGATGTCATGCAATGGATGTCATGGAATGAATGTCATGCAGTGGATGTCATTAAATGGATGTTATGTAATAAAGGTCATGGAATGAATGTCGTGCAATGGATATCATGGAATGGATGTCATAGACTGAAGTACATGGAATGGGTGTCATGCAATGCATGTCATGGGAAGGTATGTCATAGAATGTACATCATGGAATGAAAGTCATGGGGTGGATGTCATGGAATGGATATCATGTAATGGATGTCATGTAATGAATGTCATGGAATGGCTATCATGTAATGAATGTCATGGAATAAATGTCATGGAATGGATGTCATAAAATGGATGTCATGGAATGGATGTCATCGATTGGATATCATAAAATGAATGTCATGGAATTGATATCATGCAATGGATATCATGTAATGATTGTCATGGAATGTATGTCATGTAATGAATGCCACGGAATGAAAGTCATGCAGTGGATGTCATGTAATGTATGTCAATGAATGGATGTCATGCAATAGATGTCATGGAATGGATGTCATGCAATGGTTGTCATGGAATGGATGTCATGCAGTGGATGTCATTAAATGGATGTTATGTAATAAAGGTCATGGAATGAATGTCGTGCAATGGATATCATGGAATGGATGTCATAGACTGAAGTACATGGAATGGGTGTCATGCAATGCATGTCATGGGAAGGTATGTCATAGAATGTACATCATGGAATGAAAGTCATGGGGTGGATGTCATGGAATGGATATCATGTAATGGATGTCATGTAATGAATGTCATGGAATGGCTATCATGTAATGAATGTCATGGAATAAATGTCATGGAATGGATGTCATGGAATGGATGTCATAAAATGGATGTCATGGAATGGATGTCATCGATTGGATATCATAAAATGAATGTCATGGAATTGATATCATGCAATGGATATCATGTAATGATTGTCATGGAATGTATGTCATGTAATGAATGCCACGGAATGAAAGTCATGCAGTGGATGTCATGTAATGTATGTCAATGAATGGATGTCATGCAATAGATGTGGAATGGATGTCATGCAATGGTTGTCATGGAATGGATGTCATGCAGTGGATGTCACCAAATGGATGTTATGTAATGGAGGTCATGGAATGAATGTCATGCAATGGATATCATGGAATGGATGTCATAGACTGAATTACATGGAATGGGTGTCATGCAATGCATGTCATGGGAAAGTATGTCATGGAATGGACATCATGGAATGGAAGTCATGGGGTGGATGTCATGTAATGGATGTCATGGAATGGATATCATGTAATGGATGTCATGGAATGAATGCCATGCAATGGATGTCATGGAATGGATTTCATGGAATGGATGTCATGGAATGGATGTCATACAATGGATGTCATGGAATGGATGTCATGCAATGGATGTCATGGAATGGATGTCATGCAATGGATGTCATGTAATGAATGTCATGTTATGGATGTCATGCAATGGATGTTATGGAATGGATGTCATGGAATGGATGTCAAGGAATTGATGTCATGCAATGTGATGTTTGGTGGTTTAATACCATACCTGCCTAATAGGATCATGGTGGCTATTACAAGAATAAAAAGCATTGAAATATTAATACAGAAATTATATATGCATATTAATGATATAGAGGTAATTAATATTATAGAAGGTTTAATTTTAAATCTAATAGATACTATTGGAGTATACATAAGGGATGGGTAATGGGGCGTGCAATTAGCGGATTAATGTCATCAATATTTATCAAGGAAATGGAAATGAAAATTGCTAATAATAGAATAGAAAATCAAGATATACATTACTTTAGGTATGTTGATGATATATTACTAATTGGTAATAAAAAAGTTATAAAGAAGTTTTATAATGACCTTAATAATAATATGGATAATATAAAATTTGCAATCATAGAAATTGATGTTAAAATAAATCATTTCTATGGATTCGCAACAGACATGAATACAAAAAATGGCAGTTATTAAAAAATTTTAAATTAAAAATGACAAATATAACACGGATAGAAAGATAGCTACTTTACAAAAAGAGAAATTTATAAAATTGTACACTAGTTACCGATATAACCCTAGAAGTATTAGAAATATATTCTTTAATTATAAACAATATAATTTATGTAATAATAGTGATTCAGATAATATAAAATCGGTAAAACTTTCTTATGTTCCTAAAATTTATCATACATTTTAAAAAAATATAAATTATATAGATAAAAATATTAAAATAGGATGGTCAAATAGTAAAAATCTTGATATATTAGTAGGGAAGGTTGTTGTCGATGAGCAGCTATATCCCACTGGATGGCACTGTTTTCGCGCTAAAACACATAAAAATGCTGTTTCCGCGGCCGACACCTTCGAACCTGAATTTTCTATAATACAACTTTTTTGTTGTGCTACAGATTGCAGGCCACTATGTCCTGTCGCTGGACAGCATGTATGTTTTACGCAGCAAATACATTTTCCGAATTTGCAGTTTATAAAATGATTACGGCTTGGGGAGAGAGTGTGTTTTTTTTTAATTGGATGGAAATGTTTTCATTGGTTTTTTATTTTATTTTAATGTATTGAAATGTTCAGATTTTGTAAAATATTAATTAACAGACTTTTTACACCGTAGTGTTTTGAAGTTTTAAGTAGTAAATGTTGATGAGATATATGTATAAAGTTATTTTGAATTAGGTAACGAGTCAAGTAACGTTCTGTTCATAACATTCCACGAGACATTTTAAGATTGTATTTGTGTGTATATTTTCGAAATAAAAAAAGCATTAACACAAAAATATCCAGTAAGAAAAGTACAATTGTATAGTTTTTGTAAATGTCATAAAAAGCATATATTATAAACATTTTATATATATATTTGTCGTTGTTTAAAAAAATGTTTTAATTTCTTTCTTTTTCTCCGACTACTGTTATTCTTTGTTGAATATAGTTTACATTTAATGTTATCATTTATTTTATAGATGTTAGTAAAAAAAAATATTTACAAAAATACGATTTTGATATTTTTTATTTTGACCGTAAACCTAACCTAAAATTAACCCTAAACGTAAACATAACAAGTTTTACTTTTAGTTATCATTCTATTTGAAATAAAAACTAGCGGTAAACAACAACAACAAAAAAAAGTCGTAACCCCAGTAAAAAATCTCCGATAGAAAATTGATTTTTTCTAATAAAAAGAAAACGAAAAAAGACGACTCAAATTGTAATTTGTTTATTTTATTTTACATTTATTATTATCATTTAATTTGTATACGTTAATAAAAAATAATATTTAAAATTAAGTAATATTTAAAAAAGACGATTTTCTTTTTGTTTTTATTTTCGCATTACAAAAAACACATCAAAATGATTATAATTAATGGCCCGTGAATGATCATATTTTATAATTTTAGCATGATAACTGCGCCATCGAGTGGGATTTAGCAACTATTCTACGACAACGATAGGGAATTATAAAATAAAAGATTATATAAAATATAGGTCGTAGTTTGCGGACTGTACTGCCGCCGCCAGAGGGCACGGCGACATCATCAACAACCGGCCTGAAAATGGCAAGTGATAAATTTTTTTACGAAAAACGCCTCAAAATCGACAAATAAAAATGCCTAAGGCAATATATATACAGCAAATAAATCGAAAACTACAAATTAAAAAAAAATGCAAGAAAATGCTAAAAAATTCAAATAATAAAACCAAAAAATCATGAAAATTCCATTACGAGCTATACCCCCCCCCAAAATCAAAAAAACGCCTCAAAATCGACAAATAAAAATGCCTAAGACAACATATGTACAGCAAATAAATCGAAAACTACAAATTAAAAAAAAATGCAAGAAAATGCTAAAAAATTCAAATAATAAAAACAAAAAATCATGAAAATTCCATTACGAGCTATACCCCCCCCCAAAATCAAAAAAACGCCTCAAAATCGACAAATAAAAATGCCTAAGACAACATATGTACAGCAAATAAATCGAAAACTACAAATTAAAAAAAAATGCAAGAAAATGCTAAAAAATTCAAATAATAAAACCAAAAAAATCATGAAAATTCCATTACGAGCTATACCCCCCCCCCCCAAAAAAAAAAAAACGCCTCAAAATCGACAAATAAAAATGCCTAAGACAACATATGTACAGCAAATAAATCGAAAACTACAAATTAAAAAAAAATGCAAGAAAATGCTAAAAAATTCAAATAATAAAAACAAAAAATCATGAAAATTCCATTACGAGCTATACCCCCCCCAATCAAAAAAACGCCTCAAAATCGACAAATAAAAATGCCTAAGACAACATATGTACAGCAAATAAATCGAAAACTACAAATTAAAAAAAAATGCAAGAAAATGCTAAAAAATTCAAATAATAAAACCAAAAAACCATGAAAATTCTATCAAGAGATATACCTCCCTCTACAATCTGACAATTCACAAAACATGGCGGCCAAAAAAAGCGGGAAAATATGAAAAAATCAAATCATTTACCTTCAACATAAATATGCACCTAAGTTCATATTGAAAAGCAATTAATTGTTCTCTGGCTTTCTAACTACAGCATATGTAAATGGAGCAGTAATATTTAAATAATCAAAAAGCAATCATTACCGACCCCTCCCCACTAATCAAAACGTAATAAATGGTATCAATATTTTAAGATTATTTAAGTAACAGACCTAATAAGAATTCATAACACAGATTAATACGTAGTAAGTAATTAAATAGAATTATAGTAAGTTTAAAAGAGAAGATGGAAAAATTACCTTGTTGCATTTTTTTTTGTTCAAGAAATTGTTTTTCACTGTTATATAGATTAAATCACAGATTGTAGTTTCAAAATGACTATCCCCTTCCCCCATTTAGTGACTTTTCTAAAACTAAGAACTCATAACACAGATTAATACGTAGTAAGTGATTAAATATGGCAACAACGGACTAACTTTTATAAAATGTACTAAATCTTATGAATATTTAAAAAATCAAACACTATTTGCACATGTGCTGTGCATTATTTAAGTAATAGATATAACTACTCAACACAGATTAATACAGTACATAGTAAGCAAGTTTAAAAAAGAAAATGGGAAAAATTACCTTGTTCCAAATTCGGTTCAGAGCCATTTGCACAATGATGACTCGATCATGATGTTCTGCAAAATGTAGCTTTGTTGGTAAATTTTTTAACACTTTTAGCAATGATGATTCCAGCAGATTAAAAAAATTATTTAATAGAAGGTATCTACAAACACTAGCAGAGTTATTTAAATCAAGTTATGCACACACATATATAATATCCCAATTCATTTTAAAAATAATAAACAATTGTCCACTATATTCATATTATTTTCAATTATGTTTTTATTTAAACAAAGTTGCAAGTGCATCTACATTTTTTGATGAGAGATGTGTAATTACAAACATGAAATCTTCTCTCCCCCCCACCCTTACTTGACAGCAAAAAAAATATACCGTAAATACTTTTAAAAGAAAAGTCTTTCAACATCAAATTATTTATCTTTAAAGCAATTAATTGTTATCTGGCTTTCAAATTATGACATATGTAAATTGATCAATAATATTTAAATAATAATCAATGTAAAAAAGGAATACACAAAACATAATTACCAAAGTCTTTTGGAACAGATTTTAACACTAGTAGTAAGAGCAAATATGGCAGAAATTAGCGGGGGAAAAAAGTTTTGAGTTAAAGTTTGCGCATATCTAATGTGTATTCTTCTCCATCAAAAAATAATCCTAATTAAGTTTGTCAAAAAATAAACATTATCCCAACAACTTGTATTTCTAGCAGTACAAAATAATTAACACGTCAAAATAGAACAAAGCTGGTATTTCAAAAGTCTAGTTCACTTATGTTTTAATTAAATTTGTTGGCTTTGGAAATTATATTTTTGATGTAAAATCTCTATTACGTCATATTTCATTTCACAGTTTGTTCTTTCAAAATGAAAGTGCATACTATAAAAGAAGGATGACCGGTATTATTTTTGGGTATCATGACGTAATAGAGATTTTACATCAAAAATATAATTTCCAAAGCCAACAAATTTAATTAAAACATAAGTGCACTAGACTTTTGAAATACCAGCTTTGTTCTATTTTGACGTGTTAATTATTTAGTACTGCTAGAAATACAAGTTGTTGGGATAATGTTTATTTTTTGACAAACTTAATTAGGATTATTTTTTGATGGAGAAGAATACACATTAGATATGCGCAAACTTTAACTCAAAACTTTTTTTTCCTGCTAATTTCTGCCATATTTGCTCTTACTACTAGTGTTAAAATCTGTTCCAAAAGACTTTGGTAATTATGTTTTGTGTATTCCTTTTTTACATTGATTATTATTTAAATATTATTGATCAATTTACATATGTCATAATTTGAAAGCCAGATAACAATTAATTGCTTTAAAGATAAATAATTTGATGTTGAAAGACTTTTCTTTTAAAAGTATTTACGGTATATTTTTTTGCTGTCAAGTAAGGGGGGGGGGAGAAGATTTCATGTTTGTAATTACACATCTCTCATTAAAAAATGTAGATGCACTTGCAACTTTGTTTAAATAAAAACATAATTGAAAATAATATGAATATAGTGGACAATTGTTTATTATTTTTAAAATGAATTGGGATATTATATATGTGTGTGCATAACTTGATTTAAATAACTCTGCTAGTGTTTGTAGATACCTTCTATTAAATAATTTTTTTAATCTGCTGGAATCATCATTGCTAAAAGTGTTAAGAAATTTACCAACAAAGCTACATTTTGCAGAACATCATGATCGAGTCATCATTGTGCAAATGGCTCTGAACCGAATTTGGAACAAGGTAATTTTTCCCACTTTTTTAAACTTGCTTACTATGTACTGTATTAATCTGTGTTGAGTAGTTATATCTATTACTTAAATAATGCACAGCACATGTGCAAATAGTGTTTGATTTTTTAAATATTCATAAGATTTAGTACATTTTATAAAAGTTAGTCCGTTGTTGCCATATTTAATCACTTACTACGTATTAATCTGTGTTATGAGTTCTTAGTTTTAGAAAAGTCACTAAATGGGGGAAGGGGATAGTCATTTTGAAACTACAATCTGTGATTTAATCTATATAACAGTGAAAAACAATTTCTTGAACAAAAAAAAATGCAACAAGGTAATTTTTCCATCTTCTCTTTTAAACTTACTATAATTCTATTTAATTACTTACTACGTATTAATCTGTGTTATGAATTCTTATTAGGTCTGCCACTTAAATAATCTTAAAATATTAATACCATTTATTACGTTTTGATTAGTGGGGAGGGGTCGGTAATGATTGCTTTTTGATTATTTAAATATTACTGCTCCATTTACATATGCTGTAGTTTGAAAGCCAGAGAACAATTAATTGCTTTTCAATATGAACTTAGGTGCATATTTATGTTGAAGGTAAATGATTTGATTTTTTCATATTTTCCCGCTTTTTTTGGCCGCCATGTTTTGTGAATTGTCAGATTGTAGAGGGAGGTATATCTCTTGATAGAATTTTCATGGTTTTTTGGTTTTATTATTTGAATTTTTTAGCATTTTCTTGCATTTTTTTTTAATTTGTAGTTTTCGATTTATTTGCTGTACATATATTGTCTTAGGCATTTTTATTTGTCGATTTTGAGGCGTTTTTTTGATTTTGGGGGGGGGGGTATAGCTCGTAATGGAATTTTCATGATTTTTTGTTTTTATTATTTGAATTTTTTAGCATTTTCTTGCATTTTTTTTTAATTTGTAGTTTTCGATTTATTTGCTGTACATATGTTGTCTTAGGCATTTTTATTTGTCGATTTTGAGGCGTTTTTTTGATTTTGGGGGGGGGGGGTATAGCTCGTAATGGAATTTTCATGATTTTTTGTTTTTATTATTTGAATTTTTTAGCATTTTCTTGCATTTTTTTTTAATTTGTAGTTTTCGATTTATTTGCTGTACATATGTTGTCTTAGGCATTTTTATTTGTCGATTTTGAAGCGTTTTTTTGATTTTGGGGGGGGGGGGGTATAGCTCGTAATGGAATTTTCATGATTTTTTGGTTTTATTATTTGAATTTTTTAGCATTTTCTTGCATTTTTTTTTAATTTGTAGTTTTCGATTTATTTGCTGTACATATATTGCCTTAGGCATTTTTATTTGTCGATTTTGAGGCGTTTTCGTAAAAAAATTTATCACTTGCCATTTTTAGGCCGGTTGTTGATGATGTCGCCGTGCCCCTGGCGGCGGCAGTACAGTCTGCAAACTAGGACCAAAATATAAAAAGGGTATAGTATATAAAATTACTTGTGGGATTTGCAGTCTGGTTTATAATGGACATACAGTGAAACAATTAGAAGAAAGGTCTAAAGAACATCATAATGCTATTAGGAGAGATGTCAGATCTGCATTAAATGTTCACTACTTAAAATATGGAGATAGAATAGATTGTGTTAAGAATATAAGCCCATTAAATTATATTAAAGAAATTAATAGAAGGAAGATATATGAAACTAATTACATTAATTATAACAGAAATAATTGTATGAACATTTATAAAATGTCAATTCATTTAAGTAATAATTGGATAATGAAAAATGAATGGAGTATTATATAATATATATTAATATAAAGATATTAAAGCATAAATTATAGGCTTGTGTTAATTTTATATAGCGCTAGTAGATGTCGCTATGTATGCAATATAAGTTGTTTTTTGTAGTTGAACAAGACATATTGAAAAGGGCAAAAAATTAAAAATTACCGAAAAGAGCTTTTTTATGTTATGATTATATGATTATATTACAGCTATTGTCATATATTATTTTATTTTGTTGTTATATAAAGATATTTTATTCTATATCATATCTAGGATTTATTTTTAATTATAACCTTGAATGTGATAATTCCTTAAAATGGAAGAATATACTTTATACTTTACATAGAATTACTAATAGTAATTTTAATAAATAAACTGCAAATACTACACTTTTCTTATTGCATTTTTGTACTCTAAAAATATTGAATTTTCTCAATAGATTTTTAGAATTTAATAAAAGAAAAAGAGCAGTAGAATTCTTGGTGATGAACATTAATCTTTATTTATGTGTTGTTTGGTTTATTCATAATTTGTTATGTGTATTTATTTGATTTAATATTACTATTATTTTTAAAAGATTATTTAGCATATATTTATGTAAGAGTGAATGTTTAAATAAGTACTTTAAACCAAAAAAAAAAAAAATCATAATAGTTCTAAATTTTATAAGTAATAATTGAAATAGGTTTTCTTAACTTGTTTTGTTTATTTGTTGAATGCCCTGTAGGCAAACTATAACAAGTTATATAATTCTATAATTAAAATTACTTCTTTTCTTTTCAAAAACTTTATTTGATGTATATATATATCCATTTATTTCCAACGTTTCGACTATCTTTACTCTATAGTCATTTGGAAATAAGTGGATATATATATACATCAAATAAAGTTTTTGAAAAGAAAAGAAGTGGGTTTAATTATAGAATTATATGGCTATATGTACTGTATATTTTTGAAAAGAAAAAAGGATTGAGTCGTGATTAGAAACAGAAGTAAATGGATTTATAACAAGTTAGTATTTTATCATATAATAGTTGAATGCAATATAAATTTATACTGTTTATTTGAGATTAACAGGTGTATTTTCTTCTGGTTTTGGAAATTTTTTTTTTTTGTCTAGCACCACATAGACAGTTCAACAAATGCAATCTTATATAATATCATAATCTAAATTCTTATAATATATTCATTAATTTTCTATTGCCTACTTATAGATAAAGATAAAAGGTTTTAACCTTAAAACTATGCACCTTTTGAGTGCTTAACACAAGATTATGACTTTATAAAGGTAAGAACGGCTGTCTTATCTTCAACCTACTTTCTAATTATATAGGCAAATCAAAAGGACCATAGTTTTAAGGTTAAAGTATTTATGTGTTGACCATGCTTAAAGTGTTAAAAGAGTGTTGATGAGTTAATAAGAATTAGTGTTTACAACTTATAAATTGCTCACTTATAGATCAATTATTATCATTATTCATTAAATCCAAATTATGTGTCTCATTTAAATTAATAAATATAAGATATAGCAATTACAATTTATAATTTTTTATTATAAACATGAATACCCAAGATCTAATTAAATTAGTATGTAACAAATTTATTATTATACTAGTTTTCAATAATCATTAAAAATTAATCATATATTTTTATGAATACTCATTGATATCAAAGCTATTAATAAATTCATGTAATACAATTCTAATAGTCATTAAACTTAATATCTTCATACATTTTGAATATAAGATAAATTACCACACAATAGCAGAATGGTTATTTATGAGTGAATACTAGTGCAAATTTATTAGTAAATTTTAAATATTATTCCACATAGATTTTAGCTATTTTATTAATAAAAGCCTGCTTAGTCTTCGCTCATTTTATTCTATTAGATGTGATTTATTAACTAATATAGCATTACTAATTTTAGCTTGCAAATTTATGTATGTGCTTATTAATAATATAAAATCCACAAAGTAAATAACATCTTCGGATACAGTGTAATGGTGTAAAATGAACATGAGAGTGAGATTCTTCAAAAACCCAAATTAAAGATTCCAAAATTTGTAATGATTTGTAAAAAAAATAAGACAGGAAATAAATAAAACTATATTCTTATGCCCTAACCTCAGACACCTAATTTATATTGATTCAATCAAGAAAAGGAAAATGCTATCTCATATTAATGACCTGTAAATTATAAAATTGAAATTTAAAATAATATTAATTAAATAATATAAATATGTAGTGAAATAAATTTTCTAGCTGCGAATAAACAGAGTACTGTATATAAGCAATCACTGACATTGGGACAACATTCACTATCAGGAAGAGGTGAAGGAAGCAGTGGCATATTTACTTCTATAAAATGCCATAATTCCTAAGATGGTGGATGTATAATGACCCGTCATTCAATAAGTCAATACTCTGCTGGTCAGTAACGACATTCTTCCAAGACCGTGGATGATCACTATAGGTGACAACGATGAGAAGGAAGTGGTAGTTGGATATTCATTTTTATGGGATTTGGCTAGCGCAATAAGCCTATTATTATTATTATGGAGGTTATTTCTGGGCAAAGAAGGCAATGGGAAACCACTTTGTCTTATAATTCCCTTGTTTTATTATGAGTATGTCTACAGGAATCATTACGTTTGGTGTTGAGATCTTGTTAAGAATGACTTTGGTGTCTTGCCCGGCAGGAGTGGACATGAGGCTACTCAGGCCATTAACCTGAAAAATCTTCATAAATATAATTCATTGAAGGACGATACATTGAGAATTAAAACATGGAAGGATAGAACTTTGAAGAGAGGTGGGAAATTGGAGAATTTGAAAAGAGTTTACACATAAATATTGATGTTATGGGATTAAGTGAAGTGAGGTGGGAAAGATGTGGAGAAGTAAGTAGTGGAGATGTAAAGTTATATTATTTGGTTGGTGATGAGTCAATTAATGGAGTTCGCATTGCTGTGGGAAAGAAAATTTGGAAGTGTGGCAAAGGTTGATTGTATTAATGATAGGCTGATGATGATGAGAATAAATGCAAGTTCTAGGGATTTGGTAATTATACAAGTTTATATGCCAACTAGTAGTCATGATAATGAAATTGTTGAAGTGTATGAGAAGATAAAAGAAAGTAGTCAATGTGAAGGCAAAAATGCATGTATATTGCTATTGGGGGATTGGAATGCTGTTGTGGGGAAAGGTAGGGAAGGAAAAATTTGTTGGAAATGATGGTATTGGAAAAAGAAATGAAAGAGGTAGTCGGCTTGTACAATTTTGTAAAGAGAATGGGTTTGTCATTGCAAACACTTGTTTTAAAAATCATATTAGAAGATTGTATACATGGAAAGCTCTAGGTGACAGCGAACATTATCAAAGTGATTATATATTGATTCAGAATAGATATAAGAATGCTATTAAGGGTTCACATACTTTGCGTGGTGCTGATATAGATTGGGATCCCAATCTAGTTATTGCTAAATTAAAGTTGAGTTTAAAAAGAATTAAAAGAGGAAAAAGATACACAAGATGGGACTTGGATAAATTGAGACAAATGAAAAAAGGAAAATTTGGTTTAGTATATGAAAATGAATTTAAAAGGATTGTTCAGGATGAGAAATATATTAATAGCCCTGATGAGTGTTGGAATAGAATTAAAAAAGGTCTCTTGAAGACAGAAAAAAATGAAATTGGTATTATTCATGCAAGGAAAGCTAAATGTCTTTGGATAACTGAAGGTATGTTGGAAAAGATGGAAGTGCAGAGATGATGGAAGAATGTAAATACTGAGGAAGAGCAAAAGGCATATAAGAAATTCCATAATGAACTAAAATGAGAAACAGATTTAGCAAAAGAAAAATGGTTGGAGTAAGAATGTAAAGAGATAGAAAGGCTTCAACAGATGAAAAGATATGATCTGGTATTTGATAGAATAGGTAGTATCACTTGGGAGAAAAAGACATGGGTAGCAAGTGACATTGCAGATAAGAATGGAATGAGGTTAACTGATAGTAATGATATATTAAAAAAGATGGGAAGAATATCTTCAGTGTCTGTTTAGTAGAGGAAATAATGTAATTAATTATGAACTTGAAAATGAAGATATTAAAATAGATGATAGAGGTATGGACATATTGCCGGATGAAGTAAGAAAAGTGATCACACAAATAAAGAATGGTAAGGCTGTTGGATTTGATGCAATACCTATAGAAGTTTTGAGAGAAATGGGAGCATTTACTATGAAGGAAATAGTTGGACTATGCAATTTGATATATAATAGTGGAGATTTTTTTAAGAACTATAATGATTCCAATTACTAAAAAGAAGAAAGATGCTAAATGTGAAGAGTATAGAACAATAAGTTTATTGTCTCATGCTTCTAAAGTTTTATTGAGGATTTTAACTCAAAGGATTTATGGGAAGGTAGATTATTATATTCGTGAAGAACAGTTTGGTTTTCGGAAAGGGAAAAACACAAGGGATGCTATTGGTATTGTTAGGATAATTGCAGAAAGATATATGGAAAGAGATGAAGGAGTTGGTATATGTTTTGTGGATTTAGAAAAGGCATTTGATAGAGTAGTCTAGAATAAACTGATGTCCATCTTAAAAAATAAAGGAGTATTTTGGAAAGAAAGATGATTGATTTGGACTGTGTATAATGGTCAAAAGATAAGAGTTAGATTTGGCAGTAATGTGACTGATGAAATGAATGCAGAAAGTGGAGTTAGGCAAGGGTGTAGTACCACCTGTTCTGCTTAATATTTATTTAGAAGGTATCCTAAATAATTATTTGGACTGTGGAGGAGCAAATGTTGAAGGGAGAGTAATAAAGTATATAAGATTTGCAGATGATGTGGCTCTTATTGCTGAGGAGAAAAAGGGTCCTCAGAATATGTTTGAAAAAGACTGCAAATTGGAATCCATGACAAACAAATGAAGTTTTGAAAAGAGTAAATGAGGAAAGAAGATTGATTGAGAATATCGGAGAGAGACAGAGAACCTGGATTGGACATATATTGACAAGAGATTATAGTTTAATGAAAGATGTTTTGGAGGAAATGGTGAGTGGAAATAAAAAGAAAAAGATTGACATTATTGGATGATATAAGAGATGGGAAGACTTATATGGAATTGAAAAAATGGGCAAGGAAGAGAATGGAACCTGTCTATTGGACAGAATACTATTGATTGATTGATTGATAAATTGGAGCCTATTCTGGTATGTAATTAGTGATTGTGGGATTGATATAATTGTTGAAGTTTCCTTGACACTAGTGCTATGGACCTTGTATTGCCATAGATTACAATTCAAAATTTGTGGCTGTTATTTATATAACATTATGTATTGTAGTTAAACAATGACCTAATAGAGAGAGGTTAAATGTTATTTTTCATAATTATTTGTAGAAATAGTTCCATTATGTATTCATTTTATAATTGTGTGAAAATAAATCAATAAATGTAAAATTGCAATGTGTAGTATTTGGAGGACTGTGTAAGTTTAGTCCAATTAAATAATATCTGATTGGTAGAAAAGCATCCTAAGAAAACTTACCTTTTTCCAGAATATGAAACTGTATGGTTAAAATATAACACAAATCATTAATTATAAGTAGTTTATATATAAACTTATATATAGAATTATTGCCATCATAACTTTCAGTTAACAACTTTATTAAGCATTTAATAACTTGGGCATCCATTATGGAATTTATGATACTTATTAGTTATTGTCATCAACCAAAACATAAATAAATAAATCATGTAAATGTACTATAATAAAATATTGATTTAAGATAATTTGAATATATTTACATACATTAATAAAATAAACATATCTTTCTTTATTATGTAGTAGTTTGTATTAAAAGTTTCATGTGAGTTTAATGGTTTTAAATCACCGTCTGAGAAGTCATGTTTTGCATTCTCTGCATTTTTGGAAAGAAGCACTTAACATTTTTAAAGGGTAGTGAAAAAGTCTATGAAGTGTCTTAGATTAGAAAACGAGTGATTTTTGGCAGCTAGTTGACCTGCTGTCTTCTTAAAAGAAGTTTTTTTTTTCCTGTAAAGTTTTTAAAAAGTTGACTGAAATCTAAATTACTTTTGCTTATCAATATTATAGGCAAATTATACATATAACATTTTAAAATAATATTTAATCATTATATTAAATTACAAAATTATAAACATATATTAAATTTTAAAAATATATATGCAAAAGCAGAATTTAGTTTGTAAGCATCTTTTTTATTAATAGATTTATTGGGTGACTAAAAGTATAAATAATGAGACAAGTTAAGTTAAAATAAAACTTTTATTTTGTGTTTTCTAAAGTGTAGTAAATTCATTTCCATGATCACACTTTTTTTTATGACTCTGTGTTCTCATACATAATCCCAAATCTATTCCTTATTTCATTTTTAGTATTAGAGTAAATTAGATTTCTTTTAGGCACAGATATTTTTCTCCCTTAATTAAAGTAATTTATCTAAATTGTTTTGATTTTAGAAATATGCAGTTAAAATCATTGATTCAGAACCTTTATAATTATAACATTCCCCATTTCATAATACTGTAGGTCATATTATATTACAATAATATTTTTATTATTAGTTTATTAACACTTTTTTGGCCAATTCTGATTAAGCTAATATCTTTAAGTGTAGCTAATTATAGCCAGACATTCATTTATTGACTAATACTGGATACTAAGTTCTTAAAGTAATATTGAAAAGTTCTGTCTTTAATAATTGTTAAAAGAAGACAATTAAATACTGGTTTATAATTGAAACTATTTTTAGTTTCTTTTTTTTTTTATGTTTGTCAAAATTAAAGAAAACCATTTTCAAAAAAAGAAAAAGAAGCTCCTATTCGTCTTGCATTGGTGGTCGAGAGGTCAGCGCGACTGCCTTGCACTTGCAAGCAGTTGCCCGGGTTGCGGGTTCGCGTCCCGGCCGATGCTATGACACTTAAAAAAGAAAGAAGATGCTCCTATTGTTTTTAAAATTTCAATCTTAAAATCGTTTTCCTCTTTAAATTTATATATGATAAAAATAATACTATTCTTAATAGTAAATTATTGTTTTATTTTTAAAAAAAAGATGTATATTGATTAGTTTTTTTACAAAAGCAATTACTTTACCATTTTCATATTAAAAACTATGCAAAAATCCCATTCTCTTGTAAAAATATATTTCTTGGTCTTAATTTATTAAATATATGTGTAAATATTTCCTCAAAAAATAAATTACATTTACTAAATTTTTTTAAAAAAAATATTTTTTTTAAAAAAATAATTGAAATTAATAAAATACAAGATACTGTACAGAGAAATGAAAGTACATCAGGTTCATAAGCTTACAATATGAAATATCAGCAATATTTGAGTTTAAAGGGATTCAAGTTGTACTATCTATTAACAGAGTTATCAGTGCTTTAAACTACGGTATTTTATTTAATGTTTTAAGATTGACATATGATTTAGATAAGTATATTATGGTATAAAATTTTGTGTAAGCTTGAATAAATCATAATAATATATCAAAGATGTTTTAGTTTATGCAGTACGTGCATCAGATAATGATTTGATGTATATAAGATGTTCCGTCATCCATGATTTTTTCAGTCATATGATTCAAACATTGAACTTTTGCACGGATTATTTTTGAAAGACATCTAACAGAGCAACATTTTCAATCCATGTCTTTCAGAAAACTTGTAACTTTTCTCCATGAAGAATGATTTTCTATTCCTCCAACAGTATTTAAGTGTTACAGAATTCTATTCTTTACATAATACTATAAGTTTTTGAGGCAATTTACATCATATTCATAATGATAACACTGTTTTGGTCATTTTGACAAAATCTATAGTAATTAAAGATAAATCGTAGGATGTACTTTTGCAAGCATTAGATGCTTCTATTGTGAAAATTATATAAATGAATAATCATGTGTATATTTAACTTTGTTATAATCTTCTGTGAACATATAATTAATATTGTTTTTTTTAATGCTTATTATCACATGTAAATATTTATTTGTAATATTTTTTAATCAAATATAAACTCATCAGACCAATTCTGAACCTTTATTTTCAAATAAAAAAAAGTAAGCCATTTATTGACTTTTATTGATTGCCTAACTGAATTGGAATTGGTCAACTATCTGAGTTTGTGTTGGATATTTTTCAGTCATCTGATAAAAATTTACCTGCTTTATTATGGATTTGAATCCTAGATCATACACTTAAGAGTTTAATGCACTTTACATTACACCCTGAAATTGAAACACAGATATGTACAAGTGAGTATGTGGTGTGTATGCATGTAAAATATTTAAAAAAGAATTATGCATTTTTGCATATATGTTTTATTTTTCTTTATTAAGTACAGTAATAGTTTTTTCTTTTCTAATATATCAGTGTATGTATACATTGTAAATTAAATTTTAATTATTTATTGTAATTTCTATATAATAAAAATCAACAGGTCTGTGTTGTTAATATTCTAATAGATAACTAAATTAGAAGTAATTATCAAAGCACTATTTTATAATTTGAATTACAAATAAATGGTAATTAAAAATTTAAAGTCTACAACATTTTTTCTGTAAGTACAAATGGAAATCAATATAATAAAACATTCCTCACATAATGCATATATAAAAAGGCTTTTACATTATTTAAGTTTCATTAAGCACTTCACTGCTCATTAATTTAATAAATAGAAATCATTTTTTACAAATTGATTTGGGATTTTTTTACTAATATTATGAATGATAGTTTAATATATGAATAATTTATATAGTTTAATTTTTCAGCAATTATACAGTTAAGCTTATGATGAGTTATTAAGCTCTTGGTGAAATTACTAAGATATATGATATAAGCATGGAAAATTATGGCATGCACTCATATTCAAAGACTTGCAGTTTAGTTTAAAACTAAGCTTTATAAAAGTGTATATCATAAGATTAGGATAAGTTAACTAGTCTATTTTTATTTATTATTGAAGACATGCATTGGTGTAGCAATATTTTATGTATCCACAATGTCTATGATGTAGTTCAAATCCAGGTAAGATAAAACAGAGAAAATTCTTTCAATTTTAATCAGACATGTGACTTGTTTTTCAGGTAGTTGATAAAAATTCAGATTTTTCTTCCAGGTAAAATCACTCCCAGTTCAGTTAGCTATTTAAAATTAGGCAACAAATGTGCATCTAGCTATTCTTAGCCAGATATTAAAGCAAGAATGAAAAAGTCTTTAAACTTTTTATCAAATAATTTTCAAACATTTGTGAGAACCTTTCTTTTTCAGTGTATTTTGATGATTTGCAATTGGAAAGGTTTTTTGTCCTGAAGTGTACTATATAAAAGCTGTTTTTTTTTCTCATGTGTCATAGCATCAGCCAGGAAGCAAACCCGCTAATCCGGGACAACTGCTGGTAAAGCAGCTGTCGCTGACCTTTCGACCACCAATGCTTGACAAAGCTGTTTTATATTTTATATATATGAGAATGTCTACCTTCAGGAACATTTGTATTTTGATGGTCATTCTGTGAATGAGAATTAAGTCAGGGTTGCAGACTTTTATGACTGGTTTTTATCTCATTTTATGCAATTTGGGAACCTGGTCAGATTACAAAAAAAAAAAAAAGAATACATAATATAAAAACTATATAGGTGAAATCTGAAAGTATATTATAATACAACAACATAGAAATATAATTTATTCATACACACAAAAATTTTTCTTAATGGTGTAATTTTGTTTTTGTCAGAAAAATTATTAAATTAGATTTAATTCAAAACAAACTCATTTTTCTCATCAGTACAAATAAGCTTCCCCCTCTCCTAGATTGATGGATACTATGTTTACTTCTTTGATCCAAAACAAGAGCTAAATGGCATAATTTTGTATTTCAATTCCAAGGCCTGATTATTTAAATTGTAAGCTTTTATACTTTTTTTTTAAGTGTCATAGCATCGGCCAGGACGCGAACCCGCAACCCGGGCAACTGCCTGTAAGTGCAAGGTAGTCACGCTGACCTCTCAACCACCAATGCAAGACAAGCTTTTATTCTTCATTATTTATTTTTAGATTTGAGTAGACTATGAAAGAGTATAGATTCCAATATTTTTCACATTTTATCATATGTAAGAAAATGGTCATATTTATTTTCAAAATTACTTAGGAAAATGTTTTTATATCTTTGTTGTTGAATCTTCTCACAGTTGCTGATTTTTTTATTTTTTCCCTTTTTTTTTATAAACTAGCTGTGATATATTTAACTATATGCTGTTATTTAATATATACCAAGCTGTGGGCTCTGTGTAATTATATATTATGCAGGGATAGTTATCCTCAACTACAGCCATTTGGATTTCTATTTTTTTCCCCATTATATTGTGTAACAAGTTTATTAAAAATTAATTCTACAATAATTATGGTACTTTAACGTAAATTTATTGATATGTGCTATTTTTATTTATTAAAATGGATTGAAAATGATCCTAATTTTTTGTCTTTTAATTATAGTTGTAAATAATATTTACTATAGTATCAGTTAAGTCTCAATTTTCAAGCTTTAATATATTTATAAAATTAAATTATTTTCACCTTTTGCCAAATAATTGTTTATTAAACGCAACATATACTATTCATTGTTACCAATATAAATAATGAAACTGTCAATTATCTCATCAATATACAAGTATTTAATCTTAGTCCATATTTAAAGATTACATATGCTTAAATTTAAATATTAGATTCACTACGTCAGTGTACTGAATGAAGCAGATATTGTATCTCTAGGGTTACCTGAATAAGTTCCAATTTTCCAGGTAAATAATGATGAGATAGTTGCTTGATTATTATTATTTATTGTATTAATGTAAACTAATAGTTTATTGTTGTTATCTTTATATTTTTTGATAAACAATATTGTCTTGTGATGTTTGAGATACAAATTAATAGAACATTATAAAGCCATTTCTATTAGATTGATTTTTTTTTTTTAAGATAATTAAAAACTATTAGAACTTTTAGAAAAAAAGTTCTTTGAGAATTTAGCTTTTTGGTTTTTGAATTAACAAAAATGTATTGCTTTATTATTATTTTTATTTTATAGAAAACAATTTAAAAATGACTATTGTATGCATAGTTAATTCTTTTCTAGAAAGGTAGTAGAATATTGGACAATAAAATAGTATTGCCAAGTTATATCTTTCGATCTTCTTTAATAGTTTTATTTTTTGCCATTCTCAAAACAGTTTGTTCTAGCATAACAATTTAGAGAACAACTGATATTTACTCTTAATGTAATCTTTATTGTTGACGTATATCATTACATGGTTTATATAGTTCAGATGTGTAGTATTTACTTGTATTTGTACTTCAGGTAATATAAAGGAAGTTATTAGTACATATCTGTATACATATAAATGTTTATTCATTGTAAAAATCAGTTTCAAAAGGAATTCTATATAAGTGGTAGAGAATTAATTAGGACATAAAATTAGCTTTTTTATTCTTGCAGTTTATAAAAACCTATTACTCAAAAATTGTGAGTGATAAATGATAATAAATTAATCTGCCTGTTTACAAGTAAGAAAATATTTGAAAGCATTATATATGAAGAATAGTGAGGTAGTTCATAAATATTGGATATTATAAAGATGTTGAAAGGCTGAAAGGAATTAATGAATTAATTTTAAAAAAATCAGTGATCATGATAGCATTTATAGAAGAGATGAGATTCATGAATCATAATATAAGAGAAAATTGAAAAGAATTAAATGATAATCAGATATCTAATAGATACCCAACTTCAGATTTGAGAACTGTATTTAATGACAGATGAAATTTGGTATTATATATATAAATTATTGTTAAAGATTCTAAAAATTTTATTTGAACTGTAATAATAAGTTAATATAGTTAAACTAAACTGGAATGCCTTTTATATATGATACAAAAAAAAAGAATTAAAAAAAAAGAATTTTGTATTAGAATACTTAATAGTTTTACAGAGATCATAAAAATAGAGAATAAAATAACACAGATGAGCAGCCTTGCATTTAGAATTCTTATTTATTATAGTTTGATGTTTTCATTACTCTTGTGAAATTATATATAAAAAAGGCAATATGTGTATTTTATTTTACTTATTTTCTTTTTGTCTTAATGAGATTAGAATTTTAACCAGTACAATTCTTTTAAGTAAAATTTGATTACCAATGTAAATTATTTTTTTATGCCTTAAATATGAAACTGTTTATGACAACAAAAAAAATTTAAAAGAAAAATGATATATTAACTTGATTAAAACATAGATATTTTTTTTTAAAAAAAAAGTTTTTTTTTAAAAGAAAGGAATTGAAATTTTAACATTTTCTCAAAATAGTTTTTTTATTAGTTAATAATTAACATTGTGTAACTAATTACTCATTAATTTAATTAAATATGTTAATTAAGTGAAAAGGAAGAAGCAAAATCTTTGAAAATAAAAATTGCTTCAATAGCATCATTCCACTATTCTTTTGTAGTAAATTCTTATTTTTCATTTTACTATCTGAATTTTTTGAGATTTAAATGAAATATGTTTGTGATAAAATATTTATTTGAATTTATTCTTAATGTAGTAAAGGTTTTTTTTTATTGTATATTTATTAAGCTCTCTGCTCAAAATCTTTTGTAATAACTAAGAAATTGCACTAAGGCCAAAAACATGAACAATAGGAGGTTATCCTTAATAGAGATTTATTCTCACATTTAAATGTATAAAACTAATTTGTTACTAATTAGAGAAAAAAATTATAATTATTAAAATATTGTATTTTTCTATTAACTTGTGTGGAGAAAAACTTTATTTTTAATGGGTTTTTTCCCCCCAATGAATGAAAAATAATTTTATAATATAATATATAATTGATATAATAGCATCCAAAATAAAAAAAATATTCAAATTAATGCATAATTACCAAATCAAATGATTACTGCAATTTTTTATGTTTGCATTGTAAAAATTGTATTTAACTACAACATTTATAACTACTTTTTTAAACATATATTTATGAGGAATAGAACAAGCCACTCTCTGTACAGCCTATGAATAAATTATATTCTGTGACAATGATTCAATAATAGAATGAATCCTTATATTCTTTGAGCATTTGACATTTTTAAGCTTAGACTTGTCAACATTGATTGAAATTCAGAAATGAACTCAACATGGAATATACAAGGATGGAGACAATGCCATTTTTAATCTTGTTTTAATAATCAAGATCATACACATTAAATTAGCATAGCTCAATGTATATAATAGATTCATTCTATTTTTGATTTTTTGTCAACAGTGTTAGTCAGACCTGGAAAATTATAAGAAAGAAAAAATGAATAAATTCTTTCTGTGTTAATATGAAAATATTGTATGGCAGAGTAAATAAATTAACTGTGTATACTGCCCTGGAATTGAGAAGCCTTCAAGGACAAAACTTATATGGAAACTGGAAATTACAAGTGTTATAGGGCTAAAAAAAAATAAAATGATGGTTAAAGGTATTTTCTTTTGTGAGCACATTATTTAATAATGTTAGAGCAAAAAGCTGTACATTGATAGAATCTAGAAAAAGTAAGAAAAACAATAGGCTAAGACAAATAGTGATTACCATTAAAAAATAAGGGGGGGGGGAATTTCCACATCTGAAATCATTATTACTTTATTGTTTGTTCATAATTAAGTTTAAATTATGTCTTCATTGATAATTTATTTGTATACCTCACAAAATTCTTATTCAAACTGTATATAACTTCTTATCTGAGATAATCCATAGCTTCAGAATCTGCAAAAATAGTCGCATAAGAATTCTTCATTGTACCCCACAAGGCAGCTATAAGAAAAAGATTTATTCTAATAAAAGATACAAAATAAATTATTCCCAGAAGATGGATATGCAGTTGTTATCATAGGAATTCACTTCTTGTCCATCCAAAACTTAGAAATTGTAGGCTACTGACTATATCAATGATAAAACGAGTTTCTTTTCATTTTATATTTTTTGTGTACACCATTGATGTTTATATTTTTTATGCACATCAGTGATGCTATATTGTTATATTTATTGTCCCACAGAGATATAATTTATTTGCATATAGCTCATTTGCTAGACTTTAAAATAATGTGATGCAAGATATGGCAAAATTACTGTCACAGTATGAGTACCAAGGCATAAGCAAGAATCAGGATTTGATTCTTTGCCTGTATACAATTTCATGTGGTATACATAATCATTGTGGCTATCACTACACATACCACTTGAAACCTCTTTTTATTGGTTTTAGGAGTTTATATTTTTATATGCCTAGTAAATTTTGTGTTTGCCTTATCAACTGCAATACATCTGATAATCAGTCTTGAAATTTACATTGCCTGTTCTATAATACCTTAATTTTATATATATAAATCATGATTTGTTATACAAACACAGACATGCAAGTACAAACACACTAATACAAATTAAACACACTAATAATTTTAGTCTTAAAATTTACATTGCACTGCTCTATAATCCCTTAATTTTATTTATAGAAATCATGATTTGTTATACAAACACAGATATGCAAGTGCAAACACAAACATACTAATACAAATTAAACATACTAATAAATTATTAAACCTTTTGAAAATCATTATGTCTATAAAATAAGGTTGCCTCAAACTTGGATCAGAGCCCAAAATTACATTGTCCATAACTACTTTTGTTATATTTGAATACAAATGTAATTTATATACTACACAGACACACCAATATAAACGCAAACACATTAATAAATTATACGATTTATCAAATAATTTTAAAAAAATTAAAATAATACTATTCAAATAATTAAAAAATTAAAATTGAATACTATTCCACGATTACATTTTCATTGGGATGAAGGCCTTAAAATTAGAATCATCTGATTATTTTTAATCCATTTCAGTAACAAGTCTGGCCAATAAGAAAATTCTGCCTTTGTTATCATGTGGTCTAGTAAACTGAGCAGAAAAGGAAAAAACAAATGAACCTATTAATAAAAAATTCAAATTTTGGCTGATTTTAACATGAGATATGCCATTTTAGAAAGGAAATAAAACAGCAGTGACTTCTGGGATTTTTGTAAATGTCATGCATATAGTTTTTCTGTAGTTTTAAAAAGGAAAAATTTCAACGAATCAGCTGTCACTAGCAGTTATCATGCTACCAGCAGTCAAATATTTAAATTTATAAAGGAGTTTTTAAATTAATTAACAGTTGATAATAATTAATTTTATTAGTGTCTTTTTCAATTGAAACATGTTTTTATATATATTAATCTCCCTCTAAAACTAGATGAAGTTTAGCCAATTTCAAATTTTACTTAATGGTAAATTTTTGCTTTTATAAATAATTTTTTTAAGGTAATATTTGCTTTTGAAATTGTTTTTTTTTATTCATTTGAGTTTTCCTTCAAAATTATACAAAGGATTAATTAGGCTAATTTAGTGAACAGAACATGTACACAGTTCTTGACTGAAAGGTGATCATTTGATTAATTTACATTTATCTTCATACATAAATTAATTGTGTATATTGGCCTAGAATTGAGAAGCCTTCAAGGAGAAAATCTGCATGAAAACTAGAAATTACAAGTGTCAAAGAAGAACTAAAAAAAACATGGTTAAAGATATTTGCTTTAATGTGCACATTATATTTAATTTATAAAAGTTTTTAAATTAAGTAATAAGTGATAATAATTAATTTTATTAGTATTTTTTTCATTGAAACATGTTTTTTTTTTTTATTATTTTTCCTCTAAAATTGGAAGGAGTTTAACTAATTTAAAATTTTAGAGTTAAATAAATTTTTGTTTTTATAAATAATACTTAGTTATATAAGGTAGTATTTTCTTTTGAAACATGATTTTTTTTATTCAGTTATTTTTTTCTTCAAAATTATATAATTTAATTTTTAGTTAACTTTTTCAAAAAAAAAAACATGTTTCTTTGATTTTCCCCTCAAATCATTCAAAGGGTTAAAGACAATTTTACTTCTTGAAAAGGAAATAAAGTGTTGATGATCGAGTGGTCAGCACAGCTGTCTTACAAGCAGTTGACCCGGGTTTGCACGTTAGGGTTAGTATATACACTATGTTTCAAGAAGTATTATTCTCCTCTCTTCTTCAGATGTTATTGGCCTGACCAATGACAGTACTAGCATCGGAATCAAATCTGGAGCCTTAGATTCTTGAATATTGAATTTTAAAGTAACACTCTAATTAACTGAGTATGATGGAAATAGTCAAATATATAAATATAACCAAACTGATATCTTAAATATTTTATTTAATATTAGTCACCTACAAATGCTCAAATAATCATGATCTTGAACATGTTTACCTGATGTATTTAACATTACTAAGAAAAGAATTTGCTTGTATCTCTCAGGTCAACAATGACTTCCAGAGGATTAAAGATGCTACTAATAATTTTGTGGCAGTTTTATTGTCTAAATGGATGAAATTACAATTAAATGATTCTAACTTTTAAAAGTGGTTTAAGAATTAGTAATATATACTAATAGCTCCACAAACATTATAAAATATAGAAATAACAAAGAGGATTGGTTATAATTGTTTAAATAGGTTAGACATCAACTTTTTAAATACATTTTTATTTATAATCTATATCAGAATTGATATTTTAATAGAGAATGCTTTCAGTCAGGATTAACTTTGCATTTTAGATATGAAAACTAAAATCTAAAGTTGTGCATTAGCTGACCAATTTGTAAATCTAAACCCAGATATTTCAAATTATCAAGAAATAATTTAACAGCACTCAACCTTTTGGATTGTCCCGACCACTCCAAAGAATATCAAATTTTTTTGCACTATCACCCTTTATAAAATATTTCAACATCAAAATAAAAAAATAAATATATAAATAAAAAATATATATTTTAGTTTTTTGGTAATCAAAATATAATGATTACAATGAAAATTAAATATTTAATTTATTTAGAAACAAAATATTATTATTATTACTACAAACATTTCCAAACTTATTACATAAAAAAACTATATTAAAAAAAACAATCATTATTTGAATAAATTATTTAAATATAATTTTTCAAAAATAGTTTATCTTTATTGCATAAAAAAAAAGTTTTTTTTATCTTTAAGATGACTTTAATTCTAGATTATATTACGTATTATTGATTCTGGGTAAAACATGCTTTAATTAAAATAAACAGGTATTGCAGTCACGAAAGGAGGACTATTTCTTCAAAAATGTTAAGAAAGGGCACAAATGAAAAATGTTTTTAAGGGAAGATTTTAATCATGTAAATTTTTTAATGTCAACATATTTTTCGCATTTATATAAGTGTGTGTGGTAATTATATTTTAGACTATCTATCATTAAATATTAATTATTAAATGTCATCAGAAAAATTCAAATTCTATTTAAACTTTCTACATTCAACTGTTAGTAATAAATAACACATGGATTAGTAAACAATACTTCATTTTAAATAATATTACGGTACTCTTTTCCTGAAGTGTTGCTCGCAGACCAATGACAGTACTAACATGGGAATTGAACTTAACAGCATGGAAATCGAATTTCAGATTGTCAAATTTATGAATACTAACTTTAAGATGATATTGTTATCAATTACTCTACACTGTCAAAGACAACAGTTATTAGAGATTTTGTGAGGGTTCTTCTGATTTTTTAATACTTTTTCTTAATGGCAAGATTAATGAATGGTTTTCAAAGTTTATTAATTATTTCATTAGATTGATTTATAGGGTTATTTGGCTTTGTCAAGTTTAAATCAAGTTTGACATTTTTAGACATTCATAGTCATCATCATAAACATTCAAACAAACTATGTGTTTGTGTATATGCTATTAGTTATTTTATTTACTTTGCATAACAAATCAAACAGAAATTGATTATTTTTGAAATATGACTTGCATATTGAAAGATGATTTGCACATTGTTTGCTTTAATATAGCCCATTTTATTTAATATTTCATTTATTTTATATATTGGCTTATTGGTATTACAGTTAATATTTCATGTGAAACTGAAAATTAAAAATCAAAACTGTAAAAGTAAGATACTTACTGTTTTTGAGGAGTGAGAAATAAAACTCAAATTATATATAAGATAGTTTATATTTATTTAATTTCTAAAGCACTGAAAACATAAATATGTTTTTAGTGTGAATTCATGAAAATAATAAAAATTATGAATATTGTCTGTAATATATAATAAGTCTTTTGTCAAAGGCAAATTGAATCATTAGATTGAAATAGAATTATGATATATATCATAAATCTACTGTAGAAACAGTGAAGAAACTGTTTAAGCAAAATATTGGAAACTTATTTTCTTGCACAAATAATTCAGTATTTGCATATACCAATTACATAATAATGTTTTTAAATAATTATCAAGATGAATAAATGAAATGATTAATTTATTCTGTGATACTCTGGAGCAGAATTTTAGTCAATCATTATAACAATGGTCTCAAGTTTTTTTCTCCACCATCATCTAAACATTAATTTAAACAAATATATCCTAAATGGTACTGTTGAAACTATATGATCAGTTTAGATCTAGATTATTGAGCTGCTTTTTTGAAAGAATACATTTTTGCATTGTGTTTATCCAGTGATAGCTTTATTCATATTATGTTTTTTAAGCTAATGACTGGAAAGTTTCAAGCATGCTAACTTTTTGAACCCAGACCAAAACACATTTTAATTCTACAGTCTAGGAACTAATGTAAAAACAATATTTTTAATAATCTCAGTTTAAAGCTAATTGCAGTCATCTTAGACATGTTGGAGAAAAAGGTATATCTATCATATTTAGTGTCATAATGAGAGTATTAACTGTTAATAAGGCAAAATATTACTACCGTCTAAGTCTAACATGGAAAGATAAGATTAATAGAGAAATATAATAATTGCTACAGTAAACCATGATTGTTGGTAAAGAATATCAATATATTAGATGTTAATAACATTGAATATTGAACATTTTGAAATATCTAGCTTGCACTGTTCAAATTTAATCTCACACTTGGTAATTCTTCAATGTGTAACTGTTGTGTTATATAAAACAGACATAACCAATAATTAAATTCTTCAAATACTATATTTGTTTTGATTTTTTTTTTTTTTACAATATCTCCAGTACTTGAAGATTTTTGAATGGATGTAACACATACACGGATGGCATATCTTCTGATATTTCATTGAGAATGTTGATTTGTGAATTGGTAAACTTCTGAATACAAATTTACTTCTGTTATGTGTTGCTATTTTTTTTTCTCTACTTTCTATGGTAAATGACATGAAAAATATTGTTTGATTCGCAAAACTTGGAACAATTTTTTTTATTGTTTAGTGTAAAGCAAGTATTTTTGTATTTACTATTATAAAAACTTTATACCTTTTAATATGCTAATATTTTTTATGAATAATCTTGTATTTAAAAAAAAAAAAAAACTTGATTTATGACAATATAATGAATAAAAAAATTAAAATCAAAATCATATAAATAAATATTCCTACTGATAACTGTTTTTTTTTTTTTACAAATTGTCTTTATTATAGTTATCAACATGAATATGTGGTTAATTTATCTTGTTTGTTTAGTATATTGTTTTACCTGTATCAGTATTAACAGATTTATTATCTAATGCAGGGGTCCCCAACCCTATGCCCGCGGGCATCATGGTGCCCGCAGACCATTTTTCGTGTGCCCGCCGCTATCCAAACACGATAAAAAATTATTTATCTGATACAAATAAATTTAATTTTTAAAATTTCTTATAAATTATTGTATTATATTGTAATCAAATTGTGGGGCATACTATACTTTTACAGCGCAAAAATATAAATGTTAATTATATGTTAAAATTTTATTTTTGAAATAAATATTTTTTTGTACATTACGTGTATTATTAACAATATCCAACTATAAATTTACATTGAAAAAATAAATGGTACCTGATTGAAAAAATAAATGGTACCCGCCACCTGGCTGGTATTATAAAATGTGCTCTTAAGTTGAAAAAGTTGTATATTGTTATTATTTTTGGAATTTTTGTTTAAAATTTTACACTTAAATATCACATTGTTTTCTTAGTTTTACTTTTCTTTGTTTGATCCTGAAGTTCTATTTATAAAATGTAAAATCTTTATATATTTATATATATGATTTAAAATTATGGACTATATTTTTATTTAAATAATAAATTACAAATAACCACTATTATAATTAAGTAAATATAAAAAATAAGTAAAAATTTTAAAAAGTAGATTTGGAGAAAAAAAAAAGTAAGCTGAAATGATAAAAGTTGCAAATAAGTAGGATTCAAAAATATAAATAAATCTAATTTGGCAACTTCATATAATGATATCTGATTCACAAATAGCTGTTGCTTTTTCGTTTGAATCAGCCTGTAAACTTTTATTATTGTTGTTATCTAGTGTAAATAAAAATCAATTTTGTAATATAATCCTAAATATATATATATTTGAGTTGGCAAAATCACTTTGTTCAAAAACTGTTATAGAACATACTTTTTAATTGGAATGTATCTTTGTTGATTTTCATTATTAAGACAGTTCTGAATATAAAATTGTCATATTTATTTGTGGAATAAAAAAAATAAGGGATGAAAAAAAAAAGCAATTAAAAAAAATGGAACTGTAATTAGGTTAATCTCAAAAGAAGGATAATAAAATTGGAGAGGGAAGAGGGCTGATTAAGCGTCCATATCTGTTTTTATTCAGACAAAATATTTTTTGATTTTAAAGGAACCAAGGTATTTATGAATGGTCATAGGTAAAAAGCTACTAAAAAATAAGCAAAAGCAATACAGTGGCTGATGTCTTATGAGGTTTAGCTCTGAAATAGAGTATGGTCTCTAGTTAAAGTTTGCTAGATTGAAACATAATCTATCACTTATAATGTTTAAACATAATATGATCTTCTGAGAAACTATGCAACTGATTATTTTTTTCTTATTTGGGATTGGTGGTCCTTCTAATACAACTTTTTTTTTTTTTTTAGCATTTTAATATTTAGAACTATGTTATAAGTGTAATGAATATTCATTATTATTAACATTTATAAATGATGCTTTTTTTTTTCATTGATCATCATTTATATATGTTTTTAAATAATGAGATGGTATTGGTTTTTTTAAAAAGTATTACAAGAATGAGGATGGATCTTGATAAAGGATTTTGATATCTACTTTTAAGAAAAGAGCATAAATCATAATTGATTCCAATATTAAAGGTATGAAATAATATTTATGATAAACTCTATGATGGCATTTTCTACAAGTTTAGAAGCCAAAGGATAAATATTGATCAAGTTAAGACACTGAAGACAATAGGAACATTAATTTGGATGATTACTCTTTTAATAGGAGGTACTGATTGACATTATCATCCATTGATTTTGTTCAGTGATTAACTTTATAATTAAATGTCAAATAGATATAATAGTAAAATACTAAATTTTCTGTCTAAAACCATGTTGAGGTAATTAGCTTTGTTTTTCTATTCTTACACAACTTATAGCAGTATCTTAAAATGCAGTCCTACTTCACAAGCTTTAATTTTTTTTTATCATTAAATAATTAATGATGCTTTATTTTTATAGCAAGTAGTTTAAATATGTTACAATAAGTAATTAGATTAGTACGAAATGAAATATCACTGACTTTATATAGCTAAAGTCACCATCATCATGTAAATGTGTCTTTGCTAAGGAGAGGCCATTTTATATCACATGACATTAATCTATAAACATTTAGATTCCAGATTAGTGATTAGCAACTCTTTCAACTTTTACATTTACATAGTTAACGTTTTAATATTGCATTTGACAAACTTTGTTTAATTATGATACATTTGAATGCTATATTTTTGGTGTTAGGCATCAAATACATTGTATTTCTAAATTGTTGGCTCAACATTCATGGAAGTATGATTTATTGATCATTAATGGACAAGTTTGTATCCTATTTTTATATCAAGTATACTGATAGTCATCCTTAAACTTGGTATTTTTATTTTCCAAATTAAATAAAAATTACAGGTATAATTTAAGGATTAATAATTGAATTTCTAATTAGTTTTGCTATGAGTTCAATAACTAAACAAAATCTCCTAGGTTTGCTCAGAAATCTTTAATTTATATTAAGAAAATTTAATTAAAGTCTAGCCAGTCTTGAATTATGGCTCATTTGCAAAACACACTGACTTGATTTAGCAGAAATTACTTTAGGTAAACTAAGAAAAAGTAAATGCATTTTTGTATGCAGAAAAAATTAAATATATATATATATCTTATGGCTTACTAGTAGAGAAATACTACTCAAATGCATTTTTTGAAATTAGGTTTTAATATAAAACTTAAATCAAATGGTTGTAATCAATTTTATATTATTATTTAAAAATTTGAAATGTAAACTTACAATCAATAAATTCAATTTTCTACAAGTAGTTTTCTATTAGGAAGCTAAATTATTGATTCTAAAATTATGATAGGTTACCTGGTGATTTAAGAAATTGATTAAGTAAGGAAATGAAGTTTATAATGATTAATAAAATTGATTTTCTTATCAATTTTTTACTTCATTTGAGATAACTATGTTGTAAATTTAAGGGTATTTATTATTTTATACATACAAGGGGACTTTAAATTAAAAAAATCAAAATCCAAAATATTTAATTTATAAATATGCAAACTTATTAATTAATGTGTAAATTTGAATTATTCTGGTTATAGATGTCTGGATAATTTGCTAATAATCACCTTAATCAATTTAATATCTATATATAAAAGATTAATAATAACATTTTGGATGAATAAAAATTTTAGTTTGATTCCTCTTTAAGGAAAATAAGTGAAAAAAAAAAAAAGTAAAAAAAAATCTGCTTAGCCAATCAAAATGAAAGTCTGTGTTATAGTTCTTTGGATACTTGAAGCAATTAGTTATATTAATATTAGTTATATGTTTTCATAAAAATAAAAATAAATCTATTAACTATGTTGTAACTGACTATGTAAATAGTATTTACTTATAAATTTTATTTGCAGTTTAGCTTGTAAGCATAAAGGAATTTGATAAAATAATATGAAATCTACAATATTTTAATTAATATAAAATTCTATATGGCATGAAATTGACTAATGCTCCAAAATAAAATGTTCTGGCACAGAACAATATCTATCTGAAGTATTTGGAAAAGTCCTTTGTTAATGATGCTTTTTAATGAGTACTAGTTTTTAAATATTTTATTAAAAATTTTAATATTTTATCAGAGCAACTATTGGGAAAAACAATAAAAAAAAACATCTTAGTGAGTTCTAATGTGGCCCATTAGCTATAATAATATCACTGCTCTAAATTCTAAAATAAAATAATAGGAATGAAGGTAAACCTCCCTCAATAATAGCACTTTTTTCTGTCTGCCTTTAAATAGAAAACACACATACAGTTGTTGAATAAAAATATGGTTTATACAATTTTACTTAAGTTTTATGTATGTCATTGATTCTCCTGTTTATAATTTTTCAAATTTCTGATCTTTGTATTCACTCTTTTGGCATTTAGATATAAAAGATGATTTATAGGATCATAGTTGATGATTGGCTATTTTTGAATGCCAACAGCTGCTTTTTAAATGATCTCAATATAACCTTGGGAAATCAATAAAGCTTTAAAAAAAAAATCTGCTATTAGTGTTTCCAATAAAAATATATAAGTGAAAACACACAAAGTATAAATGAGCTTTTTGAGTTTTTTTTAACTCTATATTTTTAGTTTGGAGTAAATGCTGTCTTTTATTGGTAGAACTGAGGTAAAAAAGTTCAAATACTGTATATTTTACCAGTATATTTATTTCAGTATTTCTTTTTTTTTTTTTTTTTTTAAAAAAAATATTGAAGCATATAGTTGTTTTTATCATCTAAATATTTTTTAAAAGTTAAATGAAAAATAAAAGTTTGATTTTTTTTTTTACTTCAAATAATCTTTAAAAAATATTCTGATCTTTTTTTTAAAAAAAAAAAAAACACCACACCACATTAGAGCTGAATTATTAGGGGATGGGAAACCACCATCATCCCCAAAGAAACAATATAAAATTGAATATAAAGGAATATGAGTAATGAGCCTGAGAGATCAGAAAAATACTAAGTAACTATAAGTTCATCCAGCATTACAGAGAGGAATAATAATAATAAATCAGCAGTCAATCTTATGACTGAATTTGGAATGGGTCTATTATTGACTAGGCTAATTTTTAGCTCTTGCCAAATTTAGGGCAGCAATACAACCTAATAATTTGAATGCACAAACTTAAGTGCTAATCTATAAGAATATAACAATTTAAAAAAGTAGTGCTCAAATATTAAAAACATCCTGACCATTATCAATGTTCTGGCCGCTTAGTACCATTAATTACTGGCCAACTATAAACTAAATTTATACAGAAGTAATAAATAAAATGAAATTTAGTACAAAGACTTTAAAGGATATTCTTTTTGTGCCAATCAGGATCATCATCATCTGGATGTCCATAACACTAAACGTAAACCCTTTTAAATGACATACCATTATGCACGAATCCAGCTCAGTGAGCAAAAGCTTTAGAACTGTTACTGTGAGCATGAGATATAATACAACATATAATTTATAATATTTTAGGATTAAATAAATTCATTGGAATAACTTAACAATGAAATAAAAATTTATTAATAACAATTAAATTAAAATGAAATTAAGGATGGTAGAATACAGCTGCAGTCGCAAATTTATATATAAAAAAATTTTCTCCCCAATTTATATTTGTTTTGCTATTTATTTTATGTTTTAATTTTAAAGATAAAATTTTAATCTTTATAATGAAACTTTTATATAAAATTTACGTTCTCTAATTTTTTAATAAATCTATAAATATGTATATATTATCTTTTTTTCCATCTAATATATAAGATGTCCAATGTCACTAAGTTTGAAAATATAAAGATGCAGAAAAAGATTAAATATTTCATTGAACAATTAAAAAATAGAATATTGTGATATATTGATGTCAATTTCTCTCTTATGCTCATAACTTAAGAAACATGGATTTTTTAAAAAAAATATCTAATTATATTTTGCTTTTTCAATTGAGCATAATAGAAAAAATTAAAAGAAACAATAAAAATTTAAACAAGGTTGAATTTCATGATGATTATATAAATCAGTCTTAAATAATAGAGATTAAATATTTTTTATATTAAATGCTTTTATTAACTGTGCACACACAAAAAAAATGTTTTTTTCAATCACAATAGGAATGTTTAGATTTAACATAAACAAAAGCATGGGATGATCCAAAAATTAATTAAGTCAATCCCTTGTTATAAAAAATAGGAATTGACTTAATTAATTTCTGAACCCCCATGTTTTTATTTTAAGTTAAATCTAAAAACTTCAATTATTGTTGAAGAAACATTTTTTGTGTGTGCAAAGTCAATAAAAGCATTTAATATAAAAAAAAAAATATTATTTTTAAGTTTTTAGTATTGGCACAGTAAATAAATATGTTGAACACTTTTAATTGACTAATTGACATATACATCACTAGATATTTCTGCTGTGTTAAAATGTATACCCCTTATGTATGTGTCATATTTAGTATGTGTACATAATAATACATGTGTTGTATATTGTATTAGATAAGTGAGAATGAATACATATTAAATCTTTGATGGTGGAGAGAGATTGCATTTTTTAACCATTATTTTAAATTTCTTTAAAAATATAAATATTAAGTTATATTTCATCATTTGTTATAAATTTTGAGTTTCTAGATCCAAAGTTGAGTAAAAACTTAATTAGTAAATTTTTCAGGATAAATGTTATTTACATTTAGTTCACTAAATACTAGGTGTTAAAATATATACTAGAATTAATTTGAAATTATGAGTTAAGATTTGCTGTTCGGATATAATTTGTATATCAGTTCCACTAGCGAGGTGGAGAGTATTAAAATTCTTTATTGCATAGGTGTTTGTAAATAAATCTTACAATAATAAAATTTGAATTCAAACTCAAGTGGATAAAGAGAATGATACATGTGTAAGTATTAAATTTAAAGTTTTAATATACTTAATTTAATATGTTCAAAGTAAAAGTGGGATGAAACATTGTAATCCATATCCTACAACATATATGTTGTAATGCCACACATACCGTGAGTTTATACATCAAATATAAATATAATCAATATACTATGTACACCTTCAAAAGAACCAAAAACATCTATCTTTCATATTTATTGTTATATGGAGATAATTCGTATTATAATACATTCAGCTTTAATATTTGTTGTCCTATAGAGATAATTTATATTATAAGCATTTATCTTTAATATTTGTCATATAGTGATGATTTGAGTTTTATTATTATATTGTTTTGTTATTTGTGTGAAATAAATAATTTTATTTTTGTTGAATTATATGGTATTATTCTTTAATCATCATTTTGATATCATTTAAATTCTGGTCAAGACATCACACTGTTGATTCATTTAAAGTTACTTAAAACGCTATATAAATAAATACCTTATTAAATATTTTTATTATATTTGTTATTTGAATCTAGGAAGTTAAAAGTAGAATGCGTATGTAAAAATCCCTGATATGCATATTCATCTTGATTATAGTAATTATTTATTAAAGAAAAGCTCTGGGATAATTATTACGATAAGTCTTAATGAATAGATAAAACAAAATTATATAAGTATGAAATCATTTAGTAATTAAACCAGTGATTGTTGAAATATAAAAAATATATATTATATTTTATAAGTTCTGTAATCAATATTTAAATCCCTTAGAAATTATATATTTACACTGATTATTTATTTTGTTTGGAAATCTGGAGTGTGCGTTAGTGTGAGTTAGGATCTTATAAAGGTTCATCAAATGCGTTTTCAGTCTTTTTAATACACACACACACACAACCGGAAATGTGTTTTCAGTTTCTCTCCGATTTTCATTTTATCATGGTTAACCTCTTACTTACTGAATTTCTTCCAAAAAAAGTCAGAATACGGGATTGCAATTTGGCTTACCCAGTGTTTGGCTATCGATCAGCAAAAAGGTTTATATCTATCGTTTAAGATTTTAACTTGGTGCTGCGACATTTTGGGCCATGATTTAAATATAATAGTATGATTATTGGTAATTATTAATTTGGTGTTAAAAGTTTAGTATAACTTAAAACGATAACAAAGTTTTGATATGGTTTTTGCATTATAAAATGAAAGCAAAATCTTGTCAAGCGTTGGTGGTCGAGTGGTCAGCATAGCCGCCTTATAAGCAGATGTCACGGGTTCGCTTCCGGCCAATGCTTTGACACATGGGGAAAAAAAATCTTTATGGCCATTATAAATTGTAAAGAAATAAAGAATTAAATACATGTAAGTATAAAAAAGATAAATAGCATTAGGTTTAAACAAATAAAATCTGCAAATGGTCATCTAGAATATTTAATAATTTATATTTAGTAATAAGTAAGTTAAAATAATATATCCATTGAATGAAGGAAGATGACGGATGGGTTTCCTAGGTAAAGTTTATGATTAAAATATTATCTTAGATTTTACATTTTAATGCATTTTTTTTATTACTAACTAGTGTATTAAACTTTTTTTTTTTAAAAAAAATGGATGAAATTAACTTCATCACTTCAGGTGGACCTGAAACGGATATGTCATTTAGTTTAGGCCAAATCATCAAAATGATTATGGAAAGTAATAAAATAATATATGAGAGAATGAATAAGTTAAGTGAAAATAATGATAAATGAGAATATTAATAAGTTAAGTGAAAATCTTAATAAATTGAAGGAAGATAATGGTAAAATAAATGAAAATCTTAAGAAATTGAGTGAAGATAATGGCAAAATGAACGAAAATCTTAAGAAATTGAATGAAGATAATGGAGGTCTTAATAAAGAGTTAAGGGATAATTGAAACAAAATAAATGAAAATATTAATAAGTTAAGTGAAGGTAATTATAACATACACCAAATCTTTTAAAACTTGTTTTTTATTTTTTTGCCACCAAAATGAAATATATATTAAAATAGATTTCCAACGTTTCAACTATTTCTTTATTTTTTTCTATAGTCTTTTTTAAGGAACTAAAAATATATAAAAAGGAAAAAAAAAAAATCCATAAAATTTTTTAAAACAAACAAAAATAAAAATCCTGTCACAATATAAGTTGGAAATCTATTTTAATATATATTTCATTTTGGTGGCAAAAAAATAAAAAACAAGTTTTAAAAGATTTGGTGTATGTTATAATTATTTTTAAAAGTATTTTGACCACTTTTAATAAAGAATCTAAGATGAAAGACTTTATTTTTATTTATTTTAAGTGAAAGTCTGAATAAAAAAATAGATGATTTAAATGAAGGGTCTAGAAATTATGTGGTGAGTTTAAGTAGGAAGCTTGATGCATTTGAAAATAGTTGTCATGAAGCAAAAAAAGATTCAGATGAGAGATTAGATAAAATCAAAATAAGGTTAAATAAATATCAAGAGAAATTGGAATGTAAATATGTGGCATTAGAAGAGAAGTTAGATGAAGTTGATTTTAATTTCAAGGATACGATAAAACAAAGAGAATATCAATCAAATTTTAACAGCAGAGAATTTTAGAGAATAGGTAGAATATAAGTTAGTTATAATGAAGAAATAAAAAAAGTTTAAAAAAAGCCATAAATTTCAATCCAAATTTAGAGGAGAAATTAAGAAATTTTAAAAGGATTATAAAGAAATACATGTCAAAATACATGAAATGCCAGAGCAGACTAATGATCAAGATAATAAAGTTGCAGTTGAGCTAGAAATTATAAAAAAGAAATTGATAGAAAAACAAAATAGTCTTAGGGAAGAAAACATAGCTAAAGCAAGTATGGAAGCTAGATTGGAAGAAGTAAACAGAAAGATAGAAGAGTTAAAAATAGTTAAGGATAATACAAAAGGAATATCAAATTCTCAAAATAAATATTGGCTCATGAAAGAACTGATTTAACATTTCATGAGACTAGCTCAAGACAGACTCCATCTGTAGACATATTATGAGAAATGATTGAAAGTTTATCTTTAAAAAATAATCTATCAAAAATATATATTTCGGAATCCACAGATAATGCTGTAATCAATTCCTCTGTTTTAAAATTTATTAAAATAAAGATATTCAGAAGAGAGCATTATGAAAATCCTTTGGGATATTTGAATAGTTTAAAGGAGTTGTTTGAATTAAGTCAACTTAGTGAAAAAGAGAAACTGGTCATTGCTAGTAATCAAAGATTGGTGGCAATTGTTGAAGATTTTAAATACCTAATAATTGTAAGCTTATGGGCAGAGGATCAGCAAGACAATGTCAGATACCAAATCTCCCAAGAAAAGTATGTTGTAGCTAAGGTAAATTATACTCAATTTTTTTCTGCAAACAGGCTGTCAGATTGAGAACTTTGACTGCATTTCCACTATCAGAATATCCGATAGTGCATATCATATGTCACAATTTGCCAAAGCACATTGAACAGACTTTTATAGCAACTAATTGGAACATTATAGAAGAGATAACAGAAATTCTCGATGCATTAGACCCTAGTAAGTAATCACACAAGGCTAGGTGTAAGCAGGTAAAAGATACCAGTTAGTACTTGTATCAAGTGTTAATATTCCTTTATCTAATAACTGAATATTGAATAAAGGTAGATATGTAGTGCAAAATAGACACACTCATAGACAAGTATTTAATAAAAATAACCATTTAGCTAGGAGTAGGGAAAATGAACCTAGTGTTGCCAATAATAATTGCATTAATGAAGATACCAAGCATGGAGTTCAGAACACTCCAAAAAAGTTCTTAAGAGTTGATGATTCAAGAGTCATTCTATTAAAATCACTATACACAAAATGTTTAAATACACTTCATTAAATTTTCTTTGGAAAAGAAAGAAGTTTATGATTATTTTAGTTCAGACTGTTTTATTTAGATCTATGGTGGGGGGGGGATATGTTTGCAAATGATTAATTAGAAAAAGATCAGTAATTGTAAAGGAAAAAACTTTTACAGGGTTGATTTTAAACAAAAAAAAAAACTTTGTGTGTGTGTGTTACCTACATCAATATTTGTATTCTTTTGTTTGAAATATTGGTTGTGAAGAATTATCTAAGACATGTATTTTCAGAGTAATGCAGATCTCAAAACCTATATTATATCAATATCTGTATAATTGTTTTTTTATAAGCCACACTTAAAAGAAAGAATTATACTCATTCTGCCACCAGTTATAGAACTTTATGTGAGGATTAATTATGGTGATAATCATCACGTTATAATTGCTACTTTGAGTAATACGCAACTATTTACTACAAATAATCTTTAAAAAAATATCTTTTTTTTTATTAAAAAATCTACCATTTTTTTAATATCAGCTATCTTGTAAGAATGATGGTCTCATGGAATAATAGTTTCATGAAAAGAATATTATTGGAAGCTAGCATGGTAATATTCACATCAAAAAAATATAGCGCAATACAAAGTATTCATTATCTGCAATAATTGTGTTTTGATTATATAGTTAAAATATGTTTATTATACTTACCTCACTTTCAGCAGTATTTTTGAAAGTCTATAGGCTAATTTTTGACATATCCAAATTAAATAAGACTTTAATTATAAACAATAAAATTGCAAAAAAAAAAATTATTGTCATCCATTATAATAAATAATGAAAAATATAATTTGATCAAATATAGTAACAAAATGCATTAGTAATAAATTTTAAAATATTGGCTAAAATATAATTACTCAATCAATTTATGCTTAAGATTTTTTAAATGCTAATTCCATGCAAGGCAAAAATATCATTGTAAATCTAAATTATTTTCGCAGGAAAAAAAGGAGGGGGATATTTCAAGCATTATGCAATTAATAATAAACGTAATATGATTAAACAGTACTAAACATAAGTTAAAAATATCATTTGTTTAATTTTTACTTAGTATCTTGTAATTTGTTCCTGTCATATCCAAATATTAAAAAATATCAACAAAAAGTAACTGTATAAATTTCATTCACTACAAACATTGTTCATATACAATAACAAAATGTATTAGTAATGTATTTTAAAATGTATATATTATCTCAACAAAAAAATTTAATTGAATAATATTTTTAGTTATCACCTTTGTATCTAGTAATTTTAATTGTCTTGGGCAAAAATGCATTTTTCTACAGTAAAACAATATTGGCAAAAAATGATAAGAATATATATTATCAAAAGTGCAGAAGTACATTATATTTTTTTATGTAAAATGTTATTTAATTAAAACTGCATTTCTTTAAAAAAAAAAAAAAAAAATAAGCAGCATTGAAAAAAAATTCAAAGTTTGATTTACTAGTTCATTATAAAATAAAAAAACTTTGATAACAGAATATAAAATTTAAATTATTAACTTTTTTTTCCTACATGCTTCATTTTTATTTAATGAATTGTGATTCAGAGAATATCATTTTTTGTCAGTGGCAAACTGTTTATTCATTAATTATCTTTCCTTTTTTTTTTTCAAATTAAACTTTTATTTTATTTTAATCAGGTTTTGCAGTATTTTTTTGTTTATATATTTTGAATTTATGGTAAAGAATTAAAAATCATTATAATTGCTTGTTTTTTAAATAAGATTTTTGATTTAAGAGGCATTTTGGGGAAACCAATTGAGCTCGCTCTCCAAGATAAACTTGTATTTGATATTGTTTTATACAAAAATGTTGTTAAATATCTAGAAAACTTCCATGTTTTAGCTATTATAAATAAAGGCTAACTATCTGAATAATAAATCCTTTTGGATATTTATGAGAACTTCTTTATTATAAATTATAGTAGATATAATTGATTAAATATTGGGGGGGGGTGTTTTTCATTAAAAACAAAATTATTAATAATTTATCTTGCAAATATTATTTTAGTATTATTTATATTAATTTACCTAATATATATATATATATATATTATTTAAATATTTTTACAACCTCTTGCACTATTAAAAAAAACTTCAGCTTGTTATTATGTAATACTAAAAGTAATGAGAACAGTTTTGGTTATATATACTTTAATCTTGTGCAGTGATAAAACTATAAAACACAACACAATAAAGATCATGGCATCTAAATAGCAGAATAAAATGGTTGTAAACAACTAATGAGTTGACACTGCTTTGCATGAATATTGCTCATTTTTTGAAATGATAATTTCTTTGTCTTTGTTTTAACGATGTGGGAAAACCAAGTGGACTATGCATGTGCCAATACTATCATTTTTTGTGCTTTTTTTTGAATGGTATATGCCATGTTTTCCTGTGACAAAAATTGGAATTTATATAAATTATTTTTATTAATAATTTCATTTAATTTTTTGCCCTTAGAGAAACATTGAAATCAACTGGATAAAGACTGATTGCTGAAAAATCACTATTTGTAACAAGTATGTTTTGAAAGCTTTATAAAAAAATGTCTACCTTGTGTATTCAGTAAAAAAAATTTTAATTAATAAAAAAAAAAGTCAGGTTGTGTCTACATGTCAGGGATGAAGCGTCCTTGTATTTAACAGAATGAGTGCTTCTGTAGAAAAATTCACTAAAACTTTCAAAAGCTTTAATTAAAATTCTGTTTTAAAAATTCACTAAAATATGTACATATTAGAACCTCTTAAAATCTATCCAACAAGTTGCACATACACTAGTGTAGTAAGAATAATAAGTACATTAGTGTGTATAAGCTATTCCATTTACTTCTGTTTCTAATCACCACTCAATCCTTTTTTTTTCTTTTCAAAAATATACATTACATGTAGCCATATAATTCTATAATTAAAACACTTCCTCTTTTCTTTACAAAAACTTTATTTGTTGTATATATATATCCACTTGTTCCAACGTTTCAACTATTTTTACTTTATAGTCATTTTCAAGGATTTGCCTCTCTTCTCATAAAACTTTCCCTTTTTACATTTTCTTTTATCCAAAATCCAATTATTACAATAAAACACTTATTTCCTTCATACCCTTCAAAATTACATTTATTAATTTTGAAGGGTATAGGAAAGAAGGAAATTTATTTCCTTCATACCCTTCAAAATTACATTTATTAATTTTGAAGGGTATAGGAAAGAAGGAAATTTATTTCCTTCATACCCTTCAAAATTACATTTATTAATTTTGAAGAGTATAGGAAAGAAGAAGGAAATAAGTGTTTTATTGTAATAAATGGATTTTGGATAAAAGAAAATGTAAAAAGGGAAAATTTTTTTGAGAAGGGAGGCAAATCCTTGAAAATGACTATAAAGTAAAAATAGTTGAAACGTTGGAACAAGTGGATATATATAACAAATAAAGTTTTTGTAAAGAAAAGAGGAAGTGTTTTTAATTATAGAATTATATATAAGCTATTTTGCAAAATGTAAAAAAAACAATCTCAACTATTTTGCTAAACATAAAAAAAGAATGAACTATTCAAACTTTTTTTTTTTATTGTATGGAATTTCTGTTGACTTTGAATTTTTTTAACCAAGAGTTGAATTGTTTTTATACATGGCAAGGATTGAGTCCAATGCATTATAAGAAGTTCACACAATGCTAAAATCTAATTTACAATTAAAACTTAAGGATGTTAAAAGCATTTGTAAGATAAAAATATATTGATAATGTATTATCTATATTTAAACTAATCACAGTCTGATTAACATAAAAAAAAGAAGAATGAATAATTCAAAGTCATTATTTTGTGGATGGAATTTCTGTTGACTTTTAATTTTTTTTACCAACAGTTGAATTGGTTTTATTATATGGCAAGGAATGAGTTTGACCAATGCATTATAAGAAGTTCACATAATGCTAAAATCTAATTTACAATTAAAACTTAAGAATGTTAAAAGCATTTAAAAAATAAAAATATCTTGATAATTTATTCTCTGATTTACAGATAAAATAGTTTCAGATTTTTCTAGATCTGTTTAATATGTATATATTAGATGCTATTACGTAAAAATTGCTGTGGCAAGTGAAATAAAAACATTATAATAAAAGATTATATAGTGTGCTTTCATTTCTAAAAAAGTCACGCTTCGTCACTTCTATGTGCTAATGTTTGCTCAATTGACCAGTTTTTTTTTTTTTAATCAATTGTATGATATCTGCTGATCTGTTAAGTCTGAAGTAATATTTAAATTCTAAAAAAGTATCAAATTTTAAGACACTTTTATTTACATAAGTATGTTTGCCTTTATGAGATTGATATCTTGTCAAGAATTGAATGAAAGTAAGAAACATATTTTTTGGAAAGAAGAAAAACAAACTTTTTTCATAATAAGTTCTGATTTTTATTTATAAAATTGTTGAATTGGAATTTATAACAATTTTTTATTGCAGTCATTTTGTTCTCAGAAATTGTATATAAAGCAGCAAAATGTTAAAGAAAAATTAAGCAATTTTTTTCAACTACTAGTTGCAACAGAAAACATTTTCAAATTTTATATTTACAGAAATTGAAAGTTTTTATTCTAATAATAGTGTCATTTGCTTTCATTTTAGTTTATATTTTCAGGACTTAAGAAAAGCATGTGCTAGCCCAAATAGATGTCCAGTCTTTTGAAGTTCTGTGTGTTTGTGTTTGTTTGTTTTTTAAAATCCATCTCATAATTTTGAATTCATTTTTTAATAATGATTTGAATATGTTATAATGTTTATTAAACTCTGGTTAAAACATTACAATGATGATATCTTATATTGTAAGAACTACAATCTTTGACAAGGGCATTTTGGAATTGTAAAAGAACCTTTTTAACAGATCACTTAATGATTCTGCTGCTGTGTGAACAAATCAGATAGGTTTGGTTACAATTTTGCAACCTGTTTATTTTATATTGTACTTTTTTTAAGTCTTTATTTTGAGAATATATATAAAGACCAATTGAAATCTTTGTATTCAGATTTAGAATTTGAATTTAGGCCATTAAACAAATTATTGTGCAGTTGATCTAATAACAACAAATAATGGGGGAAGGGGCTGTTAATAAGTAGAAGCGTTTTATTATTTTTATATCTTCTTTATTATTTGAGATTGTAATTGTGAAGCATTTTTAATAATGAGTCAAATAAAACAAGAACTTCTGTGCTTAATATTATATCTGCTTAAACATAAAATAAAGTGCTTTATAATAGCTTGTTTTTAATTAATTAATTGCATATTTTTAAATGGTTATAAAATTATTTTTACTAAAAAAGTTTTGGAAAAATATGTGTATAAATATAACTAACATTATTTCTTTTCTTTTTTTTTACATGACATTTACAAAATTGGAAAATTGCAAGTTATTTTGTCAAGAATATATTCTATATTAAAAAAAGAGAGAGAGAGAAATTACCTTTTCTTCATCTTTTTTTTTCATAAACTAGAAAATGGAAAAATTTATCATTTTTTGATTTGCCAGAGGTGCAAATCTGAAAATAAGAAAAAAAAATTAGATCAATTTGTTGCAAAAATAAAATTTTAAGATTTACCATAAATCAAATTATATTACTTTTCTAAAATTTGTCTTTTAAAATTAATACAATTATATATATATATATATGGGCATTGTATTAGAAATATTTCTTATTATTACATTATTTAAATAGAATATGCTTGTCTTCCACCATATAAACTTATAAAGATTTTTAAGATTGAAAAATGACCATCTATAACTTTATTTAGTGGAAATGAAACAAACATGCATTTATGTTTTTTTTTGCAAGAAATGATCTTTCATCAAGTAAAACTTTTAACATTCTACATTTATTACGAGTGGTGACCAAACAAACAAAAAAACATACATATATTTAATTGCACAATTCTATTCATTTACAAAAATATTGTTTCTTAGCATCACTGCTGCGGACTGAAGTTTCTTAGCTTGAACCACATTTCATTATAAATGGTTATTCTCTTTTGACAATGAACACATTCCGTTACGAATGGTTACTTTCTTTCAACAATCCTGAATGAAATAGCACCAATGTTTGTCTGAAGTGTGGACCTTTAGTGTGATCTCATTGCCATTTGCGCGGACTTTTTGTAAGGGCAGGATGTCATAGTTTTGAAAATAGTGGACAGCATTATCCTCAGTAGCAGGCCGTTTCCAAATTTGAATCATTTAATTGGGAAGGAGTATATTACACACATTCACTTTGGCAAGAATTAAAGATTGATAGTAAATCACATATACACATTCCTTTTGCCAAATCATTGATAACTCATGCCAGCATTCTTTCATGATAATAACAGCATAGTTTATATTATAAAATTAGCAGCAAAACCAACATTTTGATACTTTCTCCTCATCAGGATATCTAAAATTCATTTACAAAATTAATGCATTTCTTTTTAAGAAGGTTGTAAATATGATTAATTCAAACTTTCACATTTTGCTTGTGGCAGCGACTTTTATTACCACCGGACTAATATGTAGATACCATTATTTGTATATCTTTATACCATAGTCATTTTCTGAGAGTTTGAATATAGATGGAATTTTGAAATTTTTGTCAGATTGTTGAAAATATTTAATTGAAATAAATTAAAATTTGTCAGATAATTTGGTTCATAGTTGGCTTCATATAGCTAATTAATAAGTATCAATCATTGTTTTTAGCTATAAAGTATAACCAAACTCTCACACAGGATTTTATTAACCTGGGAGGGGATATTTAAAGACTTATCCATATTATTGTTTTGCATTTTAATGGTGTTGAAGACTTATTAAAGTTTACAAGGTAGCCCAAATATTGAACTGTTAAAGTAAATTATATCAAGAAAGTTGACAAACTACTACTACTAGTAGAAGTGTTGACTTCTTGGATATCAATACCTATTGCCTACTTCTTTTAAACTACCTTCATGAGATTCACTTAACATATATATATACAATGAAATTTTAAAAATTCTTTTCTATTTTAAACTTCATACATAATGTAAATAGCAACAGGAGGATTTACTATTTTTAATATTCTGGCTAACTATTATTCAACATTACTGTCTTTCAATCAGAAATGCTAATTTATTTACACATGAAAAATACATAGTTATTATTAAAATAAGCAAATCTGTATATATAATTAAATTCTGCCCTTTTTCCCAATTATAAGCTTGGTAGATAATAAAAGAATTTTACTAATAAATAAATTACTTGATACTAAATCAATTATTATTAAAATGTGTGATCTAAATATTTGTAGCCAATGATTAGTAATATAAAAGTCTTTTCTTTATTTATTATTTCCCTATCCCATTATGAATTAGTTGTTTGTTAAACAATTTTGACAAAACACACTCAGTGTTTCAAAATATATATATATTTAAGAGATTTTTATTCTCTTTATTACTTGAGATCACTATTCTTTATGCTTACACAAGCTGTTTACACAGAGACAAAAGATGGCTGCTGGAGGGTTGCATTAGATCCTAAGATCTAGGTGCATTGCTCTTATATCCAGGGCTCTTCACTGATGAAATCCACAAGCTAGAAACTAGTTTGGAACTATTGGATGAGTAGGCACTAGATAGAAATTTTATGCACAAATTTTCCTGCATCCATTGACTACTCTGGTTTGCATTGAGTGGTGCTACTATGTGGAGAGTTTTGCCTTGGTAAACAGCTTGTGTAAGCATAAAGAATGGGGATTGTGTGATGTTTAGTGGTTCGATACCAATCCTTCCTAATAGGATTATGGTGACTGTTGTTATAAAAGAACCAAAGACACCAAAAGATATGGATGCTGAACTGAGTTCAAGTCTATAGGACTATGAAAGCTGATGAGTTTGAATTGAAAACATTATTGTGTTTTCATTTTGGACTCTAATCTTTATAGTTAGCTAATAAGGTAAAGGGTGGTTGCTGGAGGATTATATTATATACTAAGGTCTTATTGCAGTTCTCTCATATCCAAGGTTCCTCATTGAAGAAAACCACAAGCGAGAAAATAGTTTGGGGATATTGGATGAGTTAGGCACTAGATAAGGATTTTATGCACAAACTTTATTGCATCCATGGATTACTTTGGCTTACACTGAGTGGCTCTACTGAATGGAGAGTTTTCCCTCTATGTAAACAGCTTGTGTAAGCATAAAGAATGGTGATCATGTGATATTAAATCAAATTTGGAACTTTAATTATTTTACAAAACTATTTTTTCATGAGCTATATCAGCTACTGCTTTGTAATATTTACATTATAAAATTTCATTGTAGCTAATTTTAAGAATGTCTAAGATATTACACATGGCAAAAAAGTAGGGAGAAGGATTGCAATTAAGTTTATATTTGAACTAAAAATGATATCAAACATCACATGATCACCATTTCTTATTCTTGCTCAAGCTGTTAAAACAGGCAAAACTCTCAAAACAGTAGTGCCATTCAGTGCAAGCCAGAGTAATCAATGGATGCAAGGTTTGTGCATAAAATCCCTATCTAATGCCTATTCATCCACTATCCCCAGACTATTTTTTAGCTTGTGGCTTTCATCAGTGAGGAGCCTTGGATCTGAGAGCACTACACCTAGATCTTCTTGCATCCATTGATTACTCTGGCTTGCACTGAGTGGCACTGCTATATGGAGAGTTTTGCCCATTTTAAGTTTGAGCAAGCATAAGAAATGGTGATCATATGATGTTTAATGCTTTAATACCAATCCTGCCTAATAGGTTAGGAGTGGATATAGTTATTAAAGAACCAAAGACCCCAATGTGTATGGGTACTGAACTGAGTTCATAGCTATATGACTATATCAGCTAATGAATTTGGATTGTAAATATTATGTTTTCAGTTTTAGATTCATAGTTTTGTAGTTACGTAGAAATAAAAGGTGGTTGCTGGAGGGTTGCCTTAGATCCTAAGATTTAGGTACAGTGCTCTCAGATCCAAGGCTCCTCGCTGATGAAAGCCACTGGTTAGAAACTAGTCTGGAGATATTGGATGAATAGGCACTAGATAGGTATTTTATGCACAAATCTTCTTGCATCCATTGATTACTCTGGCTTGCATCAAGTGGCGCTACCATATGGTGAGTTTTGCCTGTTTTAAAAATGTTATGATAATCTCTAGCTTGGTCATTGATCAGTAATAATCATTAAGGTATTTATCTAAAAAGGATCCTAGCAGATGTATGAGTGTTTGAAATTGGCATTTATGGATTGAATTGTAGTAATTGAAAATGTATAGTTTTTGTTTAATATCAGACTAACTTGGCTTTATAAGCTTAAGATACTTGAATTTTAGATCATTAGCTTGGATTGTGCAAAAGAAAGTTAGCTATTAGATGTTTTCCTGAAGGTTTGTGATGATGGTGTTCTAGTTGTATTTTTATGTTGAACTATTTCCATTATCTAATTAATATATATATATTGAATGTCTTTAGAAAAATTTAACTTTATTTAAATATTCCAAATACATTCAACTGTTGTAATAGCACATTCGATACATATATTAATTAGATAATGGGAATATAAAAATTTAGCTACTAGATGTCTGTGAGTAAATTCAGTGTTTTTCATTGATAATGGTTAATGGCCAGAAACTAGTCTTGGAGAATTTGATTGGCTCTAGCATCTAATGTTCCTTGAGTACTCAAATTTATAAGAAATGGCTATAGAGTTGAGTAAACAAAATAAATTACTAATAATTACTACTCCTGAAAAGATTTTTTTTTAAGGAGCAGTAATTATTGAATATTCTTATATAATTGGTCATGTTGATTGAATGTTATTGAATTCTTGTAAAGAAGTAATTCTGAGACACAGAATCGTTTACATTATTGATGTTGCAGCATTTTTATGACAATCATTATAACATGATTTATTTTGAAACATTGACTGCTAAAGTAGAAATCTATTATGTCCAGACTTTTCAATTATTGTTCTCATCTTTTTCTCTTTTTTTTTGACAATATTTTTTTTTATTCATAATTAGAACATTTTTAATAACCTTCCGGATTTTTTTTTTAATGCAAGTTTTTTTAGTGAGCAGATATTTTGTGGATGATGATTTGATCCCATCATATTTTTTTATATTTTAATTTACTATAGTTCATATATATCTATAGATGAAACAGGTATAAATAGCTCATTTATCAAAAAATTTTCAAAAAGAAACAGTGATGTAGAAAAAAACATCATTCATTGTGCCTGGCATCTATTGGGTGATTATGTTTTTAGCAAATTTTCTTTCTTCATTCACTGGCTAAAATTATTCAGAAATCAGTTACTGAAAAATAATTAGTTAGCTAGCCATTTCAAATCCTAGATAAGTTTACATGCCTAACCAAATTTACTATATCATAAGCTTTTTTATGTATTTTTAAACTGTCTATAATGTATACAATTTATATATTTTTTCTTGATAGCATTTTTAATCAATGATTATCTTCTGACTGTACTTGATTTTTTAATATTATGTAATTATAAAAATGAAGCAACTTTATATAAATAAGAATATTACTGGAAATTACAGACTATTTATGTTTCGTTAATGGTTTATTGTAAATAAATAATAATCAGGTTTAATATATACATAAAGGATTAAGAGACATTATTTGTATCTTTGTAAGTTATGTTAATATAAACGTGTAAGAATTGAATTCTGTATAGAATAATCTTAATTTTTATTTTAAATCTTAATAATAGATGCCATTATGAATATATTTCAATAAGTTGTTTTTTTTTTCCTTCAAGGAAAGCTTTTATAAAAATTATTGAAGTAATATATTTATTAGGAAAAATTCTAACTGTAGATTAATATGCTTGTAAATTTATTTAATTTTCATAATTATTCTTTTGAGTAAAATTGTAAATGTTTGATAAATCATTCAATAATGCTAGTTAAGAGAAAATAATGCAGTGTCATTTAAAAAGTAATTAAAATTTATTTATATACACTTGATGTGAAATAATGTTTCTAAAATAACAATGTCAATTACAGTTTTTCAATATCTGCATGCATTTTTTTAAAAAAAAAAGATTACAAAAATTGATGAATGTTATTTTTATTAACTTATTACTTTAAAAATAATATGTCACATTAAAATTTTAACAGAAAAGTATTTAATGTTTTACTTCTTTTTTTTTTTAATTATTATTATTAACATAAGAATCGATAGTTTTCTTGACATTCAATGGAATAGTGTAACACTTTTTTTCCTCATCTATTTCACTGACATTTAAAAAAAAGGAGGGCTAGAAGACAATATCTAAGATTAAATTAAAGCTTCATTTTATACTAAGAAGAATTACATACTTTTAAGCATTAGTACTGATATTTGTTAAAATTGGGAGGGAGGGTGTTAGTGTTTGAATTATATTGCATGGATATTTTTACATCACAAATTTCAATTGTGAAATAAGTAAATACACCCGGGTCTCGTTTTATATGGATTTATTTAATGCGATTTTGAACTTATGCGATTCATGTTTTTTCTTAATATCTTTGTATGCGGTTTTTTTTTTATGCGATAAAAATTATTAGATCAGAAGTCGAGCTCCAATAATGTGCTATTACTTTAAATATTATAAATGTCGTGCACTCACATTATATTTAAAGTAATAGCACATTATCGGAGTTCAACTTCCATCTAATAATTTCAATATTTTCAGCACTTTATAATAGTACTGTAATAGATTTTATGCAATAAAGAAGTTCATAATTCACTTAAAATCAGGATTTCCCCATTTTATATACACACATTAAATTTTACAAGACTAAAATGTAAATCTGTTCAAACGTTATAGATTAAAAATATTATTTATGTTGTTTTTGTATTTTAAATCATGTTCTATTTTTGCTTTTTACAAAAAGAGTACATAATCAATTAATCATTTAGTGTCCGCAAGTTTATTTTTAAAAAATGAGTAACAGTGGTAGGCACAATTAAATTTGACAATTAAAATCTGATTTTTAATTGTAATTAACTATTTAAAAATTACGTAACATGATCTGAAATTAAGGTGATGTGAAATGATGAAATTTGATTTTTAAACGGAATTGAAAATTAAAAAATTAAAGACAAAAATAAGAATTTAATTTTTAATTGTCAGTTTTAATTAAATTTTGCCAAACAGTGGTAAGTCAGTGTCTTTTTATTATCGTAAGTTCTTATTTTTATTTTAAACTTTTAGTTTACTCTAACAGAGAGAAAAAAAAAACCCCAAGAAAATGAATTTCTTTGTAAATAAAAATTTCAATTTTAGATTGCTTAGCGTGGCAAGGAGAAGCTACAGTACCTCACGTCACATTACATCATGACGAATCTCTCAAATAGCGATACTGATTAAAATACCGTACATGTATGAAAAAATGTAAATTATGCATAAAAATATATTGTTTTGAATAAAATTAAATACTGTAGTTAATAAAAAAAGTAAAAAAAGTTTGTGTTGTATCAATTTTTTTCAAATTTGAAATTTTTATTAGTCATATTTTATTTTCTTCTTTTTTTTTTATGCGAATTTTAAAATAATTTTACATTGTTGCTTTGCTTTTATGCGATTTTTGGAAAATTACAGTATGTATCCCCCATTTTTCAAGGTAAGTTAAGTCTAATTTTGTGTGATTTCTTTTGTGCACATTTTCTGAGGAACCTATCTACCGTATAAAACGAGACCCAGGTGTAAATAAAAAAAAAATGTTGAAAGTGCTATAAATAAAATTATTTTTGTTTGATTTTTTGATAAACTAAACATTTGGTATTATGTTACTTAGTTTTTTTTGTAATGTTTCTAATTATTAATCATTTTATTTAAATTAGTGTTTTAAGTATTGACCAAAGAATACATGCTTGATTTAAAATCCAAAATTATAATATTTTTCATAAACTTTTGTATTACTTTAATACACAGAATTTGCCACAATGACAAATTTATTTTTTATATATATGACCTTCAGATAAGTTATTTATTAGTATAATTTTTAGCATATTTTTATCAAAAAATATTTTTAGAAATGGAAAAAAAATAGTGATAACTTTATAAGTTTAAAATGTTTTACATTAATATATTTAATTTTTAAATACATGTATACTTTATAAACCTGGAGTTTAAATGTAATTTTAGGGGATTTGGATCCAGACTTTCAAGCTCCTTCAGCTATCCAATCTATCACAATTGATTCACATGACCACACATGTGAAAAAGATAAATGATCTCCAATATACATATTTCATGCTGAACCAGCACTCATCAGTTAAATCATTTTCCACACACATATATAATCAGTGCTTGGTTTATATTGAGATAGCAAATTATCAAACTTTAATGGACAGGCTTCAATCTACTCTACCATTTAACTCTTCAGCCATTCATACCACTGAAAATCTAATGATGGAAATTAATAATGTATTTTAAAAGCCATATAAAAATAACATATTTACAAAATATAAATATAGTAATCATTAGGGAATCACCCCTCTACACAAGTTCTGTATAGATTTAAACACTGAAGATATACTCCCCTTTCCAAACACAAGATAGTCTTTTGAAAAGATAAAGATGAATCCACCTTAACTTTTTTACCTAAGCATATATGTATAGGCAAATCTTAAGCATTTAGAAATGAGAGCCTGAATATCTCAATTGAATCTTTTGAAAAAATAAGATACCCCCCCCCTTTTTTTTTTATCTAACCGCATATGTATAGGTAAATAAATTTTAAGCATTTAGAAATGAGAATGTGAAGATCTCAATTAATCACTTTTAAATTCAATTGAGATATTGAGGCTCTCATTTCTAAATGCTTAAGATTTGCCTATACATATTTGCTTAGGTAAAAAAGTTAAGGTGGATTCATCTTTATTTTTTCAAAAGACTTTATCTTGTGTTTGGAAAAAAGAGTATTCTTTAAGTATTTAAATCTATGCAGCACGTGTGTAGAGGGACGATTCCCTAATGATTATTACAAATTAAAAAAAAACAGCTGGACAAGTAAACTCATTATATATAAAATATAAATATGAATATAATTTAAATTTTTAAAAATGCACTTTGGTGCTATTGCTGATGCAATGATTTTTTAATGTGTGCCATTTTATTTACTCCGCTCCTACTGATTATATCTATTAGCCAGAAATTAAAAGTAAAATGTAGTCTGTCTTCATTAGATCAGTGATTCCCAATCAGGATTCCATAGTATCTCAAGATATTACGAGATTTTTTAACCTGATATTTATGTGAATAAGTATTTTCTTGCATAATGACATTGAAGAGCAAAGATAGAAATCACTTTCTCTTGAGAATGAACATAATTAAACCAAGAATAAAACAATTGTGCAAAAATAAGCAAGCTCAAGTATCACATTAAAAATATTTTAACAACGTAAACTCTCATTTCAATTTTACATTTATAAAACAGTAGAACATGTTTTAGGAACAGAATTGCTTTTCCATGTTATTTTGTAAAGAAACTATATTACTTTTTGTATCTGAACATAGCACCATTAAAACTAAATGCTTTATAGTTTATTATTACACTATTGTCTTAATTTAATTAGTTTCATATCATCAATTAATGAATAAATAAAAAACAAATTTAACAACAATAAACTAATGTCTCACATAACTAATAATTAGAAAATATATCATTTTTTTTTATAAAAAAAACAATAGGTCTCAAGAGTAGCTGATAAGAGTGAGATCAAGGGTACTGCAATGTCAAAAAGGTTGGAAAACACTGCATTAGATTATAATTGTTCAATAACAGAAAAACGGTATGAAGTAAATTGAAGCAAAAATAATTATTTGTATCATCCACTTTATGTGGTGTAGGATATATGAAATACAAATCAGGTATATGCTTTAATTGATAAAATGGTTAAAATGATTTAACATCCTACAATCTTATTCTTTTTAGATTTGATAATAACACATGAAAAATCTTTTTTTTTTTTTTTTTACAAGTATAGCATAGTTTTGTTCTTTGAACATATTATGTATCAATTTCAAGTATAATAGATATAACATATAAGAAGAAAACGTAAAAGAAAAAGGCTTGTAGTGAATATAAAAAAAAATGTCAAGAAATAAATTAGAAAAATGAAAATAGTTATAAATATTAGATGGGATAGCTAATTAAAAAAATAAATAAATTAACCAGATCAGAATTAAGGTAGAAATGGATTGAACTTAATAATTCAACTGAGGAAAATAATGTTACAAGAAGGGGTGGTTATGAAAATTTTCGAATACACGAAGAAGAGAAATAAAAAAGAAAAGGTTATTCTATTAATGTGTTGAGGTAAGAAGTGTCAGTACAAATAGGGAATTTTTAAAAACAATTAAATGAATTTGTGATAAAATCTTTAGTGTTTTTCAATCCTTCTTAAACCAAGATAATTGTAGAAATTATTACTATTATTATTTTGGCTGATATTGTAAAATTTAAAACTTATATGTGATATTAGGCTAAAAAATACTTAAATCTGTCTATATGGTAGGAGTTGAAACAGCACTTTTGCAAACAAGTTTTCCTTAGCAATTAAAGAAGCTCTTGATATTAAATATGTTTCAACATAGAAAACATCTTAGAGCTTAATTCATGAGAAGGATACATACAGATTGAATAGGGTGATAGATAAGTTTTTAAAAAAGAGAGAAAAGTAAGTTTAATATTATTGCAGTTAAAATGGTAAGATGTGGAAGGTTGATTTAAAAGATTTATTTAAAATTATAGATGAAAATAATATTCCAGATGAATAGACAAGAATGAGAACTAAAGAACTCGCAAATAAGCTCTTAACAAGCTTTGCAGAATATTCCTAATCTCAGACCGGTTTCTGCTACTGGCTTTCTCAGTGAAGTGCTAGAATATTCAAGCATTAGATTAAAAATACCAGGACAAGCCCAGCACTTTATCTAATGGATAATCATTAAGTAGAAAATCTGAAATTTTCAGACATCCATATGTCTTACAACCCACCTATCTAACTTAAATAGTCATATGGGACTGAACTAAGTTCAGATACACCATATACAAGCTTTTTTAAATTAGGTCATGTAACATCTGACTTGGATTTTTTTTTTTTTTGTAATAAATATATATAATATGAAAGAATATATTTGTTTGGGTATTTTAGTTTTTAGGGGAAAAGATAAAATGAAGGATTTGAATTGTAAATGTGATTTGTGTGAAAATGGACAGTATTGAACATTTATTTTTGAAGTTTAAAATGTTAAGAGACTTAGGATAAATTTAATGATAATATAAATAAAAGAGGTTTAAATTTTACAATTGTTTTGTTTAGAGACTTGATGGTAGTGGATCTAACAAAATAGCTAATATTAAAATGGAGTAGGAAGTAGATATAGATGAATGCTCTCTTTATGGTCTTTAACTACTCTGAATCTTATAATGCTGTAATACTAATAATAAAATAATAAAGCGTTGCCATCAATCATTAAGCAGATGATCACAGGTTTATGAAACCTTTGATCCCTAATCTGATTGTGCCTCCTTTTTAAAATAATTTCTCACTGGCTCACAAACACATATTAGCAAAAGAGAAAAATAACTGTGCATGATGTTAGTTTTTTAGTAGTAGTATTTCCTTTTAAACTTTTCATTTTTATAGAGTCGTTATAAATTTTGAATCTTTAAGTTATAAATCTATTGTTTGTTTTCCTTCTGAGAAAAATTAAAGCAGAAAAAGATAATGAAGTAGATATTAGTTTGAGTTCTGAATCGAACTGTTATAATAGACCAGTCACTATGGTGCTCTTGCATCAAGCCTAAAGCTGTGCGCATAACAAATAAATAAATGATTATTTAATAGACACGAACTTCTTTTCAAATTTGAAATTTGATTTTTAATACATTTTCAATATTATGTTGAAAATGATTGCAAACATTTTTACTATATATTTTACAATTAATTAGAACTTATATCAATTATTTTATTTATTATAAAGTCTATTATTTTAAATATCTGAAAATCTTCAAAGAAATGTAAATATGTCTCATCTTGAGTAATATTTATTTTTACTGTAGGATTCATGCAAGATTTTTTTTTTTTTTAAAAAAAGTGTTTCAATCCTTGGACAAAAAAAGAAAATTTAGCTTTGTGACTGAATTAAATTTTCTATTTTACTTAATAATGATATAAAAAATACAATTTTTTTTGGAAAAACATTTCTTTGTAGTGATTAAAATAACTGTGTCAGCTTAGCATTGCTAAATAAGAAGATACTTGTCTTTTGAATTTTAAAAACTTCTGTAAAAAAAAAAAAAAACAACAAACTGTTAATACAGAGTTTGAATAGGAAATAAAGACTTCTGTATTTGATTAAATTTATTAACCCTATATGTATGCATTATCTATAAAAATGTATAGTTCATTAAAAAAATTGTGGTTAGAAAATCAACAGCAAAAAAAAAATATATATCATGTGAAAAATATATAATTAATTTTATTATTAGTCATTTTAATGTATGTTAATTTTCACATGTATTGTCACATTATTTGAGTTGTAAGATATACACAGGTATATAGTAATCTGTCACGAACTGCAAATTTATGATCGGAGAATTATAGAACTATGTGATTTTTTTTTTTTTTGCCCATGAAAGCTTATTCACAACATCCATACATTTTTAATTGATGGTAAACGAGTCTGCTTATTACAATTTTAAAAAAAGTTGCTTTAGAAACAAATAGTATGATGCCTATATAGATCAATCTGTGAATCACAAATACATCTACATATAGAATGCTCATCCATTTTTGCATTTATTTGATATTTTGAAATGCTGTCTTTTTTTTTTTGACAAAACTTTTTTTTTGTTCTGAAGTAGTTCTATATCATGTTTAATTGTAACTTTCCACTGTATTCTCTTTTAAGATGTATCATCCCAGTGGATGAAATAATCCTTGTAATATAAATGGAATTCACCTCTCCCATATAAATCACGCTCAAGATCAGCATAAAGAACCATTTTAGGAAATCTTGTATTATTTCTTTTATATATTCAATCTAATGATGTGATTTACAATAGTAGACTAGTATAGCATTGTGTTCAGTAAGTTGAACTTATTGATTCTTAAATGAAACTTTTGTAATGTCTTTATATTGATTTGATGTGATGTCCAAACCTCACTTCTATGCAATAAGCAAAATTTCATCTTCTGTAGTAATTATTTCCTTACAATGAACAAAATTGTTAAAAGCAACAGTAGCACATTGAAATCTGTGCTGCACCCTAACATCTATATCCACTTTTCTACTTATAAAATTAGCAAGATATTTAAATTGATTTACATTTGTCAAGTTGATAATTATCCAAGCAAAAGTTATTGAAGATTTTTCTTTTATCACTGACTAGTAAAAACCTTGTTTTTTGAATATTATTTATTGAACATTTATATATCTTAAAAATAAATATGCTCTGTCTATGTAAAATGAGGATAAAAGCTACAAAATTTAATTCATTGTATAGTCAAAATTGTACTTGAACTAATAATTTATTAAGTATTGTATAAATTTTAAACAAAGGAAAGTGTATTTTAACAATGTTTATTTAATATTGTGATAAGTATTTTATGTGGTTTTGATAAATCCAAGATACTGTACTTAGTAACTTAGAGAATATTTTTTCATTTATTGAGTAGAACTTTTATCTTGTACTGAAATCTATACTTATTCACCTATTCTCATTTTAATAGGTCTTCAAATATGCATCTTTTTATTATCTTATAACTTTTTGTTTATTTTGATATTTATTTTTTAAATATTTTACTACTAATATTTATTTTAGAAGGAGCAATATTGAATATTATTCTATCAATCACAATTGTCAGTAAAAGCAACTAAAAATTACTTAAAAGACTGTTCGAAAATAGTATAATTAGAAAAAGTGCTGATCATATCAGCTTCCTAGATAAGGTCCTCGATGACCAAACTATCATGTATTAATTCATTAAGTTTTGTCCTTTTTATCATTATATTATCAGGTAATTATTAATTATGCCTATAGTTCAAATGTATCATTTGTAAACATATATTATTTGTTTTAATAATTTATTTTAGAATAAAAAGCTGATGCTGATTTCGGACTATCTGATAGTATTTTATTTATAATTATACCACAATATAGAATATTTCAATTATAAACATCCAAATATGTATAAACAAAAAGTTAAAACATAAAAATTTATTAATTTAATAAATTTTACAAAATGTCAGCAGCCATTTTCATTTTTATTGATACCTTTTTTCACATTACATTGAAAGTGCATACATTTTATTCTTCAGTTAGATGTGCATAGTATTTAACTTAATAAAATGTTTTCAGCATAAAGCTAAATGTTTTATGAATTTTAGTAAAATGCATAAATTATTGTTTTAAGCAATAAAAAAAGAAAAGAATTGTGAATCATTGTTGTGAATCACATCTTGAAGTGTGAAGACTTTAAATGATAATCTGAAATGGAAAATGGATATAAATAAATGCCAAGTTTAATCTATGGCAATGGTACTTGATCATAAAACTATTAATATTATAAAGTTTAATGGAAATTAATGTTTAAAATTAATCAAAGTAAATCTTGCGTACTTTGTAAATAATTATTGTTTTCCCGCATGCACATGAATTAAAACAATAACATGTGAGTGAAGAAATGGCACATTTACAGTAAAAGGCAGTTATATTTTGACTGACGATTATATTTTATAAATAAATTACTTATATTTTGTTAAAGTAATGTCTCAACTTCTTTATATATGATATTGTTAAGTCTGCATATTTATTTCATATCCATTTTATCAGTCTGTTCTACATGATCTAGCCAGGTATTACAAATGGAAGCTGTGTAATGGTCATCAAATATATATATATAGACCAGTCTATTTCCTGATGTTTAGGTCAGGTGGTGCCCATATAAATTAAAATAGTTCAAATAATTTAAGCATGTATATGGTTAAATAATGTTGAGATGTCAATGGATTGGAATTATTTTACTGGAATGCTCTCTCAGTAATGAAGCATGAAATATATCACTCAACTTATCTCTATAGAACAGAAATAAAATTATAGAAATGATTTATTCAAAACCACTTTCGCAAAAGGACAAAATGCAATATATGAGAGGGACACAAAAATAACCAGAATTTTGTAATAAAAAATTGTATATTTATTTTTAGGTATTGCACTTTCAAAGTATAGTGTATTTAATTTAATGCACCTGTCTAAATTTGTTTTCAAGTTTCAAAGTAGTTTGGAAACACTTATAAAGTAATTCATTTTAACTCCTGTCTTTTTTTTCTTCACCATTTCTAAGACTGCAAAGAAAAAAAAAAAAGATGTTTTTTCATTCGAGAGATTAAAAAGTTGCACAGAGATCAAGCAAATATAGCTGATGGATAAGCTGGGTCATGCTGAATTTAATTAAAGACTGTCTAACTCAATTATATGCTAATCACGCTTTGTGTTGAAATACATATTCCTCACTTTGTCACGAAATGGGATGTTTACATTTTACCACATCACACAAAAGTTTCAGAACTTGTTTTAAATATCCTGATTGTTACAAGCAAAATCTGAATGAACAATTTACATTTTTATTATATAAAAAAAATCAGCATCATTTTGACTCCTCTTACCATGCATTTTTGGGATGTGGTAAATTTAATACTTCTATAAAACCACATGTAAACTTGTGTTTTTACAGAGCAAGTTGCTTGTGAACTCTTCTAAGCATTACAACTGCTTTTCCTGACATTTTCCCTAAAAAAAAAAAAAAACAGAATTTGATGTTGTTCCAACTTCTCAGCCATTACAAAAATGGACAAAATACATGAAACACACTTTACAAAAAAATGTACTATATGTACTATGATTTTACACCAGATGTCATTTGGCAGATTGATGCAGAATTGTTCCCACTAGAGATATCTAGAAGCAGAAGCATATAATACAATAGACATAGCTATCAGAGAATGATTCTGACTGAAATTTTAACTCATAATTTTGATTATCGGTGCATAAGATGCACTCCGTATTTTAGGCATAGTTTGAGAGGGGAAAAAGGTGTCCTATATGCTAACAAATATGGTATTTACCATTTTCACTAAATGGAATTATTAGTTGTTTTTAAAAATGATTCTATTAAATATCTATGTTAAGTTTTGCCCAATTATCAGTTGGATTAATTAAGCAATAGAGTACATTAATCAAGTGGTAACACATTATTGTTAGAGATGTTATTTTGCCCAAAAATGAGTTGGATTAATTAAGAAATAGAATACAATTATCAAGTGGTAACATGTGATCAGTGTTAGTGATAGTTTACCACTATCTTCAACTCTCTTGTTATAATATATTTTCGCATCTCAATTTTAGAGTTTCATTATAAATTCTGTAAGCCCTATATTATTAAGATGGATTTTTTTTTAAAAAAAAAAAAAGCTATGCAGTTTTTTCTGATGCTTTTGCACTTAAGATTTGAATTATGTCAATCCTGAACTGCTGACTCAAAGCTGCATGTTGATTTATTAAACTGAAATTTTTGATTTGGTAATAAATAAACAAACTACATTTATAAAAAGTATGAGTTTTTGGAAATTTCAAGTACATCATATTCCTTAAAATTTTCTAATATTGATTTGTCTACATGTAATTAATTATATTACTGCTTCTTAAACACAGAAATTATAAAGAACATTAAATATATATAATCTTAATGCATTTTCAAAGACAAACATTATACAAAAGTATTTATTTTTGTAAGAATGTTCTGTACCAAAAATAAACCTTTATTTAATATTTTTTTATATTTTCTCCATATAAGAAACCTTAATATATTTGCACATATATAATTATGTTTCAGTGATTGAATTTTTCATAGTTTTATATTGATTTAATGATTCCTATATTTTTTATCAGAGAATAATTCTCAAAATTATGAAGCCTTGTTTAATGCCACATAATCTTTCATATAAAAGAGCAAAAAGAAACCTTTTGATTGTAGATGTATATATTCTTTGAATATGGTGTTTTATAATTTATATATTTTAAACAATGTTTAATGATATTATGATTTCATTTATTTTGTTTTTACTTTATATATATATAATATAGTTGCTGCTTTAGAAGAATGTTTGATTATAAGTGTTAAAACAGCACAAAACAGAATATTTTATCTTATTTTATTATAAGAGCCATGTTTGAATTATAAAAATTAAGTACTGTCTAACATTATACTAGAAATTAAAAATAAAATATAAATTCATATAAAACTACAATTCTAGCCAAAACAACAAAATTTTACTAAAGTTCTTTCACAGCTATGATTTCACTTATTAACAAATAGATTTCATGTGAAATTCAACTAAGCATGCAATCAAATGTTCTCTATGTTTTATTAAGTATATTGCACATTGCATTTTTTTATAAAATCGAAATAATTTGTGTGCCATTTGAAATAATAATACTTACTTAATTGATTTTATAATCAGTTATGTTGAAGAGTTGGAGTGTGGAGTAGATTGAAGCTTGTCCATTAAAGTATGAGGTTTGGCTATCTTAATATATATCTGAACACTTATAGCATATATGTGTAGAGATGGTAATCTGGACCAACTGATGATTGCTGGTTTATCTTTTCAACATATGTGTGTTCGAGTGTATCAGTGCTATGAGATAGTGTGGAGAGTGGTGAGTCATGGGAAAGTCTGTGCTCATATACCCTATATATTACATATATAGACACAGGTATATATAAGCCTGTGTGTTTCAGCTATTACATAAAGAGATGTCTGCCCATCCCTTCTATGTGTATTAAATGGATTATGTCCTATACATGAGGGGTCAGATTGACCTTAGGTCAACATGGGTGTGACAAGAATCTCGGTCTCAGGGTGGCCTTTGAGCATTCCATCATCAGATTTTCAATTGGATGGACAATTTTGAAGAGTTGGAGTGTGGAGTAGATTGAAGCCTGTCCATTAAAGTATGAGGTTTGGCTATCTTAATATATATATCTGAACACTTATAGCATATATGTGTAGAGATGGTAATCTGGACCAACTGATGATTGCTGGTTTAGCATGAAATACGTATGTTGGTGATTATTTATCTTTTCATCATATGTGTGTTTGAGTGTATCAGTGTTATGAGATAGTGTGGAGAGTGGTGCATCATGTGAAAGTCTGTGCTCATATACATTGTATATTAATCAGTTATGTTAGTAAAAAATTGTAATAAAAATTATAAAGATTTTAAATTTTAATTTCAAAAATTTTTATTTGAATATTATTGCTGTCCATAAATTATTATGCGTAAATGTAGTTATTATATTTAATAGAATGTGAAAATTGTCTATAAAAATAAAATTATTGCATGATTTAAAAAACTAATGAAATATGCTACTGAATTATAGTTGTTAGTATGGGAATAATATAGTTTTATTTAACAAAACTAACATATCTCTAATGCCTTAATTGATAATGATAAAAAAAAAAAAAATGAAAAAAGCATCTGTGTTAAATGAATGTATGTGACATACTGGACAAAACTATGCATTTGGTGGATGCAATATCAGCCGATTGTTCCAAGGGCGAGGGTCAGTGTAAACATACATTGAAGGCAGTCTGATCATCAGTGCTGATATCACTATAGAAGAAAATTATTTTTGAATTTTACTGTGCACAGATGTATCTTCTTCATGCACTAATTTTTTAACACTGCAGCACACTAGCGCATACCTTGGAGGGAACACTGCATAAAACAAAAGTCTTCTATCATTCACTTAACAACCAACTTCCTTTCACAACAAAGAATGTTATGTCTTAATGAGATTGATGGCCTCAGATTCAAATTTTTTTATCATCAAACTTCTTTTAAAATGCTTCTTATCAATTCATTTTTTTCATAAAAGATAACTTCTGCATTGTCAAATAATATTTTATGACCTGTATTCAGTTCATGAATGTACAAGGCTGAGTTTTGATATCCATTTTTTAATTCTACTCTTATGAACTTTAACTCTTTCATTAAGACTACAGTGTATCTTATAAACTACCCTAGGAATAGATTTGCAATCAATTGACTGTTTTGAACTATTTATTAATGAATTTAAATTCAGGCCTTTCTTCCAGGCCACTTTCATACTACCCTATAAAAAAAAACTATTCTTATAAATTAATTTACTAAATGAGGTCTTGTAGGGTAAAGAAATAAATTCTTTATTCAAACTATCAATTAAATCTTTATTATTAACTGATTTATACATATTTTTATTAAATATAATATTCCTAATAAATTCATGATTATATCCTAATTTTACTATAGTCAGAAGCAAATTGATATTGTGAATAAAGAGCTTATTTCTTTGACCTATAATGTATCAATTAGTAAATTGATTTATAAGAAAATAAGAGTTGTATGAAAGTGGCCTGGAAGAAAGGCCAGAATTTAAGTCTTAATGAAATAATTAAAGTTCATAAGAGTAGAGTTAAAAATAGATATAAAAATTCGGCTTTGTGTATTCATGAACTGAATACAGGTCACAAAATATTACTTGGCAGTGCAGAGGTTATCTGATGATAAAATTTTTGGAATCTTAGGCCATGAATCTCATGAAGATATCCTTTGGATATGAAAGGAAGTTGGTTGTTGAAGTGAATGATGGGAAAACTTTCGTATATACATATGTTGAATGTTTAGTTGAATTTCACTTGAAAAGATCTATTTGTTAATGATAAAACCATGGTTGTATAAGAATTTTAGTAAAATTGTGTTGTTTTGGCTAGTATTGTAGTATTATGAATTTGTATTTTAAGTTTGAATTATATATAAAGAATTAAAAGATTAAAATCACAACTAAATTTATTAATTATTAATGTGTAAGAATAGTGTGATTTTTTAAAAATATCAGTCCATTTAAGTAAATAAGGATTAAACTTTTAATATATTTTTAATAATTAGAATAGTTACCCCAGAAACTTATAAAGCTGCACTTAGATTATGATTATTTACCCCAGAAACTTATAAAGCTGCACTTAGATTATAATTATTTTTTAATTGTCTATTTCCTGTCATGTAGAAAATTTTGGAATTTTTTTTTATATATTAGTCATCTATAATTTCTTTTGTGTGAGGTAGTAACTTGATCTTGTCCTTTTAATATGGTTCATTCTTTTGGCAATTTATTATTTCAAACCGTAAAACATCAGTAGTTTTTGTAAATGAATAATAGTTCATCTGAAGGAATCAAACTTTTTTTGCCCTGTTTGTTTATCAGTGATGCTGAAATCTATAAACTTACACATTTATATAATATACAAGTCCTATAATAGTTTTATTTATCTCCCAAATTCTATATTTTACTGCTCTTTTTATGAAAAAGTTTAGTGTACATTATGATCTCATTGATTTTTATAATTTTAAGTCATATTCTGGTAATCTAAATTTTGAACTAGGATATTATTAGGGGGCATGTTTCATTTATATTGATTAACTCAGAAATAAATTTTTTGCTACTATAGTTTTAATAACTTACAATGTTTGTATATGTATTGATGATACTGGATTATTTGTATTTGCTTCTTATTTAATTTTTCAGGAATTTCAGGAATTGGCTTAATGGAAGAGAGGTTATTCTCGTAGCATTTTGCAAATAGTTCATTTTACATTATTTTAATTTATGCAAGCACTTGCATTTTATCTATTTTATGAATTTGTAATCATTAACTTCACTTTAAAAATTAGTAATAACAAAGAAATGGGCTAATATAAAGGAAATATATTATAACGGTACGGAGATGGTGTCTTAACATATCTGCACTACGAGGGCGCCACTAGGCTACTTAGAACCTAGAAAATTTATATAGTTATATAGTAGACAGATATGTAAGTTAAAAAAAAAATTATTTTATATATTTTGAATTTGACCGTTAGCCCAATGTCACTAGCTCAAGGAGTAGAGCAGAGATTTATATTTTATAAATTCTTATCTAAGAATATTTTTTAAAAAGGAATAAAATAAGCCACTGCCAGTAATTAACACACAAACATTTATTTACGCATATATATATATATGTATAATTTAACATTATTATTTTAGTATGTTTACTTTAGCATTTAACTACATTTTTTAACTTTTATTTTAGATTTTAATTTACATTTTTATTTTTATAAGTTCACACAGATGGGTCTATAAAAGTTTGTTTTATAAATGTTGAGTATAGATCGGTTACATAGATTGCACAGTTAAAAACATTTCAAAATAAACAAAAATGATCAAAATATAAAGTCATTGATGGAAATGCAGAGGGAAATTTATAAGAAACCCAATGGCATTTATCATAAGATGCCGCATAGACACCAATAACTTAAAAGACATCCGAAATAAATACATCTTAGATACTCACTGTAAGGTATCAGTATTTACCGAATGTCTATATATTTTGATCAAATATGAAAACCAAAAACACAATTAACCGATAACGAATCCATGCAAGCGTCTATACCCAACTTAAATTTAATGCATTTTTATTTAGAGTGTCGAGTATGAATAGACTACATAGATTGCCTTTGAAAAGAAAATATTTTATCCCTTATTTAACCTTAGGCCAAAAGTTCACAGTTAAACCAACGTCAATCCATCTGATATATCGATGTATTCAATGTAATACGAATACGACATGTAATACCATACTGTCAGGAATGTACATCTGAGCAGCAGGGTTAAGAGAAGAAATTGACTCTCGTCCAGATAGGAATACTACATCTATCTGACGAGAAGAGCAATAAAAAAAAACTCCATAGGAAAGGACTGCGGTCATTTTTGCCGACTTACGATCGCATTCCATAGGCAAAAGGGGTTATGCGGCATATAATTCGATTCTGCATATAGCGAACTTTGTGCTACATCTACTAATTACACCAATATATCCAATCCATTGACCTAATTCAACTACGAAACGAATAACCTAAGATTACCCTCCCCTAATAAAACTTTACAAATCTATATAGCCATTCATGCCCGACTTAAGTTTAACATTTAACGAAAAACAAAAATCATAATAAAAACTTAAAAGAACAAAAAAAAAAATGGAAATGATTTTTTAAAAAAAAAGAAATACATCAAATAAAATTACTTATTAGTAAATTAAGTTGGTCAGATAGGATTCTATTTCTATAAATTAAATACTGGGAAAGTTTATATTTTAGCGTTCTTAGTGTTTTCAAAATGTTCATAAAGTTCTTACGATTTTTAAAACGTTCCTCTTTATCCATTGCGTGCCGTTTGGAATCCAGCATTAAATCCCCCGATGATCCTGTGGTCCTCAGTATAGAAAAAACGATGTTTCATTTCTTTTTTTTTTTATAACCACTGAAGGAATTGAAAGTGCATCTTTCAATCCCTTCACCTCCAACTCTCTGACTTAATACATTTCCATCTTCTCTTAAATTTTCTTGACTCACTACCATTTTATTTCCAAACTTTTTCTTTTATATGTAACTTTCGGATCCAATTGACATTACATCATCGATGATGATCCTTCCATTGAGGTCTGATTTCCCAATGGATTTTTTTCATTGGCCATTAGTTTCTATTGTTTTCCTATCTGACCATTGCTTATACATTTAAATGCCCAAGGGCTAGTTCACTTGGACTAATTAAAATAATCATTTCCATTTTTTTTTCAATAACATTAATTAATTTGTTTTGTACAAACTTAGATATATTTTTATCTTTAAATCTTTACTGACAATTTAGTTTTAAAATACTTTTTCTTTTTTTTAATAAAGTTCCTTTTTTTAATTTCTCATCTGTGCGATTTTATATATATATGAGTTTAAGATAGAATTAATTTTCAATTTTTATGTCTTAAAAAAAAAAAAAAGTTTTTAAATGCGAACTTTTTATTTTAATTTCATGTTTAATAATAAAAAAAAATAATGTAACGTCATATGTGCCCGTTACATTATATATATATTATTTAAGAAAAAAAAAATTCAAAATTTTAAAAATATATTGGTATTGAAAATTGGCTAAAAGATTTACAGATATTTTAAATGTAATATAAAATTACTAAATGTAGTTAGTTATCTTTACTCTATAATCATCCACTGTAAGCTTGAGTAATCAATAAATACCAGATCTAGATGCATAAATATATTACTTCCAGCTTTGAATTTTAGTTCCCACTGATGAAGGCAAAAAAGTTAAGGTTTTAAACTTATGAGATATTTTTAAATGCTGTAAAAAAAAATTGAGATATAATTTAAAGGTAAGAAAAAATAATTCTTTTCAAATATTCTCATTGATTATTTTGGAGAAGATAATGCATACAGAAAATAATTTCTTAATAAACATAGGATTGTTATATTAGGATCTTAAAGAAATTTATCTGAAAAATAAATTCAAATGTCCTAAAGCAAATAGGATAATGAGAATATGCTTTCTTATGATTATTATATTTCAGGCAAGGAATAATAAAACCACAGGATGCAGCATTTGATGATTTTGACAGCATTTTTTAAGTGTATGTTCAGGAGATCAAGCAACATCTGAGCACCAAATAGTTTTATTTACTTGGACAAAAATATATGTTTTTTTCTGCCTTATTTACTTTTATGAGCTAAAAACTAGTGTGGGTACCTTTAGTTTTCATGTCACTTTAATCGTCAACAAAGCAAGTTGAAATTGTCAGCAAACTTTCTACAAACTCAACCTATTAAAAATTTATTATTATTAGTGTTTAAAGCTGCAATTAGGATTTCCGATTAACTTTAATATGGAAGAAGATTGTGAAGAAGCTCTGCCTTTATTGCCTAATAAAAATGAAAATCATTCATGTTCTGATTTTTTTTTTAAAGAAAAAAACCGCTTAGTTGAAGTATTTTTTTCTTTTGTGATGCTATTACTATTTTTATATGGAAATTTTTTAGTAAAATTATAATTTATTGTAATTTGATAATTGTCTTAAACTGCGATTTTAGTTTTTATCTTATTTAAATTTTAATGTGATTTTAACTTGGTTGAAAAGTAAAGAATAGATAACAATTATTTGAATTTTTGCTGCAGGAGAAAATTGAAAAGGATTTTTTTTTTAATGAGATTTTACTGTTTTTATAATTCTCAAGATTTTTTTTTTTTAAATTCGTACATATACATCTGCTCAATTCTTCACACACACATGTTTATGCATCTCAATCCAGCAAGAACTTTATTCAGATCTTAAGTAAAAAAACTACATATATGTGTGTGTGTGTGTATTATATAAATAAAAAGCTAATATTAGTAAAATAATTTTATCTTACAGTAATTCATGAGAATGGAAATTCTGTCATTTGAACATACCAAGCCATTAAAAATAGTTGTTAGCCGAGAGGTCATCGCAGCCGCCTTGCAAGCAAGCAGTTGTTTGCAGACGGTTGTGGGTTCGCCTCCCGACCGATGCTATGACATATGAAAAAAAAATGAATTTATTGCTGCAAACTAATAAAATATCTCAACTGTCTTGTTTTTTCTTAGGAAAATTTTAATTTCTTTTCATTCATTTGTGAAACTATTGTAATACTGTTTGTTTGTTTTTCAAAGTCTATTTTGATTATGTTTATATATATGCTGGTGTAATTCCAATTTTTTTTTTACATAAAGCAATTTATTTAGTGATAATTTGTATTACTACCTATTAGCAAACCAGATCAACAATACTTATTATTTTTTAAACAAATAGATATCAAAGATTTTTATTTTTTTTAATCATTGCTGGTAAGTAAAGATGTAAAACACTAACTTGAATATTATTTTGCGTTTAATAAGCTTAACTTTATATGTATATAACCATTATTATCAGTCATTCTAAATGTATGGAATAATGAAAATCTTTTTCTCAGTTTTGAAATGTTATTGGTTGTAACTGCCTTCCTTTCTAATTTTAATTTTATGGATCTCAAATTGTTTTTTTTTTTTATCCATTTGCAATTATTACTTTTTTACACTATGGCCTACCTATAGCACATTAGTTTTTTTTATTGTATTGTTATAACTATTTTTATTAGTATTGCAAACCACATACATTTTCATTTAATTTTATAACAACACACAAACTTAGGATTTATTTTTCTCTTTTTAGATAATAAGTAGTGTGATGTAATGATCAAATATATACATAGATAAGTTGGATTAGTAGATATATATTGTACCCTTTTGCTTAGGTCCAAATGAATTTATTTAGTTAATTTTCTAAAAAAAAATTAAATGAAGAGTATATTTTAATTAGTATGACTACTGTGTAATGTTGACAATGTTTTTAAAAAGCTTTGTTAAAGTAAAGAAGAGATTATTAAATGCATAAAACTATACTAATATATTAAAAATAGTCAAGTAAAGCTAAAGAGTGTAATTTTGTATGGTTGGAAAAACTGGCCATAATAAAATAGTATATTAAAAGTCTTTTTGAATAAGTGTTAAAAGCTAAATTTTAAAAGTAATAACTTAAAATTAAATAAACTAGTGTATTGCGAAATAAAAATTATACTTAATAGTTATATTATAAATTATTTATTTAAAATGTAATATTTTGTGGTGACAAATGTGTTTTTATAATATCAAAATTATTATTCTAAATTCCTATTATTCTATTATTATTCTTTAATATAATATTTTTGCAATTAAACATTTATTTTGTTAGTACACAGTAAAAATTGATACATTCTGTCTGGGTAAGTCATGTGACATAATATTCATACTTGTGTGCTTACAAGTTTTTTCTAATAAAGTTTCAAAATTTCTTTAGAATTGTACTATAGAATTGAAAATATTTGTTGGTCACCAGACAAGATAAAAAAAAAGATAAAAAAATTAGCTGTTGTAAAATATTTATAAGGTTTTAAAAAATGAATGTAGTTAATAAAATTAGATTTTAAAAAATAGATACATTAAAAATAAATGCTGGATAAATTAATAAAATATTATGTTTAAAAATGCTATTTTAAAATATTTAGTTGGTTTAAATAAAAATATAAAATTAGTTTAGAATTAAATAATGTAATTGGTTGATGAGTCATTATTTTTATTTTTGAAATTTAATTGTGTAAAATAGTACTAATATGTAAATTAGATCATCAGATAAAGGTCTAAATAGCCAATAAATCATCAGTTTATTTTGGTATAAAAAGTCGATGTTGTCATTTTTCTGGGATGATAAAATTGTGTGTTAAAAGCCAATTTGTGTTAAACAGCTCTCTAAATAATTTTATTATTTGTAAAATATTAAAGTATTGGATATTGTATTAATTGGAATTATTTTTAAAGAAGAGAGTATTAAAAAATTAGAAGTATATCAAGTTAAAATCATGCACTGTTGAAGCAACGAAAATTCCCTATGAAGTGTTTTTTATTGAAACTTAAACCAGCTTTTGCAGTAACTATGGAATTCATACCAAAAACAATTGTATATCTGTGGAAAGAAAGGGTGAAGGTACAGATATTAAGTGAAAATATATTTCTAAAATTATTAATTGAGAGAAATATAATATTGGTTATATTAATATCTCGGACATGTAAATGTATTGTATTGTGAAAAAAGATAGCCGTACCTAAAAAAGCAAAGTTATATGGCAAAGACTTAATTCTCAATATTTTGAAAATATATTGTTTTTTAAAAGAGTTGCAGTAAATGTTCTAAAAGAAATAATTTTTAGAAGTTTATTCTGAACTTTTATTCAAAATGATGGAGAAATAATGATTAATATTACTGCAAATATATTTTACGTGACAAGTCTTCATTATTTAAAAGACCACATTTATTTAATAATATATAAAGAAACGATATTGGAAAATTATTATCTGGAAGAGAAACACCTGGATAATTAAAATTATCCTGATGTAATAACTTTATGCCAACTTTAGTGAATTATTTTAAATGCCAATTTTCATGGAAACAAAAATGCGCCTGAATTAATATAGCTGTAATAGATGCATCAGAAGCCCAATACAGGCTCCTATATAATGGGGGAAAATTCTGGAGGATTATTTTTTAACTTTATAAATTAATGTCATCTTTAATAATTATTCTGAAAGATATAAATAAAGGACTATATTTTTTATAAACTTTCAAGCAGAGATTAATGATTATTTTTATGAAGGAATTCAGATTTAAAAGTCGACTTTCTTTTCATTTTTTTTATTTTCATCATTTTTTTTTTAAAAATCATTTGATCATACGTTGTATGGCGGGGGAGAAAAGTTTCGTTTTTCAAGTGTTAAGACAATGGTTGTCATAGTAACATGCACTGGGGAAGTGAGCGTTTACAAGGCATGTTAATGGAAAATATCCGAAGAAAGAAATAACTTTTTTTTTAAAAAAATTACTTTATAATGAATTGGAGATTTACATAAATACAGTTTAAGTATTTTTATGTACTAATAATAATATTAATTTTTATATTATTGTAGGCAGGAAATTACATACAAAAAATATCTACTAACATAGTAATTATCATAAAGAATATTTAATTTTCTGTAAAGTTTTATAAATACCTTTTAGTATGATAGTTTTTTGCTGGGCAAATGATAATATTATGTAATATTTTATGAAATGTGATCCAGAAAACATCTCAAAGTGACCAACTAGCAATTGTCACTATGTGTAAAATTTATAAAATATTAATTTTTGCATGATGTATTTATTTTATTTTCTTTAGATTGCTAGGAGTATTTTATAGTATTATTGTATGAATGTATGGGTATGTGTGAATGCATTAAATACACATACAGCTTATATGAGTTAGATTTTAAAAAAATATGCATACTTTTATATTACTAATGTGATATGATTTAACAATGAATATATTTTATATGATTCTTTAGTAAAGGAACACTATTATTGTAAAAAAATGTTTAAAGTATTGACTTAGTACATTGATACAAAATCATTTGTATTTCTATTGATGAATTTTTGAAAGTGAAATAACCGTTTTTTGTTGAGTAGTTTAGAATGTTGAATTTATACATGAATCTTATTTATTGTTTTAGAAAAATGTTTTGATAATTTTGATGATGTAGATGATAAATCTGTTATGAAATTTTAAAGTGGTAGTGACCTTGGGAGTATGAAGAATAGAAAAGAATTTTATTATCTTAAGTAATTATGCAGGTACAGGTAATGTAACCCTGTAACTTGTATATTTTCATGGGCAGTGTTTTTCTTAGTATTGAGTATTAATGTTCCAAAGAGCTGAATAAATAGCTTGGACATTATTTTGTAGGGGAGGTTATTAGACAGAGAAGTCATGCCTCTTTTTTTATGCACTGTTGCCATGTTGATTATCGTACGTTTATAGTATTGAATTAATACTCTAGTTAGTTTTTAATACCTACGCATCGAATCGCTATCGTAATTTCTAAAGTTATTGCATCATACAGAACTATATTTTGAAGGAGAATGATAAATAATTTTTGGAATTGTAGAATTGTTATTTTGAAAGAGGATAAGATAGGTTTTTTTTCTTGCTTTGATATATGCTGAGATTAAATGCAAATGAGATTGAGAGTAAAATTAAAATATAAGGACCAAGAATCATAAATATTTTCCGTATTTTAGTAGACTATTTTTTTTTATAAAAATATATAAGTGATAATAAAATTATTCACAAGACTTCTTGAATAATTTTTGAATATTTTTATGCATATTTTTAAAGGACAATACATCCAGAGAAACAACATAAAAATAGAACAAGTACTTATATTTTATAAATATGATTTTTTATGTTTAGAATACGGATAAATACACACATAGAATTTTATATTAAATTCATGCCAAGCAAGAGGTATAAAGTATGTTAATTATATTAAATGAACTGAAATAAATATTTTTTTTTTGATAATGTCAGCACTATCATAATAAAAGTGATTTGATTAATTGAGTATAAATCAATAGGCATATATTGAAATAAGTGATACTTCTGTAGTTTATGTTTTCATAATTTGTGCATGCTTATGGAATACATATTATAATATAATTCATTTGGTAGACAATATATTTGAAGCTGTAATTGTATTAATGAATATTATTGGTAATATTATTGTGATTAATGTAAAGAAATATAAAAAGTTCTAAGTTGGAGTGAAGGCTTAGGTACTTTTAGATTTTATTATTTTATTTTTATTTAAAATGAAGAAGTATGTAATTGATCCAAGATTTTCATTGTAAATAGTCTACATAGTTTAATTTTGTTAAAAGTGTTATAATAAAATTTTATCAAACTCATTTTATAAATTTTGTTACATTGATTTTTCACACCGCATACACATGATTTTTCAGATATATTGAACCCCAACATAATATTTGCACAGTTCGAATAAGATTATTTACTTAAGAAATTATAGTGTGTTTCTTAAGATAATTTATATGAGAAGTTTTCATTTTAAAACATTATTATCATTATGGTCATAAACTAATTACATAATTTATTATACAGAATTATAATATTATTCGTTGCCACATATTCTCAGATTATACCACATATTTTATTTAAGATGCCACATGATAGCTAAAGATTATACTATATTATTTATTTGTTATTATTATTATTATTATTGATAATCACTATAATAAGGAAAAATAGATAAGATTGAATCATACATGGAAGATTATTATTATTATTTGTTATTATTATTAGTTAGGTGTTGATATAAAACCCCTTACCATACTTGACTACAGAAATTTTAAATGATTTGAATTAGTTTAAAGAACATGAGATTATTATAGTCATATTATTTTGAATAAAGAGATTAGGATTTATTTATTAGCATCATATTTAATTGATTATTATTTAAAGTCATAAGAATGCTATGTATTTATTATTATTTGAAATAATAGGTGGAATAGTATTCTTATGCCATTGAAGTGGTATCCTGTGGGATATTGGCTCAATGTAATTCAAATTGCTACTTGTATTTCACTCCATTGTCTCGTGATTTTATTAATATTTTATTTATTTAATTTTATAAAACCGAACTATTTCTATTATTTTTATTAGTTAGAGCTAGTTAAATAATAAATAGTAACATAGGATATCTTTATTATTGATTATACGTATTTAGCCGAGCATAACCATTTATCTGAGCTAGTCCTGGTTTATTATATATTATTATTATATTTCCCGGAAGTGAGTGTACAATATACACTCACACATGATTACAAATTAATTGATTTCCATAGAGTAATCAAGAGATTGAAAATGCAAAAATAAGATAAACCAATCGATTTTCATCATTAAGTGAATAAAAAATTGTGGTTAGATGTAGTAATAGAAGTACAAGATGATGGTAGCTTAGCAGTGAAGTTGAGGGAGTGAGGAATTTCTATATGGCATGGTAGGAAGATTGTTTCAGTTAAAAAAAAATCTCAATATAACCAAATATAGGCTTGTAATAGTTCATTTTACATCTCAAATTATTTTTCAGACTGCTGAGATACATACCTTTGTAATCTTTCAGACAGATTTTAGTATACTTTCAAAATGAAAGATATATATTACAGCTTGGAAAGTAATTAAAAAAATAAAATCTGATATTGATGTGCATTTTTTTGTAAATGCCATTGGTTGTTATCATGTTTTATATATTAAATAGTGATAATATTATTTTATTTATAGTTTATGAAAGGATCGACTTAGACAATAATACTAGCTGGTGAAGCAAACCAATTATTATGACTAGCTTAGCATTAAATAACTTTATTCATCTATGCAATGCAATGAAGTGTGATATCTCTTTTATTGCAGTCAGATATCTCTTAGTCAATAAGATGTAAAATATGTTAGCTATCTTATTTTCCTCTTTAGTATTTACTACTTAGACAGTCATTTTAAACAAAATGTGCTTGTATTTTATTCCATTACCATACCATTATCTTTGTACATTTAATAGCTTTAAATTTAAAGTCATCTTTACCATTCTGTCCCAATATATATGTATATAAACATTTTTTTGCATATTTTCCTAATCTGTAATTATTTTTTTATAAATTCACTGCTGGATTTTTTTCTGTCTGAAAGAACCTACATTAATAATAAATGGCTAATATTTTCTACATTTTTTTTTTTTTTACTTAGTTTATAAAATAAATTTCCCAATTTATTTCACTCATGAATATATTTTTTTGTTATCTTTGCATCTATCAGAGTAGAATTTTTTCCTTACCATTGTCTGGGTTAAACTTATTGATTGCTTCTGCCTCTTTCTTTTACTATTCAAATATTATGATTTTAAATTTTCAAAATCATGAGATTTTAAAACTAAGCAAACTTTCTTAATATTATCTTTATTGAACAGATATAAATTGTTTATTTTCTTTCATTCAAAGATTGATTTCTGTACTTACATATATATTATATACACACAGAGAGACAATTTTATCAGAGTTGATTTTAAAATTATTTTATCTACAAGTGATTTGAAAATTGTAATAAATTATCTGTGACAATTCAGTAATTAAAGTGGTGTATGTTAATTAGTTTTTGATTGATGATAATGTAATCTTTTATAATCTGTCTTTAAAAAAAAAATTAAAAGTCCTTGTGGATGTTAAATTGTGTTTTAAAGGTAAATGAACTAAATTAATCTCAAATCTTTTTTTTTTTTTTAAAAAAAAAAAAGTTTATAATGTTTTGATTTAATATTAATTGCTAAGCTGCTGAAAACGCTATTTATGAATTTAAAATTTCTCCCTAGTGTTTACTGATTAAGTAGCATAACGCCATGATGAACAATTCTTAAGTATAATTGCATTGATAATTCTGTTTCTTGAAAAAAAATCTAAATGAGCATACTTTAAAATGATCTCATGTGAATAAAATAAAGCATTTTTGGAATCTGATGTGAAGGAGCACAACTATAAGTAAGAAATATAGATTGATATCTTTGTTATTTACTTTACTGCATTTTTAAACTTTCATCTTGATTAATATTTAATCTTGATTAGATTTGTCAAGCCTCATGCTGTAGTGGCTATTGTTGATTTTGCAATCTTTATGGTATGCATTGCAAATTTTTTAGGCAAACAACATATACTGGCTCAACTAGCTTGCCTCATAATATGAGTTAATTTTAATTAACTATGTAAATATTTGGCCAAAATCAGTATGGTAAAGAAAATAACACCATCATTTGAATAAAGAGTTATATGTATATTCACTATTTCAAGCAGAACTGAAATTTAGTTTATAATCTAAAATGTAGTCATTTGCTCTTAAAGACGTAATAAAGATATTAAATTTAGGTCGACTTATTTATGAACTTTTTATATTCAAAAGAATATAGATATTTATTTACAGATGTTAACTAATTACTTAAAAGGTTTAGATTTTAAAATTTTTAGATTGAAAAGTTTTTATATGATTACAGAGTGATTCTTAACTTTAGTAATAAATATGGTTACTACCAGTCATTTGTGTATGAGAATGTTCTACAAGTCATGTTAGAATTATTTTTTCAAATTTTTTTGTTTCCCTGATTTTCTATATTTAATTTTTTTCAATTTTCTAAAAAAATATATCACAATTAATTTCTCTTCTAAATTTTATTAGTAAATCGCTTTTTTCATCAGCTCTTTTTAATATTCCAATATTTTTTCTAATTATAGTTATATATATTGATTTTTTTTCTAATTATTATTTCTAAGTCTTTGTTCTTTTTTTTTTTATAATTCATTTTTTCTGCATCAAACAAAACATGCAATAAAACTGAGTATATTGGGATTGTCTATGTGTTGACTGATTTTAATGATATTTCTAGGAATATGTAAGCATTTTTTTTCTGGGATTTTTTCTAATCATTATTTTGTCTCCATTTCCACCATATTTTCACGATAATTCAACTTTCTGCTTCAGAAAAAATATTTAACAAAGTATGCATTTTTAAAGTGTATAATTGCTCGAATTGTGTGTATTTTTTGGATATGTTGTTCTTTAGTCAAATAATCTGTTTAGATGCTATTAAAAATATTTTTTTTTGCATGTTTTTATTATATGTATATACTTTCAGAAATAATAATTAAAAGATATTTTTAATCTCAATCAGTTATCATGCATGCCTTCTGTCAATCTTGTGTTCTACATATATGCTTTTAATGACAGGAATCATTTCAATCAAGAAAAGATTTTGCATGTTTATCATTTCTAACTAAAATATTTAGATATCAAGTGCTAAAAAATATTACAAATAGTAGTATAAAGACTTGGAGCTAATGAGAAACAATGAAAGGATCTACTCATGTCAAAATGAAAATATACTACTGCATTTGTATTTTCTTTTGTTTATATTGTGAAAACAAATAAGTTTATATATAATCTGTTTGTCTCTGTTATTTATTTGTTGGAAAATTATTAAATATTTATTTTTAAATAAATATATGACATTTATATTTAAGTTTTATTGGAATATAATAGTCTTTTAGCAATTAATCAGCTGAATATTTATTGATGTCAACAGGAAATGAAATTGAAAGTATATCATTCTTAATTTTTCTTGTTTTTTCTTTTTGGAGTTATATATTCAATTTTAATATTTTAAAGTTTTCATTATTTAAAGTTATTTATCAATATATGTATGAAATATACATTTTTTTTTACAAATATTTTGTTAAAATATATTTTTTAATCTGAAGACAAAATTTTTTGTTTATTAGTTGTCTTTTTTTTTTTTTTTTGCAAAGTTGGATGTTTTAATTTTAGATTAGTATCTTATTGAATTGATGTTTTTAATGAAATCTGTAAAATAAAGGAAAGGGTACTTATGTATTAGATCTGCAACACGTATTAGACATGCAGCGCCTTTTCACATTCTTATCAATCTGCTAGCAACTTTTTAATCTTTTGATCTGACCAAAATAATGTGTGCATTGGATCTTCTACAAATTTAAAATGATAAATCCACTGAAACAGATCATATGTGCATATTTTTTTGACAGATTTACAAAGTTATAGACAGCCTGAATACATATGTGAAAAGGCACTGCAGGTCTAATACTAAAACAATTACTAAATTACAAAAGTACTGTAAAATATTACCCAAAAATGCTAAAATATACACATATGGTACTTACTATGTAACATAAAAATATGATGCAGAATATTAATTTCTAACAAAACTAAAAATATGAATTTAAAAAATATCGATCCTAAAAAGTAAATTATGCAATCCCAAATGTTACTTTAAATATGGACAAAACAGTCACTAAATTACAAAAAGTAGTCTAAAATATTATTAAAAAAACGTAAAATCCCCCCCCCCAATGGACATTTACTTAACACGTAAATTATGCAATACTAAAAATATGAATTTGACCAAAAAAATAAAATCTTTAAAAAGTACATTTTTAACAACAGTAAAAATATTGATTTGCCATACAAAAAATATGCAATCAATGACACATCATTACGCAATTCCCAAATGTTAATTTAAATATGGACAAAACAAACAATTACAAAAATTGTCTAAGATATTGAAATGGTATAATCTTGCAGACTATACGTTTTATCTACTCTATCCCTTAATTAAATCTGTGCTAACTTTTAACCCCCCTTGAGTATCATTATACATGTACTGGTTATATATATATATATATGAGTCCAGCCTGTGATGTATAATCGATTTAGGTATATTGCAGTGTATTTATATTTAAAAGTTTAGATCTTTTTAATTTTATAAATTTATGTATTATAATTTTGTTTCATTAGTTTCATTGAGAATCGCATATAATATACAATTTCACCTAGGATGAGCATACATATATAACGAAATGTTTGTTAAAAGATTTTCTAAATTTGTTAAATCTCTAAATTTAACTGGTTGATTCGCCAGACACTATATTGAATTTTTAAAAAAAAACTGAGATGAGACAATTTCCACAATAACTTCAGTTTTAATTATGTTAGAGCAAAAAAAAAAAAAAAGTACATTAATAGAAACTAGAAAAATTAAGAAAAGCTTTAAGTCTAAGACAAATAGTGTAATAACCATTTAAAAACTAAGGAAAATAAATAAATTTCAACATCTGATATAATTATTACTTTATTGTTTGATTATAATTTCTAATTTATCATTAACTAAGTTTAATTTACATCTTCATTGATAATTTCTTTGTATTCCTCACAAAATTACCTTTCAAACCATATATAATACTTCTTACCTGAGTTAATCCATAGCTTCAGAATCTCCAAAAGTATTCTCATAAGAATTCTTCATTTTTATCTTGTACTTCAAAAGAAATCTCAAAGTCATCTATAAGAAAAAGATTCATACTAATAAAAGATACAAAACAAATCATTTCCAGAAGGTGGATATGCATTTGTCATCATAGCAATTAGCTTCTTGTCTATCTAAAAGTAGAAATTGTAGGCTACTGTCTGTATCACTGATAGAATAAGTTTCATCTCTTCATTTTATATTTTTGTGTACATCAGTGATGTTTATATTCTTTATGCACACTAGTGATGCTATCATTTATTGTCCCACAGAGTTATTATTTATTTGCATATAGCTTATTTGCTAGCTATAGACTTGAAAATAAAGATGTGGCAAACCTACTGACTCCACAGCATGAGTATCAAGACATAGGCAAGAATCAGAATTTGATTCTTTGCCTGCATACAATTCAATCTGGTATATGCATAACCATTGTGGCTCCCCACTATACACATACTATTTGAAATCTCTTTATTGGTTTTAAGTGTTTATATTTTCACATAGTACTATGCCCAGTAAATTTTGCGATTGTTATATCAACTACAATCTTTCAGTACATTATATTATCAGTTTTTAAAATTTATATTGCATTGCTCTATATGTGTAAATCATTACTTGTTAAACAAACACGATGCAACAACAAACACACTAATACCAATATAAACATATACCTTTTGAGAATCATTATGTCTATATCCAAAATTACACTACAAAAACAACTTTTGTTATATTTGAATTTGTATACTGTATATTTACAATTAGACACCAGGTAGGTGAAGAGTGCATGTATTTCAAATATTTGTACAATAAAGAGCATAAATGATTTAATACTATATGATTTATATAGTACACACACACCAATACAAACACAAACAAATTATTATACCATTTATCGAAAAATTAAAAAATATTAAAAATTAAAATTAATAACTTACGATAATCCGCAATTACGTTTATGTCACATTGAAAGCCTTCATATCCGAATTATTAGCGTATTTTTAATCCATTAAATTAGGGTTATAAGGCCGATAAAGATTTTCTCCCTTTATCCCCTCGTGTAAACTACTAAATTGACCAGAAAAAAAAAATTCATCTAATTTTAAAAATAATTGTAAAAAATTGAAATTTTATCCGATATCAATGATATATCATTCGAAAGGTAATAGGAAGGAGCAGTGAATGCTGGGATTTCTGTTGACAACATGCTTATAATTTTTGCATAATTTAAAAAAGAAAACAAAATTTCAACCAATCAGCTGAAGCGAACGGTTGAACCCAATCCAATCATTCAAGCAGTTAAAATAAAATGTCAACAAGAATCATGCCACACACACCTGTTTAGGATAAATGTGGAAGTTAAATCTGTAAATCTGTATTTTGACAATACACCTGGGTCTCGTTTTACACGATAGATAGGTTCCTCAGAAAACGCGCAAACGAAATCGCGCAAAAATAGACGTAACTTACATTGAAAAAGGGGGGGGCGGTCTGTGATTTTTCAAAATTCGTGTAAAAGCAAAGCACCAACGTAAAATTACTTTAAAATTCGCGCAAAAAAAAAAAAAAAGGAAATAAAATATGACTAATAAAAAATTTCAAATTTGAAAAAAATTGATACAAGACAAACTTTTTTTAACTATAATATTTAATTTTATTCAAAATAATACATTTTTATGCATAATTTACAGTACAGTAATTTACATTTTTTATACACGTTTTAATTATTATCGCTATTTGCCGAAAAACACGTTCGTTTGCAAACTGGTAAAAAATCAGATTCTCACAAGAGGAAATACAACTAGCGCCAAGTTCACTCTCATGTTGTGTTAATGGTTTTCTGTTGACAATGTAATTAGTAATTAATCTTTGAGACAATGATTTTATTAATTGTTTATGAACTTAGACTTATGATAATAAAAAGACATTTATTCACCACTGCTGAGGAAAATTTAATTAAAACTAACAACTAAAAATTAAATTCTTATTTTTGTCTTTAATTTTTTAATTTTCAATTCCATTTAAAAATCAAATTTCGTTTTACATCACATTAATTTCAAGTCGCCGTAAGTAATTTTTAAATTGTTAATTACAATTAAAAATCAGATTTTAATTTTTAATTGTCAAATTTAATTGTGCCCACTGCTCTTTTTTAAAAAGCAAAAACAGAATGTGATTTAAAATGCAAAATTAACACACACAATGTTTGAACAAGTTTACATTATAATCTTGGAAAATTTAATGTGTGTATACATAAAATGTGGAAATCATGATTTTAATTTCATTATTGCATAAAATCTTACTATTATAAAGCACTGAAAATATTGAAATTACTAAGATGAAAGTCGAATTCCAATAATGTGCTATAACTTTCAATATAGCGTAAGTGCACGAAATGGATTATTTAAAGTAATAGCGCATTATCAGAGTTCGACTTCCGGTGAAACATGAATCGTGTAACTTCAAAAGTGTGTTAAATAAGTCTTCGTAAAAAGAGACCCAGGTGTAATAATTTTTAAAGTATAACAGACAAAAACAAAACTCATTCAACCAGCACTATTTAGATCCCATTGGGAATCGAGTTGGCTAAACCAAGATAAAATTAGATGATTAAAAAAATTAGACAATAGTAAAGTCAATTTTGTAAATTTAAAATGAAACTTGTAAGCAAGTGCTAATTCCCTGCTGTGAATCCAGCTTGTGGGAAAATGTAATATAGGATTTAATAACTGGTATAAATAGCCTATATTTTGCCATTTTAAAATATACTCTGTAATTTTATAAGTGAGTTGCTACACGAACCTATGCCTATTTTAATTTTAAAATGAGCAGGTGGAAAGGCCAGAGATTTGTCATTTTTTCTATGGAAGAACGGTTACCTTCAGCCCCACCCAACATGCTGCCACATCATGTGATCATCATCATCAGGATGGAGAGTTCCAGCCCCAGCCTACTGCCAAGGAAAGACTACCATCAAGCACCCTATCTAAATAAGGGTGCCACAACTATTTCCAAGTGCCAGATGACTAAGCTGCAAAAAAAGATTGATAATATTCTTCAATCTGCAGAGCTCTTAAATTATTTTCTAAACTATCATTATAATATCAAGCTAGCTACTGTATTCTATGAACATTCATTTATTTGTTAATTTCTTATTAAATTAAATCATTCTAAAAACTAAACTGTAAACTTGCCTGTATATTAAATCATGAATCATTTCTTTAACCCATAATAACTGTATTCAGTTATTACTTGATTTCTCTAAAAGTGCAATCATGTCTATTGTTTTAACTATTTCTTTTCATTTATGTAATATATATATATGTTATGATATGCAAACATTTTGAGGCAGCGAGTAATTATTTTAATAAACTTTAGAGAGATATAATTATAAGCTCTCCAGCATAATATTTAGCAATACTGATTAGCATATATAAATCGCTGCTTTGAAATCTTATTCTACTAGATAATAACAGATCACTATATGCTCATTACTATCCATGTTTTATTTATTTTAATTACATTATGTTTAGCAAGGTTTGCTTAGTGAATTACTAGCTTGTAAGTTAATTATTAGTTATAAGTGAAATGATAGCTAAGGGTGATATTAAAAGTATATTTTTAAATGTTGTTAAGTCCATTCAATATGCTTTCTTCTCCCTAATTTAATCAGATCATATATGAATACAGATTCAATATATTAACTGGATTAATAGTTAGTTAATCTTTTACTCAGCATGATTGCTATATGCTATGCAAGAGCTGAATCAAGTTAGATTCGGCAGACAGAAACTATCTATTTAAGCACCTTAGTGTTGCGAGTGTATCTTCTTTATTAAGCACCAAGCATGCACTAATGTCTTGCTACACCTTTCTTTTAAGATAGTTTGTGGTATCAAGCCACCTATTTTTCAGTTCAGATGGCTATATTTTTAGAACTGGAACACGAGGGTCCATAATCTTATTCAGAGCCTATCCGACTTCACAAACTGATATATTCTTTACAATTAATAGTGGCAAGCCATTCGGTCTAAGGGCATCAAGTATTAGATACTGAAGCCTATGAAGAATTACACTGCAACCTTAATGTTAGTATTTTATAAGCCGTAGTCTTCAGATGCAAACCTAAGGGTAACCAGCTCTTCTCTTTCTTAACAGTAATGTTCAGCATTAGTCTGAACCAGTAATCTAGTTTACCATAAAGAATTTGTATTTCGAGATTATGTAATTGCTGCTTGGTAATATTTAGATGATCTGTTTAATGCCATATATATTAATCATTCTGGCTAATGTTTTAGCTCATAATGCTGGCATACCAAAGAATAAAGTTGGCATATCAAAATATTTAGGCAAGATTTATTAACCGCAAATAGTTGTATAAATTCAAATTACCATATTAAAACTGAGACTGCTGTATCTCTTTATCTTATCATTACTGCAATGCCTGCTTGCATACTTATGCACACCTTACACTCAATAATTAATGTTCTTTGTTTTATTATTACTTATCATTTATTTTATTAAACTTATTTAAAATTACAATATGTTTCATGTCATTACTCAGAATCCATTCCATATCATCCAAATTCTTTATTATTAAATATATTATGCATTTTATTAGTTAAGTCATAGCATGTTGTTTAGCTTTTATTATCATTAATTATATATATAAATTAATACTTTTCCCCCTGAGTTTTATTTGCTCAGCCAGCTCATTGAAGAAATTGAGACCGAGTATAACCTCATAAATGTCATTCACAGAATATGTATTAAATCACAGAGTGTTGGTAAATGAGTTGAAGTTTGGTCAGACTTGAGGTCTCATCACTTCATCTAGATCAGCTTTGGTATAATTTGTCTGGATTCTGAATTTTGTGCATCTTTGCACAAATATGACTATTATAATATTATCAAAGAAATGGAAACTATACACATACATTACTTACCATGTAATTACATAAGAAGAATTGTCACAATGAAACAATGAATTTGTGGGTTCTACTTTATATTAGTGGATTAAATTTTTTGTGCCAACATGGAGACTTAAACTAAAAATTTTTCCTCCAAAATGAACATGTGATTGCGCAGTATCTTGCCTGAAAGGGATTTTCTCTTCGCCCAAAAAATGGTAATAAGTAAATGTATTTTTTTAAAAAAAAAGATAATCATCAAATAAAGAAATATGGTAAAATTGGAATGCTTTTATTAATTGTTCCTTCTGGCAGAGATATTTTTTTGACTTTGTTCAATATGGAAATGAACACATTATAAGCTTTATGAAGTCTCTGCTACATAACTTCGGCCAAATATGAATCTAGGGGTTGCCGTGCTGTTCCTTACTGGTGCTTATGCCATTTCGCTGAACTCCAAAATCTTTCAATGCTTTGTATGTGAATCCCAGTTTCTGGATTTATGAAATTATATTTGGTTCAGATGAAAATAATTGTAAACGGCATTTCTCAATTCATCTCTTTTATAGGCCTTCCAACAATCTGAATATATGGAGGAACTCTCTTCTACATTTTGTTTGATAGTTTTGGTCAGAGTTGTCACAGTCTATCATTAATTCTAATGATAACATAAAGAAAACCAAAAGGAAAAAGGAAAACTATGTATACTTCTTTAAAATCAAACGAATCAAGCAAAAATGTAATTGAAATCTTGAAGAGTAAAACTCTGGAATGCATTTGAAATCTGGACAATAACTAACCTTGAATTAAAACAACGATAAAAGCTGTTGTCAGAATGAAATCTGGACAATAACTGAGATTGTCAAAAAATATCACAAAAAAAAACACGTTTTGATACCACATTGGATAACATAGCACGGTTTATTTGATGTGATCACAAGGTTAAACATTTATTGTGGATGTGAAAAAGCCTACCATCTCATCTACATTGCAAGTCTAATATGTAAGTACTGAAAAAGAAAATACAGAATAAGAGTTTATTCATTAAAATAAATAAATTTAAAAACAAAATCTGAAAGTAAAAAATGAAATGTTATATTATGCTGACTAACTGCACTTGCTAAAGTATTAAAAATAATTTTAATATATATATATATGCAAGTTTTTATTTTTATTAGTGCATCTTTCACCTTTACCTCATTTCTCTCTCTACCTTACATCAGCCCAAAAGTCACCCCAATCTTTCACTTTATAAACACATTTGAAACACACACTTTTTCAAATAACTATATAGCACATGCTATAATTTAACTTCATATACACATTATTTTTTCCCATGTCTTTGATCACATATTTCAGTAATACATGATGAAGTAGAAGTTTGAATACACCTGGGTCTCGTTTTATGCTGATTATTTTAATGCAATTTTGAAGTTATGCGATTCATATTTCTTCTTAATATATTTCATATTTCACTATATTTATTAGATATCAAGAAATTTAAATTATTAATAACTTATTTTGACTTGAAATACTTTTTTTTCCCAAAAATATAACGTGAATATGGCCTGAAGCTGTATTTAGAACTTAGCTTCTATGTAAATAACCTATTTATACTAATGAGTAAATAATGATAATAGATTTATACTTACATATAAAAATATTGCAATAAATATTCAAAAAATTTAAACTTTTAAAACGTATTATGTTATATATAACAGAAATAAATAATCTTTTAGATTTTTAAAATAAAAAACAAAGATTTTATAAACTGAAAATAATCTTTCTAATGATAATGTTTTGATTGTGATCTCATTTTTTTAATATAGAAACAGAAAACCATTAACACAGCACAAGACTGAAAATGGTGCTAGTTGTACATCACATCACGAATAAAAATAAAGTGGCTTAACAGGTTTCTCTGTGCATTATTGCTGAGAGATTCTTGACTTCGTTTAAGGAGAAGCCACAATACATCACATCACATCGAATCTGATTTCTTACCAGTTTACAAACGAACGCTAGCAGTAATGATTAAAATATGTATGAAAAATGTAAAATTAAATACTGTAGTAAAAAAAAGTTTGTCTTGTATTAATTTTTTTCAAATATTTGAAATTTTTTATTAGTCATACTTTATTTGCTTATTTTTTTAATGCAAATTTTAAAGTAATTTTTCTTTGTTGTTTTGCTTTTATGCGAATTCTGAAAATTACAGCACCAATCCCCCATTTTTCAAGGTAAATTAAGTCTATTTTTGTGCAATTTTTTTTAATGCGGGTTTTCTGTGGAACCTATTTACCACAGAAAACGAGACCCAGGTGTATATTTAAATACGTATATATAGTTAAGTATCTTTAAAATTAATGTATATATGAAGTTAAATTATAACATGAGCTATGTAGCTTAGTTGAAAAAGTGTGTTTAAGATGTATCTATACTGGGAGAGGTTGATAAAACAAAAAATACTTTACAAATATATATCATAGTTCAATGAATGTTTACCCCTCCACAAGGTATAATAGTATATAGAAATCAGTTTCTATTTTTCATGAGAGTGGTGTAGCAAAAGTTATAAAAACTATCAACATGGTCAAGAAAATCAGGTATTGATAACACTATAACACCACAGATATATTATTCATTGAATGAAACTTTCAAGTATATATTTGGACTAGGGATAATATCTAGCTTAATAAATAATTAGTAAAAGTTTTAAATATGGTTTGTATCAAAGTTGTAAAGCAGAAAATTTGAAACCTGTCAATTAAACTATAGCCCTTTGTTATCTAGATATATTTACTGAACAAAGGATGAAGATGTGTGTAAGAGATTATGATATGGACCAACTGATGAGTGCTGGTTTAGCTTGAAATGTTCATCTTGGGGACCTTTTTTTTTTTTTATCTTTGATCATCTGTTTCATTAATGTGTGATAGAATAGACAATTAAAACATATTTAAATACACATTATTATGAGTATTAAATAAACATAATTCTTAATGCATGCTTTTCATCACAAATTATTTACAAAACAAACATTTTTAATTAGAAAAATAAAAAAGTACTTTCTTACATGAATTTGTTATATAGCACGAACTTTGTATGTATTTTTTTGAATACATAATTTTTAATTAAAAACTGATTAGATAATTAAACAATGGATGAATCAATATATTATTATGGTTAAGTGATATTACTTGGATCATATAATGCACGAAGTTTCCGTTTAAACTGTGGAAGACAGATAATACTGGAGTAAGAGAAAGTAGATAGTAGAAATAAATGTTAGTTGAGAGTAAAACTCAATGGACAGATAGCAGCACAAATATAAAGCAAAATTATAATTCTAATATTAAATTTTAAATGTGAAAAAAAAAAGAAATGACTAGTTGAAGCTGTTGAAAGACTTCTTCGTCGTCTCAAAATAAAGAAATAAAAATTTGCAAATATCAAGTCGAAGAAGGGTTAAACGTTGTATTTAATTTATAAAGATTTTAATTTTATTATTAAATATATATATTAGATTGTAATTTTTAAACGAGGGTGATATATAACGCACATACACACAGATAATTGTATAAATCTTTTTTTTTTAAAAAAAAAAAAAAAAACTTTACCTGATCTTTGTAAAAGTTTATTTTTATCTAGCTCAAACAATGCCTAATATAAAGGATGATATTTTTTTTTTATTGCACTGCTTATGGTGGGCAGTGTTAAGATTAAATTCTTAAGTAAATAGTTTGAAGTGATGAATTTAATTAGCAGTTAAAAATACTACATTATCTGGAGTTATGTTTAATTAATGCAGATTCTACAAGTTTTCTAGAAATCACTGGGAGAACAAAAGGACTGGAGACATAAGCTAAAAAAAAATATTGCTTTGATGGATTCAATTCACTTTTCTGAAAAACCTTAGTGAATGCGGACTGTGGCCATCAGCCTAAAAATAACTTGTTTTCCTAAAAACCTCAATGGGTTGGGCCTGCACTCCATCGACACTCTTCTGATCCAGAGATCTCACAACATTATCCTCACACTCCTAAGTCACTTTTCTCCCAACCTTGTACATGTCATTGTCACACCCACCAACACTCCTACCAGGGGCAGGCCCAGGTCATGGACCTCACTCATTGCCAACATCCTTCAAAAGGCTGACTTTGTTATACCATCCATCAGTGGCAAACTAAAGTACTGGGAGGTTTTCAATCAGACTGCAGATTTCTCCATTGTGTCCCCTACATACCTCAAACTTACCAATGCTCAATTAATCTGAATTCAAAAGGTGGTCTCTTGAGGCAAAAATCCTCGATTTCCTTCCCAAAATCAATCTTCAGTCCCTTCCCACAAATCAATTTTTGGTCAACCATAGGGGTTTCACCAAGATCTCTCCTGTATGCCAGCTCTATAAAACTGACAATGAAACCCTTCAGAACTTCCTATTTAAATGTCCCTTTCTGTTTGGAGTGACTCCTGCCTTTTCTTGCACAGGAATACCATCTTCAACCTCCAAGAATCCATAGAAACAGGGGTCTTTGCAACTATTAGATTATCAGTTTTCCTCATCTATGCACTCTGGTTGCTCCAATGTGCCATTATTTTTGACCAGAGTGTCCATTCAGTGAATCAAAAGCTATTGGACCTAATTCACTCTCTCAAAACCAGATTCCAAACTAGCCCCACCTCCACTCCTCATAGATACTTGGGCAATCCTCCAACTCCCATTCTCTCAGCTTCTGTCATAGAACTCAATCACTGACCCATGCGGTGCTTGCCTAATGAAGACATGCATCTGAGACTGGCCTGGATTACACAGTTTCCACTTCCCATTCCCTTTTCACATGTATCCTTCCCCTCTTACCATGTTTTATTTTTTGTGTCATAGCATTGGCCGGGACACGAACCCACAACCCGGGCAACTGCCTGCAAGTGCAAGGCAGTCGCGCTGACCTCTCGACCACCAATGCAAGACTCCTCTTACCATGTTGCTTCTGAAATTTCAATTTATCATATAATCACTCCCTTGTGAACCTTTTTCTAACTAAATTTGTATCTGTTTTTTTTTTTTTTATGAATAAACTTTCATCACTGAGAAAAAAAAAATCCTTTTACTTCATCCACGGCAATTTTAAAAGAAACCATGCAATCATTTCAAAAATGGATAAATTATTTCTAGTGTTATAATTGACAGGATGTGTGGCTAAGGCTACTTCAACAATAAACTCATCTTTTCCGGCATAACTCTTATTCCCATTATGGTATAAGCTACTGACCTGCTGTTTTACTGATCGACGATCTGGACACCAAACTTTCTCAAACACTCCACCAATGTAATGACCCACTAATTTGGACACTCAATTAAAATATGTATCTCTAAAATCAAAAGTCTGCTGTATTAAAGTCTTCCAGTAATACGTGAGAACATTATTTATATTCAGTAATCTAGTCATTCGTAATTGTAGTTTTATAGAGATATATGTTTATCTTTAATTATATACGAGTACATTTTAGTAATAATGTTAGTTTAAACGTATCTTTTACCACGTAATTTTATATTTTATTATTAATTCACTTACGACTGATTTTTTTTATTTAATTATATTTTGTGTTATAAATACTTATTAAAGTATAATATTTATTACGTCTTAGAATACATATTAAATGAATTCTCTTTTCTTTTTTAAAAAAGTTTTGATAATTAATAATAAAATCTTAAAATAAGTTTATTTATTGTTGTAAAATTATTCTAGTCCTCCCCCTCCCCTCTCCTTGAATAAAATCTAAGTATTTTTTTTAGTAAATAAAAGTTTATAATCAAATATTAAAGCAGATGGTTTTAAAACTTAAAAATTAGAAATATATATTGAATCATTTAATTAAAGTAACCAAATTAAAAAAAAAAAAATGATTTTATTGGTTTTTTTGGGTTTTTTTAATTAAAGTTTTGTCATTTTGAAAATAAAGCAATTGTTTGTCATTTCATTGCAACATTGATATTATTTGTAAACTAAGCAGGCATTGAGTAAAAAAAAAAAAAACCTTTAAAAAAAATGTGATCAAATATAAATTATCCTATAAAAAGTGACTGATTACCAATATAGATATTTATAATATCACATTACTAAAAAAATATAACAGAATTAAAACAAATGATGTAAATATAAGAAAATAATACAGATTATTTTTATAATGAATTGCTAGAGAAAAGAAAGTGATTGAAATGCATTATAGATTTTAATATATCATGAAATATAATCATTGATTGGAAAAAGTTACACTTGGTCACAGCATTTTAAGTACTAAACTTGTATTCACTAGTTGTGAGTATATAAATAAATGTATTAAATGCTTTGATAGAAATGATAGAAATTCTATTTGTAGATTTCAGAAAAAAAGAACTTTTAAGCAAAAAGTATTTAATCAAACAATGAAAAAAACATTTGATCATCATCAGTGACAATTCTCCACTTCTTTTCATCATCATTTAACCTCATACTCTTATATTATCATTATATTCATTATTTATTATTTAATACTTATATACATTTGTTTTTCAATCTTTCCCTCCCACTTCAATCTTTGGATTGGCATACACTAGTTTAACTCCAATGATCTTCAAATTCTTTTCTTCTAACATATTCTTTCATTCTTTTAAATCTTTAATTATCTCCTATCCTCATCCTCCTTTTTATTTTTTTAAAATAATATTTGTTGTTCTTTTAGATATTCTCAGTATTCTTTATTCTGTCTATCCGTAATATTTTCACCATTCTGCACCAACACAAAATTTTAAAATGCCTATCCATGTCTTTTTTTTTAATTAAAATTTTTCTTGATGAAATTTTACTAACTGATGTAATTAAAAAAATTCTTTACTTGTGTTATTATTTTAAAGATCAAGTTTTATTATATTAAATGCAATAAAAACAATATAATCACTATTTGAAAATATTTGAATACAAGTACAGTTTATACATATTTTATAATTTAGTAAGATTCAAAATTTTTATATTTTGTTTTTAATTATTTATAAACATACTATTATAATTTAATTAAAATAGGTTTTTTGAATTTTTTAAAATGAAATTTTAGATTTTTTAATGCAAAGGTTTGTGTGAGTGATTACATGATATGTTATTTAATAGAATAAAAGATGTATACCCGCGGTTTTACATCTATTCATTGTAAACTTTATAATCTAAACTAAGAATGTAAGTGCTGGTTTTTACCCCAGGTTTTAATCACTTGATCTTTTGTAGCAGTTGAAAATTGTTTAAAAGTATAATTTTATAAAAACATTTTGAACTAGAAATAATATTGCTAATTTGGGTTTTCTCAAAATAACTAGTTCATTTAATGTTATTATTTTCCATTTAAATTACTATTTAAATTTGATCATAGAATAGTCTGTTAGTTTTTATATGATGTACTATTGTTTTCATGTATATTGATATATGATAGTAGTCAACTATATAATTATATATATGATTTTTTTATTTTTTTATTTTTAGATGCTCCAAACAAGGTTAGGTGCCATCTTGTTATTAATAGGCAGCTGTTTTGCTCAACTTGGTATGTTGATTGATTGTTATAGAGAAGTTTAAAATGATTTAAAAGTGGTTGTGAATTTTAGCATTAGACATCTTTTTTTTTTTTTCTTCATTTAATTATAGTATCTTAATAATCATGTCAGTTGAAAGTATTTTATTCTGGTAAATAAAGAACTTTTTTGTATATATAAAGATGTATAATGAAATTTTTTAAAAATTTGTTGCACATATATAATTTATATTAAAAAATTAAACTACCTTTTTCTTGTGCAAACTGTATTATTTATTTTCACGTTATAAACCTGAAACAAGGAATGGTATAATCAAGTATATTATTCGCGGAGTGTGCTTTGGACTGATCCGTCAGATTCATAGCACTCAATTGTGCCACAGTTCATAAAACAACTTTAAAATCTACTGTGCATTATGTAAATTAGATATTTACATGTTCCATTGTTTTTGATAATGGAATGCTTGATTCTTTTTCATTAATTATATAGGGGTCACTAGCGATAGCCCACACTTCTTTAAATCTGTGTTTCCTGTCATCTTTTTCAACACAAAACGTTTTTATATTAGTCAAATCACATGCATGACCAGATGTGCATTCATGTTAGAGGAATATTGATCTGTGCTCAGAACTTTTTTTTGATCTGTTGTACAGATGATACTTATGCTGGGCTATCCTTGGAAATGTTGGCCTGTGATTCACCATAATATACAACATGACACATAATGGCAATGCATGCAATTTTATAGCAACCTGAGTATCCTGCTCAGTCAGTATTCTGTCCTTTGGATTATTAAGCAATTTATTTAATGAGAGGGGTTCTAAAACTAATGTTATAAGTATCAGCAGCTTGGGTTTAGATTTTTTTGTGAAGTGGGTTGTTTATTTATATTTGCATAAAATTTTCTGATCATTCTAATTAATTTGATACTGTTATATCCTAGTGTTAATAAGTCATTGACATACACATTTATATTGTTTTTGTGGTTGGGTTCATATTTACTGAGGTTAATGTTTCTATGTATGAAGCTTTTAATCCAGCCAGTTTATGTTGCATGAGTGTTCTAGAATTTGGGTAGATGACTCCTGTTATATCAAAAGGTTTTAATATTTTATAGGCAGGGTATCATGATTTTTTTTTCTTATCTAAAGATCCAGGAAATTAATCCCTTTGTTTTTCGCTGAAAGAGATGACATGAAACATAGATTTAAGGAAGCATAGGCTATCACTAGAGATTCCTATGCAATTAATAAAAAAGAATCAAGCATTCCATTATCAAAAAAAAATGGAATATGTAAATATCTAATTTGCATAATATACAATAGACTTTAAAGTTGTTTTATGAACTGTGGAACAATTGAGCGCTAAATGAAAAGCATGCTCAGTGAATAATATACTTAAAACGATTATACTTTTTCTTGTTTCATCATTAAAATATAATTTATATTACAATTAGCATTCTTATTCTAATTTTAATTGTATTATGTAGGAAAGTTTGGGAAATACAATGTAGCTAATTACCATTTTAAACACAATATTCTATTTTTTTGATTTTAAATATTGTTCATATCACTTTTAACCTATATATATTATTGATATATATTAAGTTATTACTCTTTTTTTTTTAATATATATATTTTTTAAATTTTTTTTTTTTTCTCCATAATGTAAGTTTTTTAATATATAAACTGTGTTAAATAATTTAGTAACAATAGTGTTTTTTTAATATTTATTATAATATTCACACTCTGTCTAATGAGATAATTTCATAAAAACATTTATAAACAAAAATAGAATATCTAATTGTTTATGTTTACTGGATGATTTCTATAGGTAAAATGTAATACATTAAAGATCAGCCTTTCAAGCTATTGTGCATGAATATACTTTCTATGAATTTTTGTAGGAACAAAAACTTCCTGCAAAAGATCCACATGAAGAAATGTTTTTTTATTCATAATGAGGAATATTTGTCATCTTAATGATCTATATCTGATAACATTTTAAAAAAGATTTAAATTCTACTTTTAATTATAATTTCTGGCTGAGACAATATGGATTAGTAAATCATTAATTAGGTCAATGATGATTTTGTCAAGAAATCCATTGCTTTTTTGATGGGAAATTTATGTCTTGTTTGTTATGCCATAATTTATTTAGTCTTTTTTGCTTCTTTATGTAAGACTGCTTATGTGTGTAAATAAAATTTATTGAAATTTTTAATTTGCAAGCAGACAGTACACTTATGATTTGCTAACCAAGCACTCTAGAAAATTTGCATATTACACATAAATGAATATTATATGTTAATTAATGCAACTATAAAAAAGAACTGAGTTATTTATAAGCTAGCATAAATCTAAATACATTGAAAGTGAAGATTGTCAGGCTACTTTATTAGTATAGCTGTGGTGACATCTATTAGACCTACTACTGCCTGTTTGCATTCCTATCAATCTGCTGATAACTTTGTAATCATGTGATATTACCAAAATGGCTGCGACATGCCTTTTTTTGTGTAGGTACAAAACCAAAAAAAAAGACGTATACGGTATTTTGTCAAGATATACAAAATTATCAGGAGTTTGATAGTAATGCAAACAGGCAGTAGTAGGTCTAATACATGCCACTGCATCTACAGTAATAAAAAAACATAATACAAAAAGCATAATAAATATGTATAATCTTGGGACAACTTTTTAGAACGAAATACAAAGAAATATTAGGGCTTTCAAAGAAATGCATTCAAATATGTGTACGATTTTGATAATGTGTCCAATCAACCAAAAATTAATACAAATATACCAAACAAACCATAAATAAATATGAATTATAAATATGTGAATTTAAAATAATTGATTAAGGGATTCAAACTTAGACTTTCACCTGACCCTCAACTCTCCATGCCATCTCATATTGCTGACTCACCTGATCACACACATGTTGAAATGATAAATAATCACCAGTATATGTATTTCATGCTAAACCAGCAATCATCTATTGGTCCAGATTACTATCTCCACACACATATATATAACCAGTGCTCAGTTTTATATTAAAATAGCCAATCTTCATACTTTAATGGACAGGCTTAAAACTACTCCAATCCACAACTCTTCAACTATCCATTTCATTGAAAATCTGATGATAGAATATTCAAACCCCATGTTAATGCCTAGGTTGTCATTCTACCCTTGTTGTCCATTAGTCATTCTGACCCCTCATGTATTGGAGAATAATCCATTTACATACATATATGAGGGGTGGGCAGATCTTTAATGCACTATGTTCTATCATCAGATTTTCAATGAAATGGATGGCTGAAGAGTTGTGGATTGGAGTAGTGTGAAACCTGTCCATTAAAGTATGAAGATTGGCTATCTTAATATAAAGCTGAGCATTGGTTGTATATATGTGTGGAGATAATAATCTGGACCAACTGATGATTGCTGGTTTTAGCATGAAATACCTATATTGGTGATTATTTATCTTTTCAACATGTGTGTGATCAAGTGGGTCAGCAATATGAGATGCATGGAGAGTTAAGGGTCATATAAAAGTCCGAGTTCGAATTCCTTATATATTACATTATATATGTGCAGGTTTGTGTAAGCTTGTACAGTGTATTAAATTAAATAATTGATTAAATATATTTGTACGATACTTACTTGCCGCATAATATGGTGACCTGTAGTAAAATAAATTTCCCTTCTAAATTGCATGCCAGGATTTACCTTTCATTATGGTTTCTTTTTGTCCATTTTTTGTAACGAAAAAATCCCCCCCCCCTCAAAAAAAATTAAAACACACATTAAAAATAAAGACATATTATTTATATTTTACTTATTCTGGCGAAAACATTTCTTTCATATCATTCAATAGGACCATGAACAAGTTTTCATTTTTGTGCATTCTTCTCCACATAAATTCCAATAAGTATGAGTCCAGGTGCTGTTTTGTTGTCCCTCTTTGATGTTTGTTTCACCATTTGGCTGAACCCTACAGTCACTCAATATTTTGTGTGTGCACTCCTGTCTCTGGGCTGACGAAATTATATGAATGGTTTATCTGAAAGTGTTCGTAACTGGCTTCACATAATTCATCAGATTTGTAGACCTTCTAGCAATCTGAGTATATCGTTGAGCCCTCTTCAACATGATGTTTTATGGCTTCCATGAGAGTTGCCGCTTTTCTGTCTTCAACTTTAACAATAAAGCATTGATTTGTTTCTCTACAGATGGCACCAAAAATCCACTGCTTCAGTAATATTTGGCCTGCTTGATTTTTTTTTTCTTGAAAGTAGGCTTTTGTCAACTTCCACGATTTTACTAACATCTCCAATTTTTGGATTTTCCTGTCTCAACCTAGTGTCAGTACAGATTTCTCGCATATAGCTGTTCCAGTCAATGACTGTTTTACTAGATAATTCCAGCTCATGTTGACCCCATTCTATAGAAGATAATTGATGGCATCAACTGTAGATAAATCTAATAATTGTCAGTATAGGAATTTCTTACCCTTCCAAACACGTATTTTTGCGAATTCCAACTTTAGTATCGCAGCCTTTTCTGTTACAACGCCATTGCTTGTCTGAACTAGGCAGGTATAACTTCATGCTATGTCCATTCGGGTACATTTTTGCTGCTGGTAGGATGCCTTGTTTCTATATTTGGTAGCTTCCAAATATTCATCATTTTGGATGATAATACACAGTGAAAAAAATCAATGAAAAGACGCAATGGAAAAAAAGCTGTTGCCAGAAATAAATCTAGACAATAACTGACAATGTTAAATGACTGTAAAATTAGGTAATACATCGCGCTGATAAGGATCGCAAATCATGCACTAATAAGGATCACAGGGATTACTTTGTGAAAATAATACATTTATTGTGGAAGTGCAAAAGCTGCCACAGCTATACTAATAAAGCAAAATTGACAAACTCGAAGTGAAATAAGCCATTGTCTTTAAGGTAAAATAACTATGAATTAATATTCTACAGACTTTAATGTATATGAATTAAGGAAACTCTAGTCAATGGATTGTATTATTTATTTGCAGGGTGTGAGAATGAATTATTCCTACACAAACTTTCTTATTACTTTCTGTCTCAAAATAAAGGATTATTTATTCTTAATTCTATTATTATTTCATTATTAGCATTTACATTATTATTATATACATTCATTAACACCAATAAATAAACTTGCTATTTTAAAAGTTTGTTTTGTGTTGGTTATTTTAAATTGATGTTTGCTCAGCTGGTGTTATTAAGTACACCCCAGATATACAGCAAAGTAGCACAAATCAACAGTGGAACCTATTTTTAGAATTAGTGCAGTTGATCTGTGAGTGAACAAAAGAGGAACATGGTACATCTAATGATAGCATTACTGACTTACAGTATTTATGGCTTTGATATAAATAATTCAATGGCATTGAAAAGCATATCGAGCATTATATGTGTAAAAGCTGACATTAAAAGCATAAAGCTAAACTAGTCGATAAATAATGAAAATTAACCCAAATTCATAACTCAACCAGACTAGCCAAGAAAATAAATTCTAAAACACTAGCACTGATTTCACTGTGTAAAGAACTACAAAATAACATATTTAAACTAAACATTACTTACAATTCCAGTTACTACCCATATACCCTTAATTTAAAAGAATTGTAAATAAGTTAATTGCTTCAGAATCAAATTTTTAATAATAAAGATTCTTTAGTTCTTAATTTTACTTCATTTCTCTCAAAGAAGACAACCTTAGCTTCCTCAAAATTAATAGTGTGGCTTGTATCTTTCACATGGATATATAAAGCAGAACTAAGATATTTATTTCTAACTCTACTTTTATGTATCTTTATTCTTTCATTTAAACTCAAACTACTCTGACCTATATATATATACTTTCATACAAAAACAAAGGGTATAGACACTATTCCAGAAATAGTTTTTCTATCAAAAATTTCCTTTGTATTTAATAAATTATTCAAAATAATACACCTTTTCAAGCAATTTTCTTATTTCCAAACAAATTACTATTTTTACTTACTATTTTATAAGAAGACAATTTAGCTGGCAAAGAAATAACATATTTTTTTTTTACATTATTACAAATATTACTATTAAATAAAATACTTTTAATAAATTTATCAGAGTAACTAACACTCTAGTAATCTTTATAAAATTGACCATTCTGCAACAAAACTACCCCAGTAGAATTATTTAATCTCTTATATCTACAACAATTTCTTAAAACAGCTATTAACTCTTTATTTTTGACATAATTATTACATACCAAACAATTACTCATCTTTACATTTCTAATCACCAATAAATGTAATAATTTTAATTTAACAAAATCTAATCCCTCTCCTTCTATCACATATTTTATAGAACGATCAAAACAATTAAACTCATTTACCAACTGTTTCAATTTATCCTACTCAGCTACAAATAAACAATATAAATTATTAATTATTATTAAAAAGAATTGTTTATATTTAGTTATTTGTTGGATATGTGGATGATTGTTTATTTGTAATTGAGTATGATAAATTGAAAGAGTTGGTAAATGAGTTTGTTTAGATCATTCATGAAGATTTTAAGAAATATCCGGCTCTAAGCTCTATCAGCTTTAGGTATTGTTCTGTTTGTTTTTTATTGCTGTTTATTTATTAAAAATATATCTATAGAGTCAGTTAAAATGATATACAGAACAGTTCTCTATTTTTATTAATTGTTTTGATCCTTCTATAAAATATGTGGTAGAAAGAGGTGGGTTAGATTTTGTATTGAGGCTTTTGATAAGATTGATAATTTTAATATGGAAAGTAATTGGGTATTTTGAAGTTTGGATATTGAGAATATGTATCAGTCTGTTAATAGATTAAGCAGTATTAATGTTCCTATGTGTGTGTTGGTTAAACATGGGTCTTTGACATAAAATTAAAGTTATTAAAGATTTGTTTTTATTATTAGAGGATTTTATTTATTTTATTTATAATGGTAATTTTTATAAGATTAAGGAAGGGTGGATAATAGGTTATATTATTTCCCCTTTAATTTGTTCAGTTTATATTAATTATTTGGAAGAGGAAATTATTATCAAAAAGAATTGTTTATATCTAAAGTTATTTGTTACATATGTCAATGATTGTTTATTTGTAGTTGATCCTTCTATAAAATATGTTGTAGAAGGAGGGGGGTCAGATTTTATTAAATTAAAATTTTTAGATTTATTGATTAGAAATGTAAAGCCTAATTATTTGGTATGTAGTCATTATGTTAAAAGTAAAGAGTTAACTCTGGTCCATAATTAAACCTGATAGATATCATTCTGTATATCATAAAGTAGCTGGTTCAAGAAATTATTGTTATAGAAATAAGCGATTAAATATTTCTAGTGGAGTAGCTTTTTTTCAGAAAGATCAATTTTATAAAGATTATTTGAGTGTTGGATACTTTGATAAATTTGTTAAAAGTATTTTATTTAATAGTAATATTTGTAATGATGTAAGGATAAAGAAAAACATGATTTTATTTCTTTGCCATTTAAATTGCCTTGATCTAAAATTGTATGTAAAAATAGTAATTTGTTTGGAAATAAGAAAATTGCTTGGAAAAGGGGTATTACTTTGAATAATTTATTAAATAATACAGAGGATATTTTTGATAGAAAGTCTATTCCTGGAGTTGTGCATATTATCCCTTGTTTTATAAGAAGGTATATAAAATATATAGATCAGAGTAGTCTGAGCTTAATTGAAAGAATAAAGATACATAGAAGTAGGATTAGAAATAAATATATTAATTTTGATGAAGTTAAGATTGTCTTCTTTGAGAGAAATGAAATAAAAAGAAGAATTAAAGAATTTTTATTATTAAAAATTTCTGATTCTGAAGCAATTAGCTTATTTAAAATTCTTTTAATATTAAGGGAATATTGGAATTGGAGATAATGTTTAGTTTAAAAATATATTGTTATTTTGTAGTTCTTTATACTTGAGAAGTGTGCTTTGTAGCAGTGAAACCATTGGTAGTGTTTTAGAGTTTATTTTCTTGGTTAGTCTGGTTTAATTGTGAATTTGGGATAATTTTAAGTTTCTATCCTTTTGTATTTTGCCACCACCAATGTTTTACAGATAGTGAAACAATTGTGTGATCAACGACCACTAGCTGTGTTGAAATGGGTGGCCCACTTATGCTTTAGAATAAGAAGCAGTTATCTCGTGAGCGCTTTTATAAATGTGGTGTCTCGAACACTGGCTGAACAATGTAAACTTACAGCTGACTTGTATAATATGTTGGATCAATTGTTCTATGGAATGTGAGATCACAACCTTAGAAAAAATTTATTAAGCAAAGTGAATTTGTTATATAAAACAAAGATTGCAATATATATAGCACATGAGATAGTGGTAGAAAATGTGCTGGAATTTCCAACTATAATGAGTGAATTGAAAAATCTGATTAGTGTCAATCAAGCACAAATGGTTAATGTACCTACAAAGTTCAAGGGATGATCTGAAATGTTATTGTTGCAGAGCAATAGCACACACAAAAAAGTTGTGTAGGTTTAAAACAAAATTGTTACATCTGCAACATCAAAGGACATTTACCTCATGTCTGTAGGAAAAAAGGTAATAATTTAAACACTAAATCATACTGAAATTTTAAATTAGGATAGATGGAGTAGAAAAATGTAGGTGTTAAAATGATAATGGCTGGATTACACTTTACATGATCATCTGCAATAATAAAATTAATATGGAAGTTGATGTTGGTGTGAGACTATCTTTACTATTCCTAAGAGAGTGGAGCTAAATTAATGTGAAAAGCAAAAACTAAGAGGAAGTCAGAAAATATTGACCACAGACTGTAATGGAAATAAAATACTCCTATGTGGAAAAGTTTTAGTTTCAGTAAAAATCAACACTAGACTTAAATATTATCATTATTTATTGTAAAAAGGAAAATAAGCACAGCAATAGGCAGAAGCTGGTTTAGACCTCTTGGAATTCACATGGTGAAAATGAAAAAAGATGATTTACAAAAGCATTGTAAATTGAAGAGAAGAGTTTGGACCAATAAGCATGTACAAATCTGTAAGGAATGCTAATTTATGGTAGATTTACTCCCAAAAGCAATTCAAATAGACTTTGCTGGTCAAAAAATGGATTCTTATTTTTAGTCATAGCGGATTTATATTTTTGTTTGGCCAAGTACAAAGTCATGAAAACTATCTACCAAAACCTTCCAAAATGTTTTTACTACTCATGGTTATCTGAAGATTAGCATATTAAACAATGGAATAGGATTTACCTCTGCAGATTTTGAAAGATATTTGTCAGACAAGAAAATAAGACACATTTTAACTTTATTCTATCAACCATCATCCAATGGAATTGGTGGAAATGCGGTACAATTTTTAAAGTCTGTTTTAAAGGAAATGAAAATCATGGCTATTAAAAAAGCATTGGTAGAAGTCATGTTTTATCAATATTTTACTCCTAATGCATCTACCATGAGAGTACCTGAAAAGTTATTATTGCAGCAAAAGTGTCATACATATTTATCCAAGCTATGACCAATTAAAAAATGAATAGGAAAAAATAATTTAGATAGTGAGAAATTGAAAATCACTGAACAAGATTGCCTTGACTTCGGAAAATTTCAATCCGGTGAGACTATATGGGCAGAGAGGTCTGCTAAAAAAGATATAGATTCCTGGTATAGTCATAGAAATTGTATCTAAAGTTATCAGTTATTAAGCTAGAAAATAGATTGTGTGTTAAAAGACATGTAAATCAACTACATGCACGTGTGGCACATCAAATGAAAGTTCTAGTAACATATGCTAACCATTCCTAAATCTGAATTTAGTGTAAGTGATAAGAGTGAGGATACTTTCTTAATTATGCAAAATGAAGAACTCCTACTGATAAGAATGTTGAAGCAAATAATAGATCAGGTGACAATATTGTGGGTTTATGTGATAATTTAGCATTAGTATAATCATATTAAGCAGAATAAATTACAGATCGTGATAACAGAAGACTTGTGCCTATATTTAGATGCCAGAGAAACTGTAGACGACCTGAGACATTTAAAGATTATTTTCTAGAATGAAGGGGAGGTATGGACTGAACTATTTATATTATTTTGTTCAATCTCTATTTATACATAATGTTATATATATTTTTCTCATGTCTTTAATCATATGTTTTGATTATCTGTGATAAAATTGTAATTAATTAAAAAAAATTATATAAAAAAAAATTAAGGTTAGGATTTCTCTAGAAATTATGTGTATATGAAGTTGAAATATCACATGTGTTATATGAATTGCTTGACAAAGTATATGTTTCTAATGTATCTATGATCTGAGAGGTTGGTCAGACTTCTGGGCTGATCGATGGTTGCGATTGGTTTGCAAGCATGATATAATATCTAGAATATTTGAACATTTCAGTCAAAAAAAGTTTTTTCTCTTTTTTACTATATATTAATAATAATTTAATCTACACATTAAATAAGCAATTTTATGTTAATTTCTTTATTCTTTTAATTATAACTTAAAATTGTTATAAACATCATATATGTTATGGAAATTAAAATTTGCATAAATATTTATTATTTAAGAAATATTTGCTTTGTCAATGAAAGGTTTTCTGAATTATCTATGAGGCAAAGATAAATCTTTTTTTTTTTTTTTGTTAAATACTTTTTTATATGTGATTGGGCATAAGAATTTCAAGTTTTAATGTCATTTCATAATTTATACATTTTCGATAAAAAGTAATTTATCATAAATCTTGTCAGAACTTTTCTCCAGTAGTTTTCTTTTATGAAATTTGTGAGTGATTCTTTCAGAAGTTGCTGAAACATTAACCTATACTGTAATTATTTTTATAATTAATCTTAAATTCATTCCATTTTCAGTTTTTTGCTATTCTATCTTTAGAAATATTTCATATCAGAGTATTCTGATAAAACAATAATATTTTAAATATTAGATTTTATTTTAAATGCAATAAGATTTTTTTCTTATTAATAAACACATCTTAAAGCAGTTAAATTAGTTTGCCTAAGATTTGAAATAATTTAGGTATTCTTTTACTATATTAATTTTACTTTCAATTTTAAATTGATGAAAGTTGATGTCATTTTGGAATTGCAAAGAACTCACATTTTTATAATGATACTGCTTTTAGAAAGAACTGTAATCTTGTTTTCTATTATCATTAAAAATCTGTAATATTTTTTTAATTTTTAGTGATTTTTTTTATGTATTTGATGTAAACATAAATTAAAACTAAGTTGTTTGTTTTGTTTATTAAAAAAAAAGTACCATGTTATAGGACATAACTTTTGATGAATGTAAACATGATAATGGAAGATTAAAAAATTCATTGCTGGTAATAGAAAGTTTTAGCAGATATAATGTGATAGAAAACATAAAATGATTTTTCATCATGCAGATTTTTTTGCCCAAATAACAGTTAAAAGCAATTGAGAGATATAGCAAAATAAAAAATAAAGAAATCTATAATGCTTACCATATATAAATTAATGGCTTGCATTGGCAGCAATTTGTATCTTTATTATGAAGCAGAATGTAGAGAAAAACTCATGGGCTTGAAGAAATCTTTCTCACTAATGGAAAAAGCTGCATCAACATTTATCTTTACCAACTAATATTAGTTGCCATTCTGAAAAAAGAAATACTGAACTTCTAATTCAAAACAATTTTCGGTAAAGTTTATCTAACTGGATTTGAATCACAGGTTGTGTTGTGATTTGGTGAATATGTTTAGAAAATTTATTTATTATATTAGTAATGAAGTCAATTTACATAAATCTAGAAATATATATATAAAAAATTCAATATATTCCTCATTTTTGATTTTCTCGTATTATGTGAACATCTTTTATAATATATTACTGTGCTTATCTTTATTTGTTAAAAAATATTTTTACATTGCCCACAATAATTATTGATAAATATATATTTGAAAAAAGAATCCAGTTTATGTAAAATTGTACTCATGCTGAAAATTGTGGGGTAATCATTTGTATAAAGCAGGACTATATTATATTAGATATGTAATAATTGTCTGAAAATGTATGATTTTTATTTTTTATGGTAAAAAGATCCTCAATTTTAAATTCTATCAAATTGTCTCAGTTTGATTTTTAGAATGTATATAATTTTAAAATATTTTTTTTAAATAACTACTATCATATAAGAAATCTGAAGTAAGTTATTTGTTTTTGTGCATTTTACTAATATGCAAGAATAAAGAAGTATTGGATAATAAAATTTCAGTAATTTGTTTTTCAAAAAATGAACAATTTTATAAAGTTTTTTATATCTGATAATTTGAATAAATTGGGTTTTTTATTATTATTATTTATTTTCTTGTATTAAGTTAAAATTTGATTTTTTTTATATTGTAGTTTGCTTTTCTAATAATATTGTAAAATTATGTTTTCTTTTTATATCATTTTTTAAAGAGATTTTTTTCTCTTGATAATTGTATGTGATATAAAACTAATACTTATTGCTGTGTGTGTATAGTTTTATATAAATATAGTGACTAGCCATTAATTTTTAAGTTTTGCATTTAATTCTGAATTTGAGTAGTGTTCTACAACCATTCTAAAAATCATTGCTTGCTTTATTGGATGATGTTCTTCTAGGATAACTTTAATGCGTATTAATAAATAAAAAGATTCTTATGTGTTTATCCTTTTTTATTTTGTCTTTTCAACCCAAGAGTTGGTAGATAATATATAGTGGAGTTGTGAATTATGCTATATTTTGTTTCAAACTCCTCTCACGTCCAATATATATATATAGTTTACAATAGTTCACATTTTTTTGATAAGCCTTGATGTATAATTCAGTACTTTTCAACATGTATATGAAAATTAAGATTGTAATATAAAGATTATTTTTAAAAAATAAAAATGTTATTGATAATACAGAAAACACATTTACATATATATTTACAACACTGCATGTGTGCTTAATCATTCACAATTCTGTTTCATTACAATTACATATCTGTTCCAGACTTTTTTTTTCCTTCAATATTTTTTTTTAAATTCTAATAAAAATGTAATGGCAGTTTTGTTATCAGCAGATGCAGCTTCACTGATTGTTTTAATATTTTTTAAGATCTGTAATGAATTCTGAATTTATACAACCATTCATTATTTGCAGTGAATAGCTTGAAATGGTGTGATCCAGATTTTCAACTAAATTTTTCACAGAGATATAAGTGTTTTTTGATGCAATACAAGATTGTTGACCATAACTTTCTTACAATTCATATCATTCAATTATAAATTTAAAGCTTTTTCTGTTTTAACCAAAAAAATTATCCCTTTTCTTTAATGACAACTTTAGCTGTTTCAGGGGCACAAGCAACAGTGGCATGAATCTACGTTTTATAATTTCTCTGATCGATGACTTATTCATTTGAAACATATGGCCAATTTCTTACTTTTTCTTATTATATCAGTAAAAAAAAATTCTCATTTAATAAAAATACCTTTATGATTTTTTTTTTTGTATTTATATTTTACTGAAGATACGATACATATTTTTATGCAATATAAAACTTATTGAAAAAAAAAAAATGCAAAAAAAAATTTTTTGAATATATGCCTTTTAACAACAATACTGAACTGTATTTTAATAATGACGAAAACATGATTTACTAAATTCATGTTTGAAATTTGAAAATGTTAAATTTACTGAGGAAAAAAAAATGGCTGCCACCACACCAAGATTTGTAAAATTTAATAACTTTATATATTTTAATGTTTTTATTATTTGTTTATAGTTTTTTTATCTATTTACAGAGCTTTCTTTTTTTTGGTGTAGTTTAAAGCTTCACTGTAGTTGTCTTCTAATATTGTATTTAGAGTTAGATTTTTGATCATTTGCTAGAATTTCTATTTCATTGCCATTTAAGATTTGTTTTTTATATTGACACTCATATTTTCCAAACTTTAAATCAAAGCATTGAGCAGATCCTTATTCTGTATTTTGTTTGTCAGTGAGATTTTTATTATCATGTAGAATTTATTTTCAAAAAATTGACATTCTGTTCTTTCAACTTTTTTCAATAGTATCAAGTTTTTTATTTCTTGGTGAAATGTAGTTTTGATAGATTTCATTTTTACATTTTTGCTAATACCAGTGTCTTTACATCAAGACCACCAATGCATTCAGATAATATTAAGCAATGCACATTATTAGAAGAATCCATGTATGTATTATGTGCACAACTTTGAGATTAAAAACAAAAAAAAATGATTTTGACTATGTATTATAGTATTTGTTTTGATCTGAATTTTGTTTGTTTATATTGGAAATAAAAATGATTTGTTTTATAATTTGTAGAATAATTGATGATTTAGTTTGCCATTAAATGTAAATATTGTTTTATTTTTTTAACAGAGGTGGGGGTGAGAAAAAGTGAAATAATGTTTTGATTACTATGAAATTTATAACATAAATTTATAACATAAATTTTTTTTTTAATGTTTATGCAAGAGAGATTTTCAGTGGGTTTTCAACCCAAAAGAACTACTTGTAATTAATTACTGACCTACTGATTAAAGTTGATCTAAATATTAATGCTCTTTGGAATGCACACTGGAGCTCAGAAATGAAGCATTCCAAAGAATTATTTTCTGGAAGTACATAATATTTTTAATAATCAAGTAATGTAACATATATTATATAATTATTTATATAATATCAGAGCTGATCTGAGAAGGGGATACGAGTAGTGCAGTGTTTTCATGGAGATGTGTGTTGATGGTAGTTCTTTTAAATATGATAAAAACATTTAGATATTTTAAAAAATATCTTATTTGCAGTTATTTCCTATCTCTACTAGCAATTTCACAGGATTATTCAAAAAGTAATATGAAAACTTTTGTAAGAAAAAATTGAAAAATTTCAAATTTACTAAATAAATATTTTTGTTTTAAGATATTTAATTATTGTGTGAAAAATTATTTTTTTAACATTAATTTGTTTTATTTTAGCATGCATTTTATTCTCCGGGATTATTTTATAGAAATAATTAAATTACAAGTATAATGTGTATACTGAATAAAACATGTAAGGTATTTACCCTCCACATTAAATGATTAAAGCTTTATTTTCAATTTTTTTGTGTGTGTGTGAAAGCGCTGGAAAAAAATGTCTTCATTTATTTATAAATTTTATTTCATAGAGGGGAGTGGTGCTAAAATTTGCCTTGCATGAAGGCACTTCTTATCCATTGGAAGAATGTAAATTGATAGATTGTGCTCATCTTAAGTACCAAATCTTATGTATCATATGACAAATGTGCATTTAAATATACTGAAAAATAATATAATACAAAATATTCTACATATTTTTTTGAAGAAAAATTACAATTTCTCTTTTGTGGTTTGCATGTTTTTGTCACCATGCTAAATGTGAGAGGTATTCTATTATTTGTTTATACTGTTCATTTTGAAATTGAAGGAGTTTGATGGCAATTTTTAGAGAATTGCTTATCTTGTTGCTTGTTTTTGATGGCAAAGTTTTAAAGAATCACTAGCATGGCTGAGGTCATGGAGTATATTTTCAATATTATAATTTTTAGTACTGGATCCTTTATTGGTTCACATTTCATTAGTATATTTTTCTTATAGACTAAGTCTTTTTCAGTTCCTATATGTAAATAATATGAATTTTGTGTTGATTGCTTGCTAATTGTCAATGTCTTAATCAAATGGTAACACATGGTCATTTTTTAATTTTGTAATTACTTTACTACTATTAAAAAGAAAAAAAAAGCTTTTTTGTTTATGAAATTAGTAAATAATATACAAAATAAAAGCTATTATATATATAATCTTGAGAAAAGAATTTGCTGCTATATATTTTATTCTATGAAATGGATAATTTAATTTTAGAAAAAAAGAGAAGAAACCTGCAGTAGATAAAAATCCCTTGAGCAAATATTTAGATTAAATAAAGATTATTTAAAAAAAAATAAACAAGGCTGCTGATAGAAACTGAATGCTTGTTTTGTTCTAAGCCTGAAGAAATTCAAAATTTTAATCTAAAACTAATTAGTGATGGTCAATCTGGAAAATATTTAGAAGATTTTGGCTAATAATTGTAAAAAAAAAAAGCTTGGTTGAGATTAGAAATGTTGAAAACTAAAAAAAAAAATGGGGGAGAGGGGGTATGATTAGAAGAAAAGGAATGTGTAATTTATTGCAAAATGTGTTTATGACAAATCTCCTAATTGGTAATTGTTTTGCTAGTTTCTGTTTGTTCTGAAAAATATGTAATCAGATAAATTTCTAATACTTTTTTTTTTTGTTATGTCATAGCATCGGCCGGGACACAAACCTGCAACCCGGGCAACTGCCTGCAAGTGCAAGGCAGTCGCGCTGACCTCTCGACCACCAATGCAAGACAATTTCTAATACCTATCTTTCAAAGGTACTGCATTCTTTGGCAAAAATAAATAAATAATTAATTACATTTGTTATCATTTTTTCTTTTGTCCACATGTAGTATCCAATGTTAAAAATACAATTAAAAAACACCTAATTATTAAATTATTACACAGCAATCAGAATTGTGAGTACAGGATGGAGATTGACTACATGTGGTTCCCAGCAATTACATATATACATAAAATCTTTAATTTTTAAACGAAGTTTGTCATTTTATAGTTTTGAACAATGAGAGAGAATTGAACAGGTTTCTATGTATATTTTGTATTCATCCCTGTCTCATATTATTTCAACCTTAAATGTATTTGGGTGCTTTCTTGGATTGTTATTGTAAACAAACATGCACCTTGCACACTATATTATACATAGAACAAAAATACTTGCACTACATTTGAAAAAAATCTTTATGAAAATTTTCAAAGAGATTTAATATCTATATTTTTATTTTTAAATATAACCGATATCTCAGTTCTAACCTTATCAAGACTGTGACAAAAATGAAAAATGTGAGATTGTGTTTTCTGATTCCTTTTTGCAAAGATCTGAATATATCTTCTATATGAGGGGTGGGAAAATAGAAGCCTGAGGGCCACATGTGTCCCACCAAGACAACCAGAAAAATCTGCCTTGAACTGAGATTTCCTTCCCGTGCGCAACCGAAGATTTGTCTCATATTTTCCACTAGGATGGCCACATCAATACATACGCGCAGTGTAGATACGATGTGCAGTGCTTTTCCAGTTGACCTGGTTAATTTCAATTTTGTCTTTGCATTAGCAAATATATATATATATATTTCCAACTTTAGTGTAACCACGAACACTCCGAAAAAATGTGAAATCGATGATGAATGTCGTGTATTTAATGAAGAATGGACAAACAAATATTTCTTTGGTAAGACAGGGAATAAAGCACTGTATTTATTTTGTCATGAAAAAAGGTGCGGATCGCTAACCTTCGCTTCCACAAAGTGGCCCTCAATGCGGCCCTCCACCAGCCTATGTGGCCCCTGAGCCAAAACAATTGCCCACCCCTGTTTTATATTTATAAAAATGGTTGGTAGGTAAATTCAAGTGACCACTCCAAATTTGTGGCATAGTTGATTATTTGTTAAGTGTAGATTTTTCTTGATAATCTGTGACTGGATAAAATAATGAATATATTTTCCAAGAATGGTATTTATATTTTGGAGAGGGAATAAACAAGATTCTGTATTTTAAAAAAAAATCCCTAAGGAATTTAAAATAACCAGTAACTGAAGATAGTTTTATCTGTTAGTGTGATTGAAAAAGCTATTTTAAGATAAAGAAATTAATCAGCACATGCTGAGATGATGTTAAATGATTTTTAGAGTATAAATATATTTATTGAATGTAGGCCAAGGCCATTATGTGATAATGGACATTGAAGCCATCTGATTGAGATCACCACAAATTTTTACCCCAGAGGTTTTTTAATTTGTGTATGGATAATATTGTTAAATTTCATAGGCATCATCATCAACCATTGATCAATCCACTGCAGGATGGTATATCTCCGATCTCTAGCCTCTCTTTTCCACATCACTCCTGCACACATTTATTATATCCATTTGTCTCACATATGGCCTCTTTCTGGTTTTTTTTTTACAATCTCTTGGAATTCAGTTTAAGATTTCAATTGTTCTTCTATTATCATTTTTTCTATTAATCTGTCCAGCCCACCTTCACTTCAGTCTTTTAATTTTTTCAATGATGTCAATAACATCTGTTTGTGCTTTTACCCATGTATTGCATTTTCGATCTCTTCTTGTTGCTCCTAACATGCATCTCTCCATACTTCTTTGAGTGGTCTGAAGTATCTGTATTGCTCTTCTAGTAAGTGTCCACGTCTCAGATCCATAAGTTAGAAATGGTAAAACACATTTATTAAAAATCTTCTTTTTCAAGCACATAAACCATATTTCCTTTTAATATGAAGTTATTTCTATCAAAAGCACTCTAACCAAGTTTAATTATTATGAATAATTTTGTCTATTATGTTTCCATCTGTAGTAATAATCTGACCACGGTATTTATAATTGTTCTTCTAACTCATCATAATCAATCTTTATTTTCCTCTCTTGAGAAAATCCATTGAACGTTACTTTAGTCTTTTTAACATATACCTTTAGACCTACTTTCTTACTTTCATCAGATAGTTCTTGCAATATTTTCTGAAGCTCCGAAGCATTATATGCAAAAACAATTACATCATCTGCAAAATCTAAATGACTAAAATAATCTTCATTTACTTTTATTCCTTTAGCTTCCCATTTTAATCCACATAATACTTCTTGCAGCACTGCTATAAAAAGTTTTGGAGATATGGAGTCATCCTGCGTTACACCCTTCTCAGCGTTAATCATTTTGTAATCTAATTGTTGCTGTTGCTTTTTATAAATATTTTTCAGAATATGACAATATCCTGGGTCTCTACCTTGATGATCCAATGCATTAATCACTAAAGAAATGCTTATAGAATGAAATGCCTTTTCATAATCTAAAAATCCAAAGCATAATGTCAATTCATATTCATTGATCCTTCTATAACTTCTCCCAATACTTGGATGTAATCTACTGTACTAAAACCATTTTTAAATCTAGTTTGTTCTTTTAGTTTATTGAAATCCAATGTTCTGTGTAAATAAGTTGTAATTATCTAGGGGAAAAGTTTGTATAAAACTGATAAAACACTAATAGGTCTGTAATTTTTAATATCTTCATCATATTTTTTAAATATTATCATCTGCTACATCTTTATCATTTAGTCATTTGTTACATAACTTTGCCCATTTTTTTTTCTGTTTTATCACCTGCTTTTTTTTAATATCAATTATAATTCTATCATTACCTGGAGCTTTTCTCTTTTTTATAAATTTAATTGCATGTCTCACTTCTTCATTTAAAATCCTGGGTAATTCAAAAGTACACCTGGGTCTCATTTTATGCAGATTTTAATGCAATTTTGAAGTTATGGAATTCATGTTTCTTCTTAATATCTTTTATATTTCACTATATTTATTAGATATCAAGAAATTTAAATTATTAATAACTTATTTTGACTTGAAATACTTTTTTTTTTTTCAAAAGTATGTTATATTACCAGCTAATGTGAATATGGCCTGAAGCTGTATTTACAATCTTAGCTTCTATGTAAATAACCTACTTATAGTCATCATCATCATCAACCATTATCAATCCACTGCAGGATGAAGGTCTCTCCAAGTTTAATCCATCTACTCCGATCTTTAGCTTCTCTTCTCCACAACACCCTGTACATTTTCTTATTTCATCCATCCATCTCACATGTGGTCTCTTTCTAGATCTTTTACAATCTCTTGGAATCCAGTTTAAAATTTCAATTGTCCATCTATTATCATCTCCTCTAGCAATATGTCCAGCCCAACTCCATTTCAATCTTTTAATTTTTTCAATAAGGTCAGTAACACCTGTTTGTTGTCTTACCCATACATTGCGTTTTCGATCTCTTCTTGTTACTCCCAACATACATCTCTCCATACTCCTTTGAGTGGTCTGAAGTCTCTGTATTGCTCTTCTATTAAGTGTCCAAGTCTCAGATCCATAAGTAAGAACTGGTAAAAGTAATGAGTAAATAATAATAATAGATTTATACTTACATATAAAAATATCGCAATAAATATCCAAAAAATTTAAACTTTTAAAACGTATTTTGTTAGATGTAACAGAAATAAATAATCTTTTAGATTTTTAAAATATCCAAGATTTTATTGATTTTGTAAACTGAAAATAATCTTTCTAATGATAATGTATAATTTTTTTGTTTTGATTGTGATCTCATTTTTTAAATATAGAAACAAAATGTGAACATTTAAAATTTATTTCAGTAATAAAAATCAGTTAATCATAGATTTTAGGTTGATGAGTGAAACAAAGACAAACATCAGAAAATGTTGAAATCTGAGAGTTTCTTGCAATGAACAACCTCTTAAATTCCAACGAGAGCTAAATAGTTATATGTCTGGATATCGCATGCTTTATAAACAATTAGTTCATCTCAAAGTTTAATCACCGATTACATTGTTGACAGATAACCATTAACACACAACAAGACTGAAAGTGGCACTAGTTGTACTTGCTCTTGTGACTAATCTGATTTCTTACCAGATTACAAATGAACGCATATTGTCAAATAGCAGTAATGATTAAAATATGTATAAAAAAATGTAAAATTAAATACTATAGTTAATAAAAAAAGTTTGTCTTGTATTAATTTTTTTCAAATATTTGAAATTTTTATTAGTCATACTTTATTTCCTTATTTTTTTAATGTGGATTTTAAAGTAATTTTTCCTTGTTGCTTTGATCCCCCATTTTTCAAGGTAAGTTAAGTCTATTTTTATGCGATTTTTTTAATGCAGGTTTTCTATAGAACCTATCTACCACATAAAACGAGACCCAGGTGTACTTGTTTTTTATTACTATATAATTCTTGATAGAATTCTTCTACCCATTTCATGATGTCATTCTCTTTATAGTTCCAACTTTTTTCTTATTGCTGACGTAAGTTTGCTACAATATCAAAATGTTGATTTTTACTCTGGAGACTTTTATTTTCTTCTACAACTTTCCTCACTAGTTCATAATTTTACTTCCTTATATTATGATCAACTCTTTTGCACCATTTTACTAAATTCAAAATATTCAGTCTTTCTTAATGCATTATTTTTAAATATCTTCATATTCCTTATTTTCTTCATAAATTCTCTAGTCTCGGTAGAAATTTTATTTGTTAATTGCTGTTTTTTTTTACCAGCTATCTTTGTTACAGTTTGGTTTTTCTTAATAATTTTTGTTTCTCTAGTTTTACTAATCGATGATCACTTCCTGCATTGAATTTATTAAGCACATTACAATTTCTGTTAATCAAAATATAATCCAATACTGCTGTACCTTCATTTGGATGCTTTCATATCTATTTTCTTTTAACAATTTTTCTCAAAAAAAAAAAGAATGTATAATATAAAGTTGTTCTTTTTCTGCAAACTCCACTAGTCTATGTCCTCTCATTTCTATTACCATAACCAATTTTATCTACAGCACTTTCATTTGTTTACCAATTCTAGCATTAAAATCTCCTATAACAATTTTGAAATGTTGTTTAATCTGATCAAAAGCCTTTTGTACATCTATATAAAAATCTTCTACTACTTCATCACTATGGGACATATTAAGTTGCCACTTTGTCAGATATACCATCAATTTCCACAATATTATTCTTCTATTTTTTATTTATAATGAATCCTACTCCACTTGTACTTCCAACATATATGCCTTTGTAGTGGAGTAAATGTCCATTTTTGAAATCAATTGTCTCTCTATCTTCTATTCACAAAATCCAATAATATCCCATTTAATATGAGACAATTCTTCTTCCAATTCTTGTAATCTTTCTTCACTTGAAAGTGATCTGCAGTTATAAGTATTTAAATAAGAAGTTATCATCAAATGGCAGCCTGGATCCACAATCAGGGAATTCATAGCATCCTTCAGTTTCGGCCACCCATCGCTGCCTTGGCTGGTGACTTTACTGCCTCCTGGAATAAGGGCCATAATTTATTTTTGTCTGTCATAATTGTATATATCTATTAGGAAAAAAAATTTCATTCACACATACATTCATTCTGCCTTATTAGACAAACTGAGAAGAAAGAATCATGGTGTTTCTTGATATTAAAGTCAGAGATAAAAAGCCAATAAACTCACCATACAGGCTAATGCATGTTGGTGAACAGCCCATCCATGTTCATATACTATGTGGTTAATTACATGGTAATAACAGCTACAATGACAAGAGCATATGGAGTGGACATTAAGAACTTGCCCTGCTTAATTCCTTTAACACCTCCAAGAGGTGTCTCCTTTCAGTTAATAGCAAACTCCTTTCTGCAGTAAACTTTCTTAGTAAAGTTTATTATAGGGGTGTAATATAGCACTCTCATTATAATTAGCATTTTATATAATGAAGTACATGCATAGAGAGAGATACACATTTGATAGTGAATTAATAATGCTCACTATTTTATTAGTAAGATTATTCTGTATGTTGTCATTTGTGCAGGACTAAGATGGAATGGGAAACTTAGGAAAGGGCTAGATATTCCCTTAAAGTGCTCTTTAATACAGGATCTTGTGAGAATTTGCCAACTACATGATTTTTCCATATTGAATGCGATTTTATATTTGTCTGTGCAATCTTGAAGTAATTTTATCACAAGAAGCATTTGTTTTCTGGGTGATAGAAAAATTGCAATATCATTCATACAAGCAATGCATTTAATACTGGTTTGAAAACCTCATATGGATATGCTAGATTATCATCAGGTTCTGCAAATTGCTTATTTGTCAGGTTATAAGGATTACTAGTTTTAAATATATATACTCCATTAATTGTTTCAATCTGCGTTTGAGTAACTGTTGGAACACCGTTAAAAGTAGGATGGGCTAAGGTCCTTCTAATGTACTTTCTTGATCATGTATATGAATGATCTAGAAATATTCTTTTCCTAATTGCCAAATATTGTTGAGATGTTCCTGCTGCCTTATATAAATGTTTAAGGTTTCGCAATGTAGGCTGTTCACTTTTTGTAGATGCAATTTGTATGTTATAAAGTTTATCTATATGGCTTAATAGACCTGTGGGTGATGTTGTGCCTTTGGTAATAAGATTATTGATATTTGATAGAAGGTTTACATATGCAATCCAGGCTTACACTGGATCTATCTCAATGTGGCCAATTTTATTTACATATATGTATATTTCTGAAAACAGAAAGTAAAGTGTTTGAAATGGGAGTAATAACCAAATGTTATGACCAGTTGTAATTAACTTTGTTATTGAAATCCATGTGTGTCACAAGAATTGCATGATCAGAGAATGGTTCTTTTTTTTTTTAGTTCAAGATTAAAAGGTAATGAATTGAGGGGGAATAGAACCTTAGATATATTAAGGAAGAATGCCTTCAATTATTAAAGGAAATAGATCCATTTAGTAAAAAAATCTTTGCCACTCACAAGAGGAAAAGAAATTAGATGTCATTTTTTAACAAATTTGTCATAAGACATCTCAAAGTCTCCAATAAGAATACAGGGACAGAGTGAGGAGGCAAGCATTGATTTTAATATTAACCTATTTATAATAGCTGGGCCAGGGGGAATGTAAACAAAGATTACATTTAACACTACTGCCTTATGGTGCAGTGTAATAATGACAAAATGTGCATCAATGTGCAGAATTTTAAATGAGCTAAAAGAGCTTAGTTTGTCAATAATGAAACATATACCCAATGAAGGGGAGTAAGATGACTTGGAAAAAGCAGAAAATTCTTTATTTATAAGATAATCAGATGGATCAATATGTGAACCATTATGTATTTTGGTTTTCAAAAGTCTTGTAAGATGCAGTTGAATAATATACCATTGCTTTAAGTGAAAAATGTTGTTGAATGGACTTAAGGAAGGTTCTAATGTTTATGTTGAATTTAGTATATGATTATAGGGTTACTTATCATCAAAAGCAAATTGAGACATTTATTTTATACTTTAATCAGTATATTGTATTCTTCACAATATATATATAGGAAATTCTATAAAATGATTTATGCATATTTAAAAAAAAAAGTCACATTAAAAATAATAGGATTTATGGTTAAGGAGGTTTACACAAAATCACACCAAATACCAAAAGGCTATTAAATTGTTATTGTAACTAAGAATATTCATTAGATGAACTCACTGTGGTTAGTATGATCCTTAGTTTTTCTCATTACCCAATTGCTGTCTTAGGTGAAGTTATAATTGCCTTAAGCATTTTTTTATTATGAATCTTGATATATATATATAAAATAATAATATATATGAATACATATATATTAAATAATAATAATGATAAGCAAATTAATTAATTGTTATGGAAACTATGTAATCAAGTGGAGGTTTTCTTTAAAAAAATTAACAATAGAGCACTATTTTTTTTTTGGGGGGGGGGGTGTTATTATAGTTGTCCTTAATAAAAAATGGATTATAATTGTGATTTTTAACAAGAAATTCAAGTCTAGAAGAAATCAAAAATTTCACTAATGCCAACCTGTATTTTAAATAGGCTGCAGAAAGGAGTTTGCTATTAACTGAAAGGAGACCCTTTGATTCCTCTTGGAGGCCTTAAAGGAACCGAGCAGGGCAAATTCCTAATGTCCACTCCATACGTTCTTGTCGTTGCAGCTGTTATTACTATATGTTTATTCATATAGTATACGAACATGGATGGGCTGCTCACCAACACGCATTAGCCAGCGTGGTGAGTTTATTGGCTTTTTACCTCTGAGTTTAAGATCAAGAAACACCATGGTGTTTCTTCTCAGTGCCTGATAAGGCAGAATGAATGTTTGTGTAAATGATAAAGATTTTTCCCAATTATACAATTATGACAGACAAAAATAAAGCATGGCCTTTAATCCCAGGAGGCTGTAAAGTCACCAACCAAGGCAGCGGTTGGTGGCCGAAGGTGCTAAGAATATCCTGGAGGCGGACCCAGGCTGCCATTTGATGACGACTTTTTATTTAGGTACTTACAACTGCAGATCACTTTCAAGTGAAGGAAGATTGCAAGAATTAGAAGAACTCTCTTATATTAAATGGGATATTATTGGACTTTGTGAAGTTAGAAGAAAAGGTGAAGGGACAATTGATTTATAAAGTGGACATATGCTCTATTATAAAGGCACAAATATTGGAAATACAAGTGGAGTAGGATTCATTATAAATAAAAAGTGGAAGAACAATATTGTGGAGATTGATGGTGTATCAGACAGAGTGGCAAGATTAGTTATACAACTTAATAGCAGATATCAAATGCAGATAATTCAGGTTTATGCCCCAACAAGTTCTCACAGTGATGAAGTAGTAGAAGATTTTTATATGGATGTACAAAAGGCTTTTGATCAGAGTAAACAACATTTTAAAATTGTTATGGGAGATTTTAATGCTAGAATTGGTAAACAAATGAAAGATGAAAGTGTTGTAGGTAATTTTGGTTATGGTAATAGAAATGAGAGAGGACATAGACTTGTGGAGTTTGCAGAGAAGGAAAAACTTTATATTATGAATTCTTTTTTTGAGAAAAATGTTAGAAGGAAATGGACATGGAAGCATCCAAATGAAGGTACAGCAGAATTGGATTATATTTTGACTAACAGGAAATACATATTTCAAGATTGTAATGTTCTTAATAAATTTAACACAGGAAGTGATCATCGATTAGTAAGGGGTAAGATACATGTTAATGTAAAACTAGAGAGACAAAAATTATTAAGAAAAACTATATTTACAGTTGATATTCCTAATCTTCAGAAACATTCTAATGAATTTAAATTAGAACTTACAAATCGGTTTCAAGTATTAGTAGATTTTGAACATGATTCAGATTTGAATGAAATTAATATGAAAATAACTGATACACTTTTAAAAACTGCAACAAAGATAGCTGGTAGAAAAAAGCAGCAATTGACTAATAAAATTTCTACTGAGACTAGAGAACTTATGAAGAAAAGAAGGAATATGAAGATATGCAAGAATGATGCATTAAAAAGAATTGAATATCTCGAATTTTGTAAAATGGTGCGGAAAAGAGTTGAAAATGATATAAGAAAGTATAACTGTGAACTAGCAAGAAAAGCTGTAGAAGAAAATAAAAGTCTTAAGAATGTAAAACAACATTTTGGTATTGGTAGGAAATTTATATCTGCAATAAGGAAAAAAGATGGAATTATTACTAAAAGAGGGATGACATTATGAAATTGGTAGAAGATTTTTATCAAGAATTATATAGTAATAAAGAACAAGTACCTCCTATATCTATTACATCTTCCGAATTGCCCAGAATTTTAAATGAAGAAGTGAGAAATGCAATTAAATGTATGAAAAAAGGAAAGGCTCCAGGTAATGATGGAATTATAATTGATATATTAAAAGAAGCAGGTGAAGAAACAGAAAAAATATTAGCAAAGTTATATACCAAATGTCTAAATGATAAAGATGTACCGGATGATTGGAAGAATGCAGTAATAATATTAATATTTAAAAAAGGTGATAAAGAAGATATTAGAAATTACAGACCTATCAGCCTTTTATCAGTTTTATATAAAATTTTTACCAAGATAATTACAACTCGTCTACAGAGAACCTTGGATTTTCACCAACCAAGAGAACAAGCTGGATTTAAAAGTGGTTTTAGTACAGTAGATCATATTCAAGTATTGAGAGAAGTTATAGAAAGGACAAATGAATATGAGTTGTCATTATGTTTTGGATTTGTAGATTATGAAAAGGCATTTGATTCTATAAACATTTCTTCAGTGATTAAAGCATTGGATCATCAAGGTATAGATCCAGGATATTGTCATATTTTAAAGAATATTTATAAAAATGCAACAGCAACAATTAGATTACATAATGATACTGGGAAAGTCAACATTGAGAAAGGTGTAAGACAAGGTGACTCCATATCTCCAAAACTTTTTACAGCAGTGCTGCAAGAAGTATTTTGTGGATTAAAATGGGAAACTAAAGGAGTGAAAGTAAATGGAGATTATTTAAGTCATTTAGATTTCGCAGATGATGTAGTTGTTTTTGCAAATAATGCTTCCGAGCTGCAGGAAATGTTGCAGGAGTTATCAGATGAAAGTAGGAAAGTAGGACTAAAGATAAATGTTAAAAAGACTAAAGTAATGTTTAATCGATTTGCTCAAAATATGAAAATAAAGATTGATTATGATGAATTAGAAGAAGTTAAGAGTTACAAATACCTTGGTCAGATTATTAATACAGATGGAAACATAATAGAGGAAATTAATCATAGAATTAAACTTGGTTGGAGTGCTTTTGGTAGAAATAACTTGATATTAAAGGGAAATATGCCTATGTGTTTGAAAAGAAAGGTTTTTAACAAATGTGTTTTACCAGTTCTTACTTATGGATCTGAGACTTGGACACTTAATAGAAGATCAATACAGAGACTTCAGACCACTCAAAGAAGTATGGAGAGATGTATGTTGGGAGTAACAAGAAGAGATCGAAAACGCAATGTATGGGTAAGAGAACAAACAGGTGTTACTGACCTCATTGAAAAAATTAAAAGATTGAAGTGGAGTTGGGCTGGACATATTGCTAGAAGAGATGATAATAGATGGACAATTGAAATTTTAAACTGGATTCCAAGAGATTGTAAAAGACCCAGAAGGAGACCACATGTAAGATGGATGGATGAAATAAGAAAATGTGTAGGGGTGATGTGGAGAAGAGAAGCTAAAGATCGGAGAAGATGGATTAAACTTGGAGAGACCTTCATCCTGCAGTGGATTGATAATGGTTGATAATGATGATGATTTTAAATAAGAATTGGGGGAGGGAATTATATGTTAAAATTTATGTATTAGGGTCTGTATAGTAAATTAATTGGTATCACAAAGTCATTCATTATATTATACATTCACTGTAACTTACGCTGAAATATATGTAAAGATAAGTATGCCAAACCCACAGTCGAGAGCAAAGTTACTATCCAAAAAATCATTTATATAAGAAACAATACCAAATCAATTTATTCTAGCACGTGTTATTTTGTAATAACATTTTATAGCTTTTGGGAACAGTTGCGCTGCACACGCACACGTGCTAGAATATATATATTTCCCCAAAGTAAAAAAATTATTTGACTTAAAATCAATTTATATAAAAATAGTTATTGTATATACTGTACAGTTTAATTTTAATAAAAATTAAGATTTAACATTTAAAAGCATAAAAGAAAAATATAAGCAAACTTATTTTAACATTTTATAGATCATTGATTTCAGAACATCTGTTTTCATGCTTAGAATTTTTTTGTTTTGATGCTACATTGTAATTTTTGTACCTTCCTTATATTGACAACTAAAATTACAAAATTTACTTCTGCTTTTTCACTTGAAATTTTTTTATACTATTTTTTATTTCTTCATTTTAACTTATATTGACAAGTAAATTTTCTCATTTGAAAATTCTTTTTTTTTTTAAATGTTAAATGTTGTTTTTCTTGTATAGTAACGAAAGCTAAACAAACTTATGCTATTAACAATCAATTCTGCTTTCTCATTCAAATGTTGTTGTTTTTTTGATGCTATATTTTAACTGGGTAATGTTTTTTTTTTCCCATCATTGTGAAAGTTAAACAAAATTATGTTATTAAAAATTGCTAGGATATATATGTATTTTTTGCCATCATAGTAAAAACTAAACAAACTTATGGCATTAAAAATTATCTCAGTTTTTTTGCTTGAAATTTTGTTTTGTTGATACCACATTATAAACTCATTGACAATTAAAGTTGACCTTTTATTCTGTTGTGGCTTCATGATTATATTGGTTATTTGTGCATTTAGTTTAAAGGTGCAGTTTTCATTATAACTTCATATGATGTTAAAAAGTAAAATATTGCATAATAAAGCTAATAAAGGATTAAAACCTATAAAACTAAGAAAATGTAATAATTATCAAAAAATAAAATTTTATAAAATTTAAGCATTTTTAAAATTATTAATTTTGTTATTTAAGTTTTAATAGGAACTTTGTTAATAAGTTTAATAAAATCTTGATAAAATCTTAATTAAAATGATATATAAAAGTATTCACCATCTTAATTGATGCCAATTTTTTTTTTGTGATAATAGTAGAATTTTCAGATTTCATTTTTTAAGTCAAGACCCATTTATGAAAACCTTTGGTTGGACAGTGTTTTTTTTTTTTTGTTTAGAAAATAAATATTAAATCATATAATTTGTTTTCAAATGTTTATTTAATAATGATTTTAATAAATTATTATTTAAAAGTGCAAATATACCTTAATGACACATACAGTGAAGCCATGATATCTGCTATATTTGTTCTAAATCTCTCTTGCATATATACTACATCAGTATAATAGTTCATGTTTTGTTGATAAATTTTGATTAGAATAGAATTCTGATGTTTATTGAACCACAGTGTACATAATAGATACCTCCAATGCTTTAATATATACATTTGAGATTAAGACTCATAACACCATATATTAAATATTTTAAAATATTTTCTAACCTAATATAAGACAATAAGTAACAAGAATAAAGCAATCATTTATTCTTGTGCCTTATTTATTAGTGTATAGGCTTGCCTAAAACACTTGGATCAGAAAGGATGAATATTTAAATCAATCAAGTAATGTATCCAAATATGTTTCAATTTGATTTCCTACAATAATAGACAAGCTTGAGAGTTTTCTCAATTTAAACATTGTCAACAATGATTCAAGTAAATTAAAATATATAATAGAATCCCTCCAGAGCTTTAATATATATTGTAACTTAATTAAAGTAGTTCAAATAACTATTTCCGTACCTGAGTAGTCTACAATATATAAGATCATAATATTTAAAATAATGTTGGATTTCTCAATATCCAAATATCAATAATTATAAGCAAATTATTAATAACAAGTATTATAACTCAGGTATATGAAATCACATGAGGTGAGTACACTAGTAATTCAATAAAATATAACTCAGGTATACAGACAGTAGGTTTTATCCACTTTCATTTCTTGGTTTGATGTTAAGTGCATGTTTAAACAAATACTAAGTGAATATGGTCTAGCAGGGCGCCACTAGATTATCTGAATCTAGACACGGTTATATCTAATAACCTTTCACATGTACCGGGTTTGAATCCCCTTTTTGGTACTTTATTTCTAATAAAAATGGGAGATTTTGCTTTTTGAGCCATATCACTATACGCACTAATATTTAGGTGAAAGTAAAACATCTATAAACCAAAGTGGTGTATATTAGACATAAATCATTTCTTAGATCTTAGCATAACAAATGTGTTTCAATATTTTTATAAGTTTACTAGCTCAGATTATATATAACTAATTTAGGATGGCAATTCACTCATCCTTGCATGAAATAGATGATGAAATGTGGTTATAATAATACTAAGAAAACACTAAATATTATAAAATCAATATTTATTTATGGCCTTTAAACAGTTAAACAGCTCATTAATTAAAACATTGATGACGATGATAATGATGATAATAACGATAATGACAAGGGTTTCAACTACAGCTCTAGGACTAAGCCTAAACATAAAACTAATTTTTATAAAGAAATTCATAATTATTGCTTAATTTTAGCATATTTACTTATCTCTTAAATAACTAATATTCAACCACTGATGATGATGAATAATCACACTTAACAAAGACTACACTTAATGAAATATATACGCCTCGTTTAATAAAACAAACTAATATTTATTACTGCATTTCTAACATATACATAAAATTTCTAGATAAACATGAAAATTGACATGAATAATAATAATAATAATAATAATAATTGATTATATTACAATCCTCAGATTAATTTCAAGTTCTTCCCCCTTTCCCTTCAAATGTATATTGTATTAAGTGGGATGTCACATTGACCATGATTTTCACTCCATGAGAAAAGTATTTCAAGAAAAAATATTATCTGCTCATTAGCACACATACTTTATAAATCTAATATGTAAGTAGAATGTTAAAAAAAATGTTAATAGAATTGAAAGAGCAAGTCTTAGAAACAAATTTTAAATTATTTTCTCCCCCGCTCTTCTACCTCTGAAATGCTATACTTAACTTGAAACAAAATAATCTAATATTCTAATACTACTCATTATTTCACATTCACTCGCAATTATACACATATAAAAATATTATTATGTATGTGCATGTTTTATCCCATAATAACAAAATATTATTTAAAACCAAAATAATAATAATATATTAGTTAAAACTAAAATCATAATACCATAAAAAAAATTATATTACATATTCATATTTCATAACTGTAAAATTAATAAACATATAATTTTGATACATTCAAGATAATTTATGAAGCTCAAAGTTATTATTAGTAAGACATTCTTGTTTTTAATCGATCTGAATAGTCTTTAAAAGTTCTTTAAATAAAATATACCACTTTATTGCTAAAATGTTTATTAAGACTCTGATATCATAAAGAAAATAGATATAAAAAGTCATATTACCGATCTTTTGTTTGTGGTGAATTTCCAAGGGTTCAAACTTGTCTTGTATAATGTCTATATTTCTGCAGCTACCATTTCTGTTTTACATGGGAACAATCTCTTTCTTGAGGTGTATAACTATTTGATGATGATGACTCTATTGAGGTTATTTGCTTTAGTGGATAATTTGGAAATCATTATATTAATTTTTCTTCTCTTCCTGTCAAGCGTGATTCTTTTAGTGGATGAAATACAGCGGTTGCTTTCACATTTATAAATTTTTTTGAGTTTAAAATCAGTTGTTGGAACAATGAATTGGACTTGATGATTAATATTTATCAGTAGATTAATTCATCTTCTTTGAATGCAGGTGAACGCTTTCTTCCTTCTATTAAAAACATCTTATTTCTCTGGTCAGTTGAAAGGTGTAGAATATTATTTTAGACACAACATCTTTTCTTTCCTATGTGATGTGCAGCTTCCCCCAGATGGTCCGGCAAAGATGGGACATACATATAATTTTTCTAGCCAGCCATTTCTTATATTTTCAACATTCAATTTAATAGTCTAATAATCTGAATCATAATCACAATAATAATAACAATTCCAGACAGCTTTTTATATCCAATTTTTAGCTAACTTAACCAATCAGAGATAGCATCACTTGCTATTTTTGGACAAATTCGTTTTAATTAGATCTCTAATTTATTTTCAACTAAATTATTTTTCAACTGAAAAGTTTAATCCTTTTTCCAGACACTTTTGTTTTAAAAAAAAAAATAGACTTAATCCTTATTTTATTTCCTTTCTTTTTTTTTACATCTAGGTAACACTTCAAATTTTTGAGCTTCCTTCTTTATATCTTAAGATAAGACAATTTCAAAATTAGAGTATCCACCCAAATTAAGCTCCCAAAGTGACAAACAATTATTTACAAAAAACAAAATTGCTACAAAGATAGATATCTGATTAAACAGATTTCCTCTTTTAACATAAAATTGTACAAAAAAATAATTTGACAGATTTAATCCTTCCTTTTCTTTCAATATTTAATAAATGTAAATTTCTGTATGTAATGTACACACATCCTTCATTATTTCAAATCATTCATAAACTAACATTAAATAATATAATTGCTAGCTTAGTAATTATAACCTATTATTTAATTAAATTTGTAACTTTTAAATCCCAATTACAATTATAGAAAAGAAAATAGAAGTATAGAATAAGATATTAGAATTGATCAAGCATAGGTTAGTTTTAAAGAAAGTTAAATTGTTGAATATCTGAAATATAAAACAATTAAATAGTTTACACATACATTGCCTATACGTATGCGTTATAACTTTGCTTTTTAAAGAAAAATTAAAATTTTAAATATTAAATGTGTGTACTGCTCTTTTGAGATTTATTAACACACAAACAAGTAAAGCATATAATTGTTGTCCCACTCATTCTCTGTTTAAAGCTTTTAAAATTTTGATCTGTTAGGGTTTGAACTTGGATGCCCTACAGCTTCTTTTATGGTTATATAAAAATGTGATGATGATTTTTGGTTTACCTTTTCTACATGCACATTACTATAAATTTAGCTAGTGACTAAATTGTAATGGCACAACTCCCCTTCGGATAAAATCATCAGCACTTTTGTTTTAACTATATTTAATAAAAAATCCTAACTAATAAATACACTAATAATAATAAACACACTAATAATCAAAAAAAAAATTTTATCTACTGGTAAATATCATATTTTTCATTAGAAAACTTAAAGTAATTTATTTGGAGATCTTTGCCAGGCTATTCTGCTGAAGTATAAGGGATCAAACTCCTAGCATTATAGGTCCCCTTATTCCCATCAAGAGTAGCAAGCATAAAGGCATTCTCTCCTATTTTCTTGGTAATTTGGAATGGCTTTTTCTTTTCAAACCATATTGTGGGCTGCATAAAAATGCACCTGTACATCCAGTCCCTTTTTAATATTTCCATTTTTCATCTTGACTGGATATTTATAAAACATATCCGGAGGATTTATTTTATATAACCTCCTATTACAAACTTCATTTAGAAATATGGACTCTTGGTACCCTATGTAATATGTCTTGAAGTTTTTCAGAGAGATTGATTCTCTATACCATACATACTTTATTTTTAAATTTTCTAGAAAGATTGACTCTCTGTACCATATATAAGGCACTTTGAAGTTTTCCAGAGAGGTTGGCTTTCTATACCAGAGATCATTCATCCTTAAATCTTCCAGAGATGTTGATTCTCTGGGCCATATACAATTTATTTTTTAAATTTTCTAAAAAGATTGACTCTTTGTACCAAATATAAGGCACACTTAAATTTTCCAGAGCATTTAAATTTTTCAGAGAGATTGATTCTCTGTCTGATACACACTGGACATTTACATTTTCCAGAGAGATTGCCTCTCTGTACCAAATATAACTTATTTTTGAATTTTCCAGAGCATTTGAATTTTTGAGAGAGATTTGGACATTTACATTTTTCAGAGAGATTGCCTCTCTATACCATATATAAGGTATCTCCAATCTATTTAAGTAGACAGATTTTTGAAACCACATGCTGGTTTGTTACTAGATTGAGAACTACAGACTGTTGAAACTTTTGTTCTCTTTCTAAAATATCTGGTTTCATCTCCCCTGTTGCCTCTCTTAACTCAATCACCTTATCTGGTGCATGTAGTTTTTCCTCCAACTCTCTTTTCCTTCTTTTCACTTCATGATCTATCCCCATCTGCTCTCTGTCTATCACCTCATGTATTATTATTACTGAGAGATTAGGTTTTATGGCTACTATCGGCCTTTCTATTTCTTGTGATCTATTCTCCTCTATCAGTATATTAGCTGATTTACCTATTTCTTCCTCTAATCTCTCACTCCTTTCTCTATTATCAGTAGTCTGACAATCTAGCTTATCTTTTAACACTAGTGAGCTTTGACTACCTTTTATTATGCTCTCTATGGATTGACATATCCTTTGTCCTAGACTTTCCATACTTTTCTTACTCTCTTCTCTTAGACTTTCTATATTTTTCTCCATCTTTTGTTCTAGATTTACCATCCCTTGCTTACTATCTTCTCTCATACTTCTGAGCATCTGCATTATCATGTCCATGTCTGATGGTGCCATCTTTGCTATCTGAGCCTGGCCCACTTCTGGCTCCTCATCTACTTCCACACTTGAGGCCGTATTATTGCTACTAACATTAAAGGCATCTTACTCTACTTCCTCTCTTTTCTCTTGTGTTTGTTTTAAGAAAACCTCCCCATCCTCTTCTTCAGTATGAAAACGATCACTGATTCCTGATATTGGGGCACCTTCCTCTTCCATAACCTCTTCCATACTATAATTTAGTTCACTCATGTTATAAAACTATATACACCCCATCTGTGCTTCCTTGACCATCAAAAACCTACACATCCTTTCCTTGTCTGACACCTATCTTTGTCTAACTGACTGATTTGCTTTTCACCTTATTATGCATTACAAATACAAAAAAAAAATTAATGTCCTTATTTGATGAAC